>OZ024904.1:71010319-71564003 GCA_964017125.1 Flabesymbios commensalis
AACATCGATGGTTTTAAAGATATCGGACTAAAGCTGATTTCAACATAATAAAAACAACCGTCACAGCCATTTAATATGTTAATTGTTCCCCGTTGTACATTTTGCACATTGTAAATATTATAAATAAATTATGTAGACATTTTAATTAATTACAGCCACACAGCACAACACATCTTATGTTCATTTGTTTCTTGTTCCAATACATACACATTGTCTGGAATTTGCATGGAGCGAGCTAATCATCAGGTGTGAACGGTACTAAACGTGTCACTGGTGTTATTCCAACATATGTTGCTGCATACCGAAGTGAATCTAGTTGCATTTATAATATCGACATTATAGTGTTATATCTAGACATTATTCTACCATTTATAACATTAATATGTATACCCTAACATTGAATATCATTATCTCGAACTGTCGCATGAATAAAAAGTATGTCGTGGATGCACTTGGTTGATCTTTCTCATCAGATTGTGTCAGTATATATTACTCTATAGTTTTAATCAAGCGATATTATAATACCATAAAGTTACACACTAATGCTATGCTATGTAGACATGCTATTATAATACAATGCTATGTAGACATGTTATATAATAGTATAATGTCTTAACAAACCTATTAATTTCAGGATATGGCATTACAGTGTAAATGTATGATATCATAGTACCATGATATGATAATATCACAATAAAAATACTATTTCAAAGGCAAGATGATATTATCATCTTGCCTTTGAAATAGTAGTTTATGACTAAAATTAGGCATCCACATCTGGCCAGATGCCGTGCTTTGCACAGATACTAGTACTAGTTATTCATGCCACATTGTGGAGATAATATTATTCAATTGCAGGATAAAATAGTAAAAATAGTGAAGTAATGTCTAGAAATAACACAATGATGTTGCTATTATACATGGAACCCGATTCACTTCGGTATGGCTATGACGCGACAGATGTTGGAATAACACCAGTTACACGTCTAGTACCGTAAAGGCCAGGACCGATTATTTGCTCGTTGCAATCAAAGTGCCCGGCATCAGATATGTATTATAACAAAAACGAGTACTAACAGACAAATTAATAGAAAATGTGTTGTGCTTTGTTGCTGTGATGAATGAAAAAATAAACGAAGTCTGCATAATTAAATTACATTATTTGCAATGTGCAAAATATACAAAAGGAGTAATCAACACGATAAATGGTCGTAACGGTTGTTTTTATTATATTGAAATCAGTTCAGTTTTAGGTCGATATCTTGAAAACCATCGATAACGTGGCCATTGCGCAAATTTTGAGAGGTCACATGGGCCCACCAGTTCAAAAGATACAGTACTGGCTGGTAGTGGTTTACTGCTTAAAGGGGCGGGGTTATTACACATATTTCGGCGTCAGTGCTGAATGCGTCACCAACCAAAAATTGTTAAATGACCTCCAATTAGTTGATTTCTAAAGAGCTTAGATCTAGATATATACAAGACCAGTCCACCATCAGCTACTAGAGCAGTGGTTATGATGCGATATGTGCGGATGGCGGCCATCTTGGATTTCTGCATTAGGGGACTATGAAATGCTAAAATAATTTCAGAAATGACATTTTTATGTCAAAGTTAGAGGGAAAATACAACCATTACACAATATTTTGTGGCAAAACAAACACGGCCCCCGAGTGTACGGGGGCAAAAGAAGATAGCCCCCTGTCGCGGCCCCCGAGTATACTCGGGTGCAGAGTGCGTTTTTTAGTATTTTTGTCTGTAAAAACAATGTGGTCCGGTAAGCATGGGGGTAGCCTTGTTTTTGCTGATGAAAGTTTGTTTCTTTTTTGATTGTGCAAAGATAGCACTCCATAATAAAATCTGGGCCGATGTAGAGCTGTCATTCTTAAAGGATTTTTTTAAAACGAAAAATTCAAAATGGCCGCCATAAAATCAATTCAATTATCATAACTTTCTAAATAATTGATATGGAGACTTGATTTTTTCACCAAACTATATATTTTTGTTATCAAAGAATACAATGAAACAACCCCTACCTTCCTTTGGCATCATCATCATGCCTAAAATGCCATAATAATACCTAAAGAACAGATATCGCAGCAGTGCGGATCGCATGGTTGCACACCTAATCATTACGCATTAACTAGTCATTACGCATTTAGTACACATCGCCCATAAACAGTGATCAACCAGACATTTTACATGACCCCTTGACATAACCTTCACGTTTATTTTGGGCGGAATCCATGCAATAAAACATAACCTCAACCCATGTCAACCTCCATACCCAATTATGTATCAATCTTTTGCGATGGAAGCCCAAGCTGATGCTACACGCTGCTGCATAATTGTAATTTTGCTTATTCAATTAAACCTTGAGAAATGGGGGTGTAATAAGGGAAAACATGGGGGCATTGCCCATCCCAATATCAGCACTGCCCTAGATTTCCTAGAAATGTGTGCTGAAATGATACCCTACCAAGTATGTGTCACCATCATAAAAAGTGGGTATTTCTCAATATTTTTTGCGAGTTTGACCTTGAAATGACCTTGATGTGACCTTGACATGAACTTGGTGCTATCCACCAGTAAAACACAACTCCTTCTCAGGTTATTATTTGCTCATAAGCTAAGATCCTGCTGGTGTCTTCATACAAATCTGACATTACAGAATATTCGGATTTTTTTTTTCACCCCCCCTCCCCAGTAATTCAGCGGTGGGGATGCAAGTGTGCCCAGGAGTTCAGCGTTAAGAGGGTACAAGTTATTGGGCGATATATGCCGGTGGCGGCCATTTGAATTTTCTCTAACAAAACACTTTTTTATAATTGACTATACCCATACCCAAATCAACCTAAATCGGTTGAAATTAGCTTCCTACAATTTTTTTCACAAATGAAGCTTAGGTTGGGGATACTATTCCTAGTATCAGAATGCACGATGATGCATTTCTGATAGTATATGCACATTAAAATTTATGAAACATCAAATATATCAAGATTTTTGCTCCTCTGAATATTATCCCCAAATCGTTAGTACGACTACGTAAAGGTAACTGTGACAGATGTAATACTATTACATGTACTCGGTCGTCTGAGCGGTCAAATTGTTGCAGCAGCGATTTATGAAAGCTTTATAGTGAATTGGTGATGAATGTTGATGTAGTAGTCCCAAATGTGTTGTTGGTAAACATAGAAACTTAGCATTGCTACGGGTACTGGGGTATGGTTGTTAGTGGTAGGACTAGTACTTATTCGACCACAATCCTTAAGGATGTAGGCCTACTTCGCCTTCTGCATATTTTAATTAGGCCTACAGTGTATATATAGGCCCTATGACAGTATAGTAGGTACTGAGTCACTTGCAACAGCAATCATTATGGCGCTGATTATGATGAAGTAGTTTGTGTAAAGGCGCGTTTGGCATCGTTGTGGCGATTCTGCAACCTCCATAACCATAATCGTCCGAGCTGTAACCAGTAGCGTGCCCTGTGTCATCCTTTCAACAGAGGTGCCCATGCAGAACTTGCGTCATTGGTGTGGCTGTGGTTGGTCTGTGAAAAGAGAGTTTGACATTAGGTCAAACCTTGGGATAAACGGAATTAACCCTCATTTATTGTTACTGTAGGGACTATCGGTATCCGAACGGAGGAAAGTGGAGCATTAAATTTCTCTCTAGGAGCAAATCCCCTAGGCATGCCCAGAGCCCCTTAACAGAAGGGTTTATGAAAACACTCCCTCTATTCCCAATCATCCAACCTTGATAGTCAGTTATTTCAATCATTTTTCTTATGCAAATTGCAATTCAAACGTAGATAATTTGCGAAAGGAAAATTATTAATAATTAACAGTACAGTAACTTGTAAAATAGTGAAAGCAACACAGATAATACCATGTACGTTTATTATGATATGCTCCAAAGTTCTGACAATATAGACTGACATTATGCAACAATTGAATGTGAGAATCACAGTGGAGATCTGTTGTTGATTCATCCACGGGAGGCTGTCACAAACAGCCCGCTCCATTCTCGTACAAGTTACGATATATCGTAGGCTTCGGATTGGTCGAGATGTGCATCTCGACCAATCCGAAGCCTACGATATATCGTAACTTGTACGAGATTACGACCCGACATCTAGTTCTATGTTAAATACCACTGGTGCGAAAACATATACTGTGGTGTTTGAGGTGCGAATACACGCTTTAAATGATACACTACAATCTGTCACAGAACAATTCAAACTCACGTATACCGTTACACATTTCACTTCAAAATGATTGCCACTCACTGTCCCGTGTGCGCGAGGTCAGACTGATAAACTGGTATGTTTACTTTAACAGGCGGGACACAAGTAATAACATACTTGTAAGCTAAACAGACGCCCGCATCAGTGTGTATGGACGTATGCGAGGCACCTCCCCCGCCTATTCTGTGAGCCGTTTTTATGAATGCTTAAGGCGAGTTTCTATCCCCTTTACTTTGACTCTGAACACCCGTCTTCATTAAGGTACTAATTCATCACCTGATGTTAGTCATGTTTATCACAGAGTGAGACGATGTCAGCAAGTAGCTTTAACATATACTGAGTTTAACTCTTATTTTAATTGTTTTAAGTTTGGTAATATTAAAAACTAATCAATAAACGTCAACAGCTATTAATGCACCAGGCAAGATTTGTTGACAAACATGACTAAAAGTAAGGGGTGGACCAGTCACTTATAACATTATTATATCATTGGATGTAGGCTATATATTTGGTTGTAGGCCCTATTAGACCTCTACGCGTTAGAATGACTTGACTTTTTTTATCTTGGACCAAAAACCACCATTGCGGCTTATATAGCCTCGCCTAAATCACCTTAGGTCGAAAAGCACTTGCCACTATCCAATATATGATACTTTGGAAAGTGGCACTCCCAGCAAACACGAAAGGTTGACCCAATGCTGGTATAACGTTGGTCCAGCCTTGAGACAGCATTGACTCAGCGTCTCGTCTTTATTGGGTATACGTCGCTACATATCAAGATTGTTAATATAATATTCAATCAAATCATACACTTATATAAACAGTTCGGTACGGATGTATTTATATTTTATTTACCAAAAACGCGTAAATAGAACATTTTGATACACGTACTTACTACTAAACCCATGCCAGGCAAGTCTCGTTCACTTTGCAAAATGGCTCATTTTCAATTGTATTTTGGCTATATAAGTAAATGCCTAGAAGACTGGAAATTGCTGAATATGCAGAATAACAGCGACGTAAAATTTTAAATGGAGCGTAGCTGGCAATTTTTAGAGACCAAAACTTTTTACACTTTTGAGCCACCGATTCACCAACAGGCTGGTATCTTAATACTGACATAATCGGGTATTTATTCTGATGAAAGATGACTCAAACATTGTAATAAATGAAATGAAATGAATCGGGCTTTAGGCCACCTTTGTGCACATATAGGCTAAACTGGGCCAGGAGAACCTCCTGAGGATGGTGAGATGATTGAGATGACACTGTCCTCCAGACACAGGATTCGAAATTCGAGCCCTGGCGGTCTGAGGCCGAGCACGCTCCCTCTCGGTCACGAAGGCTCCCCACAATATTGACTTTCACACGTGGATGGGGAAGAAACATTTTTGTTTCTTTCAAACCGCCGAGACCGGGAACCGAACCCCGAACTCTGGCGTGAAAGGCAGCGGTGCTAACCACTACCCTAGGGCCCCCGCCCTCAAACATTGTAATGTAGTCCAATTTGTTCAATGTATAGTTAATACTTACGGTATTGGTAAATGTCGTTCAATGGTTTAAAATACCTTTACACATTGGAAAAAACTCGCCACCTGGTGGTGATTTTATAAATGTTATTATAGAATATATTGACACGTTTTGGTAAATAAAATACTTACAGATATCCGTCTCCATGTCGGACAGATAAATACTAAAATTAGGATTCTACTGCTAATTAGATACCTAAAATTGTTTTGTGGAACGATATGGGAACAAATGGAACGCTCTTTCTTCCAGAACCCATTGTATATTCTATACTTAATTGACTGTGATTCAATTTATAAATTTAAAAGTTATATATATATATATTGACACATATAATATATAAGCTTAATTGTTTGTGACAAATGTTTAATTAGCACGTTGTAATCACAAATTTAGAAGTGTTTGTCATAGGATTTTTTTTTAAATGGGCTTAATTATGACATGAGTTACTATTTTTTTCTCAGGTTTTGCGAACACTGTTTTTTCGATAACACCCCCACGTATTATCTTGTCCACAAATTATTGCCTCACAAAACAATTTATCTTACAAATTAATGTGCTTCGTTGGCAACCATGTTTTATCGTTTAATTGAACTGTAATTTACAGATAATTTCATCATATCTTACACGCAAGTTACCAATTTCGTTCAAATGAAGGACACACACTAAAAAGTAAAAATGTTCTGGACTGAACCTTGATATCGTGACACACTTTGGTACTATTTCTGGCACTGTGTGACTGTAATAATTATTAGGATTGATACATCGCCGGCGATAAACAATAGATTTATGTACGATTTTTAAAACAAAACAAAAAAACAATAGTATATACATGATATATGTATATATTAACACTATAATTATAATAATATATGTATAATAAATTATAAAATACTCTGAAAGAAATTATACAGCAATCATAATGCTCACTTCATTCACTGCATGCTCACACAGCGTGTCATTACAGTGTGTTAATATAGAGTTAACGTGCCAAACGTTAATCACCATTGCAACAGAGAATGTAGTATGTCACAAATCAGAAAACAAAATTGATTAAATCTACACTCAAAAAAGTAAAGATTTCAGTATTTCACTGTACTAATTGCGCATGAAGAGCATTTGTAGAGGTCCTCGTTAGTTCGTCCTACTATACTGCTCTGCAAAACCAAAGGCAGATACTGTCCTTTGGCTTTGTACGGCAGTACAGTAGGCCTATTATAATATTTTCTAGAAAATAAACATAATTTTCAACAGTGAAGGCCTTATTGACACTGCCTACCATGAGACAACAGGTCAACTAACTGGCGAATAGCGCTGACTGCACTTTGGTTGAGCAATAACTTTACCCATGTGGAATCGAAAATTGTGTAAATCGTGTAAACAAATATTTAAGGGTTTGTGTATGTAGTGACGACCTATTTTGATATAGGAGCTAATTGGATGCAACACCGAATATAGGTATATGTGTATAAATTAGGATACATCAAATGTAGTTTCAGTCTTGGAATTGACAATCACCATTTTGGATACTACAGCGGCCAGTATTATGACCAACTTTATCGTTAAGTAAAGTGTTTAAGTCAGTAAGATACTACACGAATCTAGGAGTACTGCAATGATACTTTGAAGTACGTATGAACAGACCCACCAGCTACAGTAGAAGATTGGTCTGAAGGAGGATTTTGTCACGAGTGTTCCGTCTTGGCATAACGTTACCTAATCGGAGAGCTACGGAACGCCAAGTCCATAAAGACAAAAAAGCCCAATAATTCTGCACATAGCCTACAAAAACAGGTCAAGGACTGTAAGGATACACATCTATACTGTTGGTCCTGTACGTAATGTCTGTAGCACAAAAATCAATCGTGCACATTTGCGTGCATTAAGTTATCATTGTATCGATTTTCTGCGTAGTCAATAAAATAATGTGACTGTGACCTGTCAGCGTGCACGAAGCATTGCACCAACCATTGGTTAAATGCGGGGCCAGCGACTCAGACATTGGCTGAGACATTGATCCGAAAATGGGGGAGATTGGTCTGAAAGTGTGTTTGCCACTGTAGATAGTAGACTAATAAGTGCACTTAGCGATGAAACCGATGAAACACCGTTCGAAGCGATGTAGGCCTATTCATCGTTACCATGGTTACAAGTGCTATGCTGGATAACATTAAGCAATTGTCTGGTTTGGTCATCCAAATTGTCATAAAATGTACGACAATCTCCACATTTTAGGCTGACGGAGATATGAATCAACCCGTGAGTAAGACTTGTTGTGGGAAGGCTTCTGATCGGTCGAGATGACCTTTTAACCAATCAGGTGTGATCCATGTAGATCAAACTGTTTGTGAATACGGAGATGGCATAGATTTTTACCCCTTCACTTGGGCCCTTCATAATGGCTGCAATTGAGTGCGTACACACGGGTCACTGTGGGTGTGGACTGTATGACAACATATTACACAGACCCCTTATGTATGTCTACCAAACAAACACGATATTTTGAGCCCATGTTGGGTCGATGTTGGACCACTGTCGTAGACGGTGGGCCACCATCGATCCAACATGGGTTCGAAGTCTTGTGATTGATGAGCACAGAACATCTTCTTGATTGATCAATGATTGATTCAGACGTTGGTCAATAGCTGACATAAGGCCAAATATTCATTGATCACTTTACAAACTGACCTATTTGTGAATGCTGCCCCTCCCAGCCAGGTCCTAATAATAATCAATGGCAGCTGGAGCACCAATCCTTATCCGGATTAAACCCATTGATCCCTGAAATTCTCAGACCAGGCAGATCCATACCCATCACTTCTTGTAATATTATGAGCAAAATATATATAATGACAGATTTTCAGGCTTACATGGACAGATACTATTGAACAGAATATGCTAAAATTCATGGAGGCGATTTGTTATACAATCACACAGTAAAATAAACATTGCATGTATTTATAGGTTTCCGTGAGTGCAGTAACACCGGGAGTGGGAGAGACCTGATTTACGGCTTCAGATCCCGGTGGCGTGAGATCCTGGTCAACAGAGATACGAGGGGCGCCTTATAAACGGGTCAGGCGCATCCTCATTTTCCAGTCCATCATAATATATGTCAACTAAGCCAAAAACATCGCTCTCGTTTCGCATACTCCGACGAAATTGACTGTTCTCTCACAATTATTTAGGGGAGTGTAAACCAGCCGTAGAAAGCCAAAAGGGGGGTGTCTGTTTACTTTACAAGTAAGCAGATATTGCCTTTTGGCTTTGCATAACAGATCTCTCCTCTTATGATTATGAGTGATATTCTGTACGGAGAGATAGGCAGACGAACACATACACACACAAGCAGGCAGGCACCAATTTGATCACATCCCAGCAAACTCGAAACATTCACCCAATGTTGGCATGTTGTACCAACATTGGGTGAACGTCTCATGTTTGCTGGGGTTAGAAGTCCGTCATGCATCCCATTCACTGTAATATGGACACAGGCATGCACCGCATTGACCCAAGATCACATCTATATGAACAACGGCGACAACTGTGGATTTGCCAATGAGAGGACTTAACAGTCTTTGATGATGTCCATGAACTGATGAAGCATTCCACGTTGCAACTCAGCAAACACGAGACATCGACCCAATGTTGTAACAATGTTGGGCCAGCGTCGTAGACGGTGGACCAACATTGTTACAACATTGGGTCGATGTCTTGTGTTTGCTGGGTTAAAACTAGTTTATCAATGTTGAAACACCCTTCAACATAATATCTGTTGAATTAATCCAGCATAACTTATTAAAATAATTCCAAGCATTTGTAAATGACTAGGCATAGTGGATGCAACGTCGAAACACTGTTCAATGTTCAGTCAGGGATTTTGCACGTATAAGGACTAATTACTTGCAACATAGAAACCCACCATGTGCCTGTAAAAATGCTAAATCAATGAGGCTGTTCCCACATGTTTACACCATTGTAAAGCATTGCCGTGATAATAATCCAACCTATACGAGACGTTCACCCAACATCGTTCGCCCAATTGTGTGCAAATGTCTGTCATAGGGTTGTCCGATATTGAGCCAATGCTGGGCGAGCGTCTGATATTAGCTGGGCAGGGTCTGATTACGTGGAATTTTGATTTTCCCGGCGTCTGGCAAACAGACAGAAAAGTCTGAGTAAAAACCCGAGACTATCACTAGAATGCTTATCCCCATCGCCTTCACTGGCGCGGGATTTGCGCCGTCGTGATGACTTTTTACTTTCCGGTAAGCTGTTACGTTTACGAGCCGAAGAGGAACACTCCATGATGAGTTCGGGTTCCTTGCCGATGAGTAAACCCGGGTCAGATTCTTTGCGGCCCATCATGTGCTGAAGGTGCTGTTGAATTGCGGACCCCAGCATCTCGGGATCAAACTCTGCTCCGTAGACGTCCCAGGTTAGGCCGTTCTCATCGTACACACAATCTGGGACTAATGTCACCCCGGCAGTTTCGTCTTCATTCTCGTCTTTGTCATTTTCACACTTCACATCACAGTCCACGGCAGTAGAGTCACTCTGATTACTGTCAACGGTGAGCACCACTTTGGGTTTACATGGGCTTTCTTCTTTCTCGCCGGATGGCATACGTTTACGGGCATCAGTCGACGACGCGTGTACATAGACATCTGCCTGCGTCGTCAGCGATTCCCCCTTGGTGGCTGGCACACAGGCAGTGACCATGGCAGTTTCCATGTCCAATTCGCTACCCGCAGGGGTGCGTGAGCGCCCACTGAACGTGCTGGTGGAGGAGGCGGCAGACTCTTGAGCTTCATGTAGCTGGCGTGCTGATCCATGACTTATTCTGCCGCTGTCCAGTGACATAGCACGGTTATAGGCACGTGAAGGACGAGGACTGCGCCTCTTCTCCTGCTCCACCTTCATGGCCTTCAGGTCCTCCTTGGAACAAATGATACCACTTGAGCCTCCACCGCCTGAGCCAGATGTGCTGGCGGCACCAAGTAAGGCCCCAGGTCCTGGTGTATGCTGGCGTTGTATAGCCAGCAGAGGACCACGATCATACGTGTCCTCACTGATGGAACGCCTCCTGAGAGCGGCTCTAGCAGCCTCTCTGAGATCAGGAGATCTATCACCTTCATCTTCACTATCTTTGTTGGGACTGTCATTGCGATCTATAGGTGTTGGGTCAGATTTGACGCGCTCGCGATGTTCCACCTTGGGCGTGGTGGGACGGCCGTCAGGGTGTTTTGGGTCAGAACCCTTGCGACCACTACGCTGCTTCTTGTCTTTTGAGGTTGACGGTGTGATTTCACGTAGCTGTAGTTGTTCTGTTGACTTATCTCCTGTGCGCCGCGTCACAAGGGAGGCCTGCACGGCATCGTTCACACGCTGACGATGCTCCTGAACCATTGCCGCGGCGTGAGGCCATTCAGCCGTGGTCTGCAAAACTTTCTCGCGGATTCTCTCTTTCACTTTTGAGAGAAAAATGCCGGGTGTACTGGGAGTGCGAGTGAACCTCTTGGAACGCTCGCATTGCTCGGCTGAGGACGGGTGAAGCAGGGGCTGTTCAGCCATCATGGATATACTGCGACGCTCCCGAAAACGATGGCGTCGCGTTTGTGCGTCTTCTCTGTCAGTTTTGAGCTGCTTGTCAGCGTGAGAGGCGTTGACTTCCAATACTTCAGAAATAGTGTTAGTGCGACAGGGGGATTTTTTCAGAAGGCGGCACTGCTCATCATCACGCTCTTCATCTTCTACCTCGTTGTCCACCTCTGGGATGAAGTCTGCGGGATGGCGGACACACGTGACCGTGTTGCTGCGCTGATATGCCAGGCGGCGTTTGCGGGAAGCCTCAGAGTGCATGGCTAACATACGCTGGGTGATGGCGGCCGCCTGGCGACCACCAACACCACTAGTTGCTGAAGCTCTTCCTGGCTGAAAGTTGTGAAGTGCCCCCTGCCTGGCCAGCACCACGTTACAGTAAGCCGCCGCGGCGTCTGAAACAAATAGGAAAATAATTAACCCTTATCCTGCTATGTTAATTTATTTAAATTTTCAACCACTCGAGGTTGTGTCTCGCTACCGCGATCCACAACCTCAAGTGGCTGGAAAATAATCATATTTGTTTAATTTAATACCAAATATTTACAAATATTGATGTCTAACAGTCTTTCATACCCAATAACAGAGATTTAATCGGCTGAGAAAACGGATTAAAAACGATTGTTGTCGTGATCAGCAGGCAAAAGGTTAACATTAGTTTTCTGAGTCACTTGTGCTCTACAATGATCCGTGGAATGTTACTGTGACTTTTTGCAAAACATCAGCTGTACAGTGACATTTGCAAAAAGCGAGCTCGTGAAATGTCAGGTCTCTGTCAACTTTCTAAGTGATACGGAATATGTTTTATTTTAATTGTATTGCATAACTCGATAAATAACATAGTTATCATGGTTATTTGTGAGACCTTACATTTTGCATTATATACATAGTCTATCTATTGTGCATTGCTTTTGAGGTACGTAATTATCGCAAAATTCCGCAGAATCTAAATAGTTGCTTATAACGGCCATTTTGACAATTGTTTGCTTCCAGGAGTTTTAAAACTTTTGTGTTGCGCGTTTACCAGTTAAACGCGCCTAAAGGACGAGATTTAATTTCGGACATGCATGTCCAAAATAAAAAAAAATACGGGAATAATTGATAAATGGGGCTTTCGGCACACTTGCAACGTTGCCACAGCAACCAGAAATTTAAAAGACTTCCACAATTCTAGTCTATGGACATGTTCACATATTATGGACAAAGCGAAAATTAAATTTTGGCTTTGGGGTGATTTTTTTTGCCTGATTGTGTCGCTTTAAAGTGGGTCACTAACGTTTGTTCTTTAGTCGTCATAGTAATTGAAGAGTTGATCATTATTGTGACTAAACTGTCACCAAGGAAATTCCAAAGTGGTATGTATTTGAATAAACAAGCGTGATTTCACAGATTTGTTGCGATTTTGAAAACATATAGGGGCCTAACTGCGGCGGCGGCAGTGGAGGTGGCGGCGGACCGTGTGTAATACAGCAAGCAGCCCGCATCTGCTGAGGACTGCTTAATTAACCTTAAACATGTTAAATTAAGATCTGTCTCACTGTGTTATTGACAGTAAAGTAAATGTAAAATGAAAAAATCCAAGAAATTATTCAAGTCTTATTATGGGTTGAGAAAATATACGAAACACCGCGCTATTTATCAGCCTCATTAGCACATTATTGATTCACGGGAAATAATTTCGATTTTTTTATCGTATTGTTAATAAGCCCATCACACCAATGTATGTACGGAGTATGCACCATAATATTGGCTACTTCTTCATTCGACATCACATACGCGATAAACAAGCTATTGAACCCGTCCACGAGAAAGGTAACATCGGTCTGGTCGAAAAGAGCACCTTCATCACTGTTCATCTTCCGTTCCCATTCTGCTGATTTTATGACGATACAGTGGGCCCCGAGTAGTGAGCCTACATAACATTTTGTAGTAGGAATATTGGAAATATACGTCATTATCTATTGTAGAATCATGGTTAGAGTCCACCATCTTAATCAGTGTTAATGTAATACTCAAATCCACAAAAAAGTCAGTATCTGCTTACTTACAAGTAAGCAGATACTGCCTCTTGGCTTTGCACGGCACCAAAGTGGAGATGACTCCCAAAGTGGGCGAATGGTAAAAATCTAATTTTTTTCACTGTAGGCCTACTTACAGACTTGCCTGCAATTTGATTCTGGAAAACCATACGGTAAAGGCAGCCAAGAGTCATAGGAAAGGTTTCCTAAAAGCTGATTTACTCGAAACAACGGACATTATCCATGTTATCAGAGGTGTTCCAGTTCTTCCCGTTCTCCCCCACAATGACAAAATAAACAAAATAGTGCAGCGCCATTATCTAACAAAATCAAATATAATACTATCAGCTAATACGTACTTGTCGAGATTCACAGACATTCAGTATTCTGTTGCAGCCCGAGTGTGGTTTTGTGTATGTATACATACGCATTCGCTTATAGGCAGATGTTCTGTTATTGATGAGCATATACATCCCGCATTGTCTAATTAGACAATGCTCCATGGGATAAATATGCCTATATGCACTGTATGTGATATATTGACAGGTGTATAAGCACTGAGTGACCAAGACAATCGATCTGTCTATGTGGTAATTCAGGGCCAGGGACCTGGTGTAGCGGTTACGCCAAATACCTGTCACATCGGAGCTTGCGGTTTTGTCCCCCGCTACATTCAAGTTTAAAAGAAACAAGATGTTTACTTTCTGCCCACTCACAGTGGCGGATCCGGGGGAGGGAGGGGGGCGATATTAAATATATTAGAGCCAACTGGGTCACTCTCTCTAAAAGTAGGCCTAGAGGTAGCATCCATAAAATAGATCTCAGTATCCCCTAAATTGGCAGAAATATGTCAACAAATCATCGGGTCAGACTAGAACTAACGGCCTGCATAGTACTGTTCTGCGAGAACAGTACTCAGGCTGTTAATTCTAGGTCAGACCCCCCTCCCCCAAACCCACGGCGCCCCCTTTCTTCAGAGCCCTGGATCCAACCCTGCACCCATAAAGATTCAATATCGCGGGAACCTCCGTGACAAGGTGAACTTGAGGTTGCATGCTTGGCCCCAGATTGGCCTAACGCCCCATTCATTCATTCATTCATTCATTCATTCATTCATTCATTCATTCATTCATTCTCGGCTGTGATAAAATACAGTGTAAACAATTTTAAAACATCTTATTATTTGTTTTACGTTGCATAATATTTGTACATTGCCACATATATAATGTTGATTAATTATCTATTGCATGTTTCATCTGGTAAGGTAGTGATCTCGCAGCAGGCGCTTATTTGACGGTTTTTCGTATACTGGCAGATGATTAATTGCTAGCTGGTCTGGATAGCCTTTCTGCCTTGGTGAGCTGGTGAACGCTCATATCACGCAGAAATCCAATATTGTTACCCTCTGCCATTTTGAATGACGTCATCTCTACTGATCGTGTCCAGCAAAACAAGATGTAATCTCGGGCCATCGTCCAACGATAATGGCCCAGCATCGAGTCAGCGTGACCTTAACCCTAGAAGCGCTGAATTAATTTGTAAAAAAAACATCGCAACCGATTGTGTTTTTTAATTTGAAATCATCATAAATGTCTTAGTTAGCTCTTTCTGATTCATTTGAATACCTATGTTAAGGGTATCCGGTCATTAGAAATGTTGATTCTCACAGCGCGGGGATTGACTTTAGTCGTCAGAATCTGACGTCTACAGACGTCAGATTCTGTCGACTAAAGTCGATCCCCGCGCTGTAAGTGTTAAAACCAGAGACATTGAGCCAGTGTTGGTTTAATGTTGGGCCAGCGTCGCAGACGCTGGCCCAACATTAAAGCAACCCTGGCTCAATGCCCCGTGTTTGCTACTACGACCTTCAAACCCAGCAAACACAATTGTTGAACCAATACTGGCTTAATATATGCACACCGTCTACGACGCTGAAGAAACATTAAACCATTATTGGTTTAACGCCTTGTGCCTTGCTGGGAAGAAGATCATACACGTAGGCTATTAGGAAATATTTAAAAAATTCTAACTTTTTTCACCACATACATGTTTTTTTTACAACAATGCAATTTAGAATTTATTCATTCATTTAATAACTGCCGTTTAATTTAGACAAACTGTATGTAGGCCAATACAAATTACTTCAACAAAACCATAGCTGTTAATTTGATTAACTCGTCTGACTATTAGAAAGTATTAACGTTTTTCTAACGTTTTTCAAACTTTTTTAACCACAGAAATGATTTTCTACAACAATGTAATTCAGAATTTATGCTAATGATATCAAACACAAAACAGTAATCAATTATTAATTCCCTATCACCAGTCCTGCTAAAATTAACTTGGGTCTAAACATCTTAATTCAGATTTAAGTTAAATCAGACCTTTCGAAATTATAAATCACTATTTAGTAAAGCTTGATGTTCTACAATTGCAAAAAAATCAAATTGATAGAACAACAATTTTACAGAAACCCCAGTCACAACTACAAACCATAATCTTCAATAAATCTCATCACCTAAACCTATAATAATTAGAGGCGTGTGCAGATTCCTTGAACGACCGACGACATGTTCTCAACGAACGGAAGACATTGAATCAATGTTGTTTTGATGTTTGTCTTGTCTTCTACTAAAGAAGACCATCAGAATAAACTACTTGTTACTTGTTGTTACTTGCCAACGTCGCAGACTAACATCAAACCAGTATTGGGCTAACATTTTATGTTTGCTGGGTATTTAGTTGTCATCCCAGTGCCTGATCGAGCTGCTGCTATACTGACCGCCTCTGCTATCGATTTACCAGGTTCCCTTGCTTTTACGTGACCTAATTATTATCTCATAAAATCACACCGACGTGTTTCGTTGATTAAAAATTAAATTGAAACTTTGCACAGCGGTCCTGTAAAGTTTGGACGAGGTAAATTAATGAATGAATAAATTGCTAAATTTTATTTTGAATGTTATAATAAATATGTCATTCATTCATTCATTCATTCATTCATTCATTCATTCATTCATTCATTCATTCATTCATTCATTCATTCATTCATTCATTCACAAATACGTTCGTTTTGTGAATGGCTGGCGCATCACCAGTGGAATAAGTATAGGATAAAGCCCGAGGAGCTCAAAATTCTTAGCTGTGAAAAGGTCCGAAGCCGAAGGCTTTCACAGATAAGAATGGAGAACCCCGTGGGTTTTAACTGACTTAAAACACACCCGACCATAATGAGTATCCTTCATAATCAAAAGCTCGGTCAAACCTGACTGATTATAGTACCATTAGGCCTACCATGATACTTGGTCTGTACTTGGTCAACAATAACTCTCCATTCCCGGCTCAGAATGTCGTGGTCGGACAAAGAAAATAATGTATTGGTGTGTTTTAATGAACAGACAAAGTGATTTAACCCGACCAGTCTCAGATCTTACGGTCCGCGATTCCAACCCGAGAAATCACTGGTCGGCAGTTTACAGTATACAGGTATGCATGTATTCTGCACCATTACTTTTAACAAAGCCACGAACAATCGTATACATGATCTATTTTGACGCAGAAGTTGATTAAATGTAGAACCAGCCTTCTGAACGCTGGCACCACATTCAGTGGTCCTGCGTTCATTTTGTCAGCGTTTTCTTGATGCATGGCCGCTGGTGAATACAGGTGTGGCCGGGCGGAAGTAGAATACAGGCAATTCCGGGAATCTGAGCGCGATCGGATGGCGACAGCAGGGGCCACGCGCCACACGCGAAAAGATACACCGAACAAACATACAGCATTCGACATTTGTATCAATGGCTCTCCTCCAGCAAATACGAGATATGGATTCGATGTTGTTTGAATGTTGGGCCACCGTCTGCGACGGTGACCCAACATTCCAGCAACATCGAATCCACATCTGGGTGTTTATTCTCCAAGCCAACCAGCTGACGCCATGATCCGACGGTGACGTCAGTTATTCCATTAATAAACTGATGTCGGTAATCACAACCGCCCACTATCTGACGACAATTTGTAAGTTTAGTCTGCGTCGAGGTGAACAACAAAAACTACATATGTGTGTCCCCGCAATCGCATAAAATATGAGTGTTCAAGCTCTGTTTTATTGTAATATAATGGACTTTGAGTTATCGTTCAATGTTTTGGTCTCAGATAAGCGCATATATTTTTCCTGTCTGAAATTATTGACATATTCCCCCCGAAACCTCACACTAACAAAATGGACAGCGTATCACTGGCCCAATTTAGCCTGTATGTGCACAAAAGTGGCCTAAAGTCGATTCATTTCATTTCATTTTATCACTGTCTGTAAGACAGCCAAACGTGTTATTCAAACCCAGCAGACACAATACGTTGAATCAATGTTGTTTTAGCGTTGGTCAATCGTCTATGACGCCGGACCAGCGGTAAACCAACATCTTGTGTCTGCAGGGAATGCTATATTTATATCATGTTCAGCTTGATGTGAAATCAATACAATGACCCAAATCCACACAATTAAAGATAAGTATAGTATAAGTAACATTAAATTAAAGCTGCAGATTATTATAAATGGCACGGTATATCAGTGGTATATACGAACAGTATATTATAAGTGACATCGTGAGTTGGTTTTTGGGCTTACCACTTTGTGATATCTAGATCTGATTTAATTTACCAGCTCTTATTGCACATTTCCAATTAGGACTTGAATGAAGCCTCCACATCCAGCCGAAAAAAAGGGAGATTTATTTTCTAATGATGGTGTCTCTTCCAAATGAATGACGAATAATATTGTTGATTGGCCATTTTACAGTAATTTTAATATGTGAATGTGGCATTTTCCGTCGCAGTTATTGCGCAATGGTTTGAATCTTTGTCCCGATTTTTATCAGTGAGCGCCACGTCATATATGCTGACATTTTGTTCTCGTTAAAACCCTTTTCTCGCTAATCACGACTAAATATATAGTAGTTTTTATTCCGATTTATCAGCATATCAAATCACTGTCATAAGTGTGTTCAAACATCAAGATTTACAAATGTTTGGTCTCAGATTAAACATATATAAGTTTTTTTCACTCACTTAAAGTTGTGGGTCGCGGTTAACCCTTTAACCGCTGGTGTCGCATATATTCGGGTTTTCATTTTTTATTAGCACAATATGTACCACCTTTTACACACGTTAAAGATAAAATATGACATCAATCAGCAGTCTTTGAAAACAGATGACCTGCATTTTGTCAAATCTGAATAATTTTTACTCACTTGAAGTTGTGGATCGCGTCAGCGAGACACAACTTCAAGTGGGTGGAAATTCAGATTGAATAATTTGGCGGTTAAAGGGTTAAGCCAATATTATAGGTACACATTTCGTGCTTATAGGCTATACTATAGGCCTAAACGTAGAGATGCTGACACAGCACTAACACAAATTTGAGCCAAAAAGGCTAACTTACGACGTATCGTCTAAAATGGCCCACATGACAATAATTATGTCGTTGATTGTGTCATAAGATGAATGTCGGTAACATTGATGGGTTACCCCCCCCCCCCCACCCCCAGAGAAAAACCCCACACAATTCTACATTAAATGACGCTATAGCAAATCGGCTTAACATCACGTGTCTGGAATGGGGAACAAATCGACGTGGCCTTTTAAATCGATCAATCGATCAATCGATACAGGTTCACGGTCCATAGGTCAGCGTGTACTAATATAATGTATTAGACGGTTGTACATAATGTCTCATTCATCAGCCAAGTACCGTGAAAAGAGCGAGAACATCCAACATTTATCTGTTATGGGTGCAGAATCTGTCGGTGTGTACACGAGGTTCATACTGCATGACGTCGCGTATAAGAGATGGCTGTACCCGATGGCATTGCTGCTGTCTTCCTGCAATGGACAGTAGCAGCTATCACGCTCCGCCAGCGAGATATACACTATTGCAGCGCTTCCCAGCAGACACATGACGTTGAATTAATGTTGTTTTAACGTTGGTCTACCGTTGTAGTCGGTGAACGTTAAACCAACATTGATTCCACGTCATGTGTCTGCTGGGAGCTGTTCATTGGCCCGGCAATTAACCAGCGTTGGAGCAGTTGGTGGTGATTGCACGGTATTTACGTCACGCTGAAGATAATTCAGCGGCAGGACAATCAATCACGCGATACATTTTGCATGTTTCGCCAAGTGAATGGATGAGAACGGAATACCAAATGCGACCGAGCTACGCCATCACAAACAAAACAGTTTGTCAAACATCATTCCATGCTCAAACAAATATATAAACATTTATTTCAACGTAGCCTTCCATCCCAATATTTGTGAGAATGTCTCCGTATTAAGTTTTATCAACTATAACAATGTTGGGGGTGGTTTCTCCACTACATGTAGCTGTAGACTGAAATGTACCGGCGGTGTGCACCGAGGGAGTAATTTCCACTCACTTAAAGTTGTGGGTCGCGGTAGCTATACGTGCACCCTTTTCACTAAGAACACGCCACACCGTGACCAAAAGTTGAACTATTTAGTCGGGACTCCTGTTTACTGACGATCGAAGACTGTTTCAAACATAACCTTTTCACTACCATACATGACAGAAATTTCCGTCGTCATTCGTCAATGAACGTAACCATAAAATGACACAAATTTTCGTCAAATATATACTACATTTATGTATTTTTCGTCATTTGAAGCTGGAAATTGCGTTAGCAATTCCAGCTTCAAATGACGAAAAATAGAACTCCTACACCAGTATATCTGGATCTTGGCATGCACTCCGGCCTGGAAGTCAAAGGGATAAGCATGACCTCATTTGACCACGGCCATAGTAGTGTCTATTTCTGCCCTAATATTTAAGTAAGAAAATCCAAACTTTACTGTTTTACTTGATTGTACTTGATTGTAATGAGCATATAAATATCTCGTCGTATTACACATTTGGAATGAATATAAACACCTCATTTCACAGCCGATTTTTTTAGTTTGTCGGCATGAATGACTCCAGTGTGAGTTATTATATGTAAACATTGTAGTAAATCTATAATATCTTTACTATCACTCGACGAAAGTCATCCCCTTGAAATAGTCTAAAATATCGATTTATTTTCTCAACAAAGATACGTTTTTTTGGTATCAATGTTTTTTGTGAAGTATTTTAATTCAGGCCTAGGAAAACAGTGGTTGCAAATGTATACATAGACACGTGTTGATGAGTGGACAGAGAAGACGCATTTGAAACATGAATACCAAACGCGGGAAACGAGCACCGAGCTCTGGCACGACAGCCAGCCCCCCGCCCTGTTCTATCAAGAGATCCAGGAATAACTTGATAACCATGTGCCAGTTTTTAAGTTTCCACTCTGCCTGTTTGCATAACCATTGTCGAAAGTGTAAAAATAGATACTTCATGCAACATAAGAAACACTGCTTTTTCTCATGGCCTTCCTTTTTGGACGCCACGGATGATGAGATGCGACTGAAAACTACATAAAATAAAAATAAAAATAAAATAAAACGTATCTACCGTACAATGTTAGCGGCATCATATCCGTCAATAAATCAGTCATTATAGCAATTAAATGCCAAGAGAAATCACGGTAAGTAGCAGCTATTTGGGTCTCCTATATCCTCACAACTAATATATACATGTAATTATATTATACTAAATAATAAACTTATAAGTTGTTTTTATATTGTGAATGCCAGAAGATAATAAGCTAGAATAACTAGGACACGGTATTAGAAAGAATAACATGTACAATTGTGCGTGAAATAAAACACACTGAAAAGGAATCGGAGAATGACAAAGGTCAACGTCACCTCTGCCGTGCAAATCCAAAAGGCAGTATCTGCTTACTTTACAAGTAAGCAGATACTGCCTTTTGGCTTTGCAGAGCAGACCTAATCTTAAGGCTCAGACAGTTTTTCTATCTAATCAGGCGTAGTTCCACATGCGACCTTATATTATGTGGATTTTTTGCCAAATCCACCATTTCGGATAACAGCGTCTGGACCACATTTTGATCCCATTAGTTGATGCTTGTTTCATCTGCTACACATGTCCTTATGCATCTTCAGTCAGTACGTGCAGTCAAGTGCTTTCAGTTTGCCAAAAGGTTCTCCTCTTTTCCCAAAATAGAGCACGTTTCGGACAGTAATGAATTTGTACGATAGTATGAATAGCTAAATAAATAAAGCCTTATATATATATCCACAAATAAAATACAAACTATCATTTTGTCTTTTATGTGTAGAAATGTATATTAATGTCTTACTCGTCTAATAACGCGGCTCTGTGATTTTTTCTTCAAGTGTACGCCGATCACTGTAACATTTACACGCATATTGATTTCATATACAGATGGGTCTACAAATAAAGGTAAGGTAAAGGTGCAAGTTTATAGTCTGATATCAAGTCTGAAGACCTATCATCCGACTTTACATTTTACCCCTGGTCGCTGGACCTGTCCATTTGTGTGCTCAACAAAGAACATACAGTCATGTAACCATTGCGGCGCTTTGAACTTATCGTACACATTGTCATCTTTGTCCTACAGGTAGTAATTTTCACATGAGTCAAGTGAAGTTTTGAGGGTGAAGTGCCTTGCCCAATGACACAACGTCGAAACAATATCCCAAGATTAAGAGGGGAAAATCATCAGATTTATCTAAAAATCCTGCACTAAGCGGGGTTCGAAACCGCACGGCAGGCCGCGACATCGGCAAAGCGCCACGCTCTAGCCATTGCGCCATGTACCTCTCAACAAGAACGTTGACCCACATCTCAGACGTTACATCAGCGCCGGATCCCCAGAAAAAAACCCATTTGTATAACATTTATACAAAGTTAGACCAACGTCGAAGACGTTGGGGTCGACGTTCTATAAATGTTATACAAAAGTTTAGTGTTTGCTGGGGACTACCGGAACACTTGGCAAATTACATTTCGTGCTGGTTTGAACGAAATCAATACAGCTGCAATCTGTCGTGACCTGATCAAGATTATTTACTGTGGCGACCATTGCGATGCCATTTAGGCTTAGGCCTTCTTACTGATCGCAATTTTTTCTTATAAATGTGTGCTTTATGCTGCTTTCTCTGGATTGAAAAATGATAGATATGCCTAATAGCTATTTTTCTTGAAAACAAAAGAAAACTTAACAAGTAGGCCTATATCAGTAAGAGAATGGTGAATATTTGACATTCTTCTTTGCTGACTTTTCACATTATATGTATTACGTTATGCCACACATCTTGTGGTGTATTCTACATTTTAAGATATAGGCATATTAACCCTTTTAACAGCTTACAATTCGAAGTTATCGCAAAAGTGGAGTGGGAATGAGCCTTACCAGCAAACACGAGACATTGACCCAATGCTGATTTAATGTTGGGCCAGCGTCGCAGACGGTGGCCCAACAATAAACCAACATTGGGTCAGCGTCTCGTGTTTGCTGGGTTATACACCGCATTCTTAAATTCCGCACGACTCTGTGTACATGTAGTGACAAAAGACGGAAGTTCAGCTGTAATTTATGTCCAGAATGTCAGACACGACACGTTTTCTAGCAGTGGCGGAGCAAAAGCCATCAGCATGGCTGCTTCTTTAACCTGGAGCCGACAGGAAATGGCTATTGTATCCGGTGTGCGTGCGCGGTGACTTGTTCGCATTCAGAGAAGAGGAAAGTATTCCGGTTCCTAGTCATAGTTATATATAAACTAACGGTCATTATCATAGAAATTTTTTAAACACCCATCCTTTTTTTAAATCGTCAAATATATATATACAAATAGAGAGTCAGTCAGAGACTACAAACATCCGCGCCGCCAACGAGCGTTTTAATTTATTATAGTAGTATGCAGCTAACCTTAAGAAACAATCTGAAACGCTCTTCTTTAAGAGCATTTTGCTTGAGCAGTGTGTTCAGATATTTATTTTTGAATTGCCTCTCATTGTGAAAAACAAGTACCCACAACTGCTTTACGCAAATAACTGATATATCAATAATTATGTTTATGGTAAGAGTGGGTCATTTTATAACAAAAAGTAGGTACCAAAGCACTAGGTGTTACGCAGCAATTTTTGCGTTTTTTCTAATTAATTTTAAATAAAATAAAACCTATAATAATTTATTGTAATATCTGAAAACTCAACCAAACAACTATCACGAAGATAAAATATAGAAGTGCAACGGATCGCCCGCAAGCGAAAAAGAGGAATAAGAAGTCGACGCATAGGAGTCTTCGAGGCATAGACGTCGACCAAAAATTATTATACTGGCACAATAGTGTCGTAAATGAAGAATGTGCAGCTCAAATAAATATTGTGAACATGACATGACAAGTACAAGGAGTGTGTAAGTATGAAAATGATCTGGTTTATAAGGCCTAAGAACAAAATTGTTCTTTGACCATTATCATGATTATTCATCGAAATTGGCCGAAGATGTGTTTCATATCAATTTGTCCCTCTCTTTGCTTACCACCCCTTTTGGTATAAAAGGCCCAAGCATAATAGCACTATACCTTCTCCAACCAATCACAGGTGACAGGATAAGGCTCATCGAGATAACGCGATCACCACAAATTACCCTTTTTTACCTTTGTAACCATAACCATTTAACCGCCGGTGCCGCATATATTCGGGTTTTCGTTTTTTATTAGCACATTAAGTACCATCTTTTAAACATGTTAATCAGCAATATTTGAAAACAGATAACCTCCATTTTGTCAAATCTGAACACTTGAAGTTGTGGATCGCGTCAGCGAGACACAACTTCAAGTGGGTGAAAATTCAGATTGAATAATTTGGCGGTTAAAGGGTTAAACATGAGTCAAGCTGAACTATCTACAAACTTCATCTGGAGTTATAAACCATATTTGAAGTCATCATAAATGGCTTAGTTAGCCCGTTCCGCTTCATTTGAATACTTATGTTATGGGTCTAATTCTTTCAGCGCAGGCACCGTCTTTAGACGTCAGAATTTGACGTCTATAGACGTCAGAATCTGACGACTAAAGACGGTCCCCGCGCTGAATGGATTAACCTAATGTAAATGGAAATAAAGCTGACTCAGCTATCGCAATTACAATGATATTCATTTTATTTCGTCTGTGAACTTGACAAATACACGTAGTTCAATGTCACTCATCTTCCGACGTACGGACCGACGGACGAACCTACGGACGGACAGGCGGACTGACAACCTTGGCGTCCTAAAAATATAATTCTTTCTCATTGCACATTTTTGTAATTGCGTTGCTTACAGTTTAATTACGAACCACTTTCACTAGTTTTAGCGAAATTTTATTATCACACCAAGTTGGCAAACATGACAAACATTATTTTGCAGTGAAGCCTCAGAGAAGCTGATTTCAACTGATTTTGACCGTTGCCCAGCAGTTTACCTCTCACGCTATACTGCCTAGAAATCAGTTGAAGGTCAGCTGGGGATATTTTGGTCGTAGACACCCACTGCTTTTCGATCAATACACTATTTACATCTGTCAAATGCTGCTTACTTCTTATGGCGATAGAATCAGTGATACACTCAGATGTGGATGTATATTTGATGGTATTCTAGCTGTTATTATAATTTATAACAAAGCAAATATGAAAACGTTTAATTAGTATTATTTCTTGTATGTATCTTTGTCACGTCTGATATTGCCATAGCACGAAATAACATTATACTGGCGATATTGTGCCTGTGTGTGCACACTATCTACTCCACAACTCGCACTACTATATCTATGTATCCTAGTATGTATGTGTCGGTTGGTTTTGGTCTTTCAAGAGGAATCAGAAATCGTGACAATACACATGATATGTTAGTCGCGTTAGCCTTTATGTGACAGGTAAATACGATGCACGATTTGGCTTTTCTACCTGTGATAAACACTCACGCACTTTTACCTGTTTTCCTGGTACCACGGATATGGATTATTCCTTATCCTGACAAGTTAATTTATTTAAATTTTCAACCACTTGAAGTTGTGTCTCGCTACCGCGATCCACAACCTCAAATGGTTATAAATTACTCATATTTGTTTACTTTGGGACGAAACATTTACAAATGTTTAAACGTATTCCATTCCAAATTAACAGTAATTTAATCGGTCAATTAAACATTTTTATTAGCACATTATATACCACCTTCTGAACATGTTAAAGATAAGACGTGGCATCAATCAACAAGATTTAAAAATCGTTGACCTCTATGTCGTCAAATATGAATAACTGTTACTCAATTGAGGTTGTGGATCGCGTTAGCGAGACACAACTTTAATTGATTGAAAATTCCATGTGCATGATCCACCTTCCCAAAATGTACACTGACTGGTGAATATTGGCTTAAGGCCAGATATAATGTGGATACACGTAGCTCTGGTTACCAGACCATTTGTAACCAGCATCTTACCATGATTTGGTCTCTAGGCAACGCTCTGGTAAAATGGAATATCTGCTGAATGGAAATCAGAGGTGTTGCAAGGTGGTTGTGGCCTTCATGTAAACCAATCTGCCATGGTGATCCAGTAGAAAGGTCTGATAGAGTGACAAGGGTCTGCAGTACTTCCTACAGGAACACGCAGGAGAAGCTGCGGCTGCTGGCCGGCGCTGCCTATTTTTACCTGGGTGTTACAGCGGGGCGTTTATCCTTGCCACAACATCGCGCGCTGGAAACCGCCCAGAAATCCCCGGTTTATCGACCAGCGATCCAACACAATCCGCGCAATCGCGCGGGGGATTGCAGCAATCTCCAGCGAGAGTTTAATGATGCCGCTCTGGCGGTTTTCTTTGATTGAGAATCCCTGCGCACGGCGTGATTTCTGTGGAGATTCTAACCAGTGACAATGGAATCAGACAGGCTTTGTCCTGAGTGTGTGTGTGCGTCTATGTGCTGTGGCCAGCACGGATATAGCGCCTGGCATGCAGTGGACACGAGAAACCGTGATATCACTGGTCACATCACATGATCATCACGGTCACGGGGGGGGGGATTCACACCTTCACAATGTCTCCTGATACATCATAAATCAACTAGGTTGACAGCAGGCGCTGTAACCACATACCCCTCAACACACCTTAATATAATCATTATGTAACCACGCACCCCTCACGACTCCTTTATGTAGTCACAAATGCTCCTACTGTCTTTACCGTTACCATCATCTCACAGCTCCACACTGCGGAATACTTCCTGATGTATCTGAAGGCATAAAGCTCTGCTGTGTAATAGCTGTCAATTCCTGCACAGCAGCCAGTCTGCGGCGACAATTAAACCTGCCATTTCCTCTGTAGAAAAACTTGTCGAATCACTTCTCTGCCAATGCTCAGTTTTTTTGTTGATTGAGTAATATCCATTACCTTGACTACGACGCGTACTGTGGCACATTGCCTAGCTACCGTGCACACATGCCAGCGTATGTCCGTCTACTGGTGATGGATGCTGCACCAAGCACACCACAGTAGCTACAAGCTGACACATGTTGGTTTAGCACAGGTGAAAGGTGTAAGCCCCCTCTGACCACTGAAAAGAGCCACTCTTGGCTTTGTATGTAATGACAATGATTAAGAGAACCCGGTGATGCTGAGCACAAAGGTGGGTGCTTGGTAGATGGCGTGTGGTGGTCGGCTGGTTGGCACACTGGATGCTAGCAGACACAGGACAATACGGCTGGAGAAGAGTGGTCGCCTGGCTCCGCCACACATCTGATCCTGCTGTGCAAAGCCAGAAGGCAGTGTCTGCTTACTTGTAAAGTAAGCAGACACAGCCTTCTGGCTTTGCAGAGAGCACATCTGTCGTGCTGCAAACCTGCCAGCAAGGCGACCAATGCAGCTGTCATTTGCAAGAGCAACAGCTCCCACACGACACATGGTGTTGACATCGCGCTGTGACAACGTCGCAATTAAAGTTAAAAACAAAATCTAAAAGGTAAATACTGTCACATATAGTAGGGCCTACGCTCTCCATATAACGTCCCTATTCCAGTCTGTACGGCTTCCATATTAATAAAGTAGCCATAGTATGGACTCTTGCTCACACCTTTTTCACGTGATTTAAACATTTAGATAATAAATTAATAGTTTAGCAGCCATAAATTCACATACAACAATTTAGGAAAATAAGAAAGAAACACGACAGTGGCGGATCCAGGAATTGACAAAGGCCGATTTTTGCAAGAATTTATACACACCACAGTTAGCACTCTACGCTCTAGAGGGGTCCGGGGGCATGCTCCCTCGGAAATGTTTCATATCTAAGACTTTAAATAACACATTCTAGACCATATTTCGGCCGAAATATGGTAGTTTTGTTGTTTTTGGGACCGTGAAGGGGGAAGGCGCCGGCTGCGCCCCCCTCTGGATCCGCCACTGCACGACATAGACATATTGTGCACAGACTGAAACTGAAATAGCTTTAATAATATATTATGTTGGGACTCTTTTACAAAACAAATTCACAATCATTATTGCTGAGAAAACTCCAAGTAAATTTACAGTGCGAGCGACTCTTGATTGTCTCTTACAATTTATAGATGATTGATGGTCATAAGTGTTATCTTAAATCACTTACATACGGTACATCAAAATCACCCAGTTTGCATCGCTGAATATCGTTATTAGTGGGGCGGTGCTTACAACCCTTTTTCACTACCAAAGTCCATATGTGTATGTTGGATGCCATGGATTAGCTCATACAAGTGGACACTGATGGTTAATATACAGGTGTTCTATAAGAGAGAGTCTGGTCAATACATATACCTTGCCACGAAGGCGTGATCTACATGATAATCCTTGACCACCGAACGTTTATTAAAGGCTTGGGCTCTGTGGACGTGGCGGCATAGGCACAAACATTGACAAAGCGTTATTTGGTAGAAGGATTTAGCAGGAATGGAAGGCCAGGCCAGATGGCTTCCCCAAATACCAGAGGTCAGGGCAGTCCACCGGATTCCTATCAACAACATGGACCACAACAAACAAAACCGAGCGAAGCAAGCATATCAAATCACGACTGACGGGGCTTGCTGCCATACGATCTACTACCCAGCAAGCACAAGACGTTGATCCGATGTTGGCGTAATGTTGGCTCATCGTCAATCACAACCAGAGTGCGAGAATATGTTTTGTCGTGTATTATTGGCAGCTCGTATCTCTAAGAAGAGTTCCTTGGTATCACAAGACATGGCGCGTGTGCCAAACCACAAGATAGCCCATCTGGACATCTGGACATCTCCGAGCGTTGGGTGAATGCTGGGCCATTGTAAAACACGCCTGGTTATTTCTTGTTTGCATGCAGTTACATGTACGGGAGTCATTGTTTCAGAGGTTGACATATAATACCAATGAACACTATAAAAGAACAGTGTGTCTTTTCTTTGGCATTCTATTTCTCATCATATTCAGGTGTCATTTATGACCACTAAGGGTACAGGGATTTGCTTGCCATTGAAGAGTACAGGGATATCACTGCGATTAGCTGGGGCCTTCGCAACCGCGATTTCTCTGAATTTCTTGATCTGCGTTCTAATTATCCCCTTGCCATGTCAATATTAGCTTTATTTGTGTTAACAATGCTTCGGGACGATGTAGCTAATCCCTTTGATGCCATCCATTATTTGCGTTTTAAAAATAAATAAAAACTAGAAAGCCTGTCGCTCACCATATGCTCACTTCATAGGCATGTGGCTTACGTGATTTCTACACTATATAGAGAATATTATTTGGCATTAATTTGGCACTATCAAGCTGTTTGATCACTGAACACATTGAAATTTATTTGAATCAATTCTGTTTTAATGTTGGCCCACCGTCCGCGATGCTGGTCCACCATTAAATTTGTTTATTGCATTTAATGGTTGCTGTAATCAGCTTCGAATGATCAGGAATCTTACATTATTGGGGTAAAATTAAAGCACTTTTGGTAGGTTAGGAACGCCGTCTTTACGATGTCTTAAAAATAACTGGGGACGCCAAAATACGACAAACTACTTTTTTAGGCTAACAGCATGGGCCATTTAGATATTAAGCTTGCATTGAATCTCAAAATAGATCGAAAACAGTAATTAGTCAAGTTTTAAAACTGCATGCCTGCCCGCCCTCAGAATTTGTCCCAGTTTTTCGGCCTATTTTCAGCTTCCGTCAATACTATCACGAAGAGAAAACCACGAGCTACTTTTTGTAGTGACACAATGAGTAGCTAAATTTTATAATCAACAACACGCCCAGGGTAAATGTCAGTATATCCTGGATGGATCCAGGGTTCAGTTCCAGCGCCTTGCAGCTGGATTGAAAATGTTTTGACACGATTCTATTCAGACGCGTAGAAAGAACACTCGAGTCATCTGCAGAAAGAAAGGAAATGAAATGAAATGAATCGGGCTTTAGGCCACCTTTGTGCACATATAGGCTAAACTGGGCCAGGAGAACCTCCTGAGGATGAGAAAGAAAGGAAGAAGATGAGTGGTATAAAAGTGGCAGGTTTCCTTCTCACAGAGCTCTATTGCAGTTATCTACGTTACTCGGCCTCCTTTAACTCTTACAGCGCGGGGATCGACTTAAGTCGTCAGATTCTGACGACTAAAGTCGATCCCCGCACTGTAAGAGTCAAAATATTTCTAATGGCCGTAGACCCATAACACAGGTATTCAAATGAATCAAAAAGAGCTAACAAGGACATTTATGATGATCTCAAACTGAAATAAGCCCTTTGGTCTCCATAATTTTACAAAATTATTCAAAATTATATTTGCATGACGAATGAACTATCTTTTTAATATCATTCGGCAGAGATTTATTTTGTGCTTAGGCAATGTTTAGGAAATGTTTAGGAAATGTATAATGTTGTTTTTTAATACATGGTTTTCCTCACATAAACACGCATTTATAAAAGTAGTTTCAGTCATTTTTTTATTGTCCACACACACTACAGTGTTGATTTTTTCAAGATGGTCACTGTAAACCATTTTGCTGTAAACCACCTTGGAAAAAACATTTTTTATGGTTGGGTAACATAAAATGTATATTGGGAGGATAATCAGTCGCATAAATCACATAGTATTAAACGGGTTGATCAGTCAGCTTCTAAATGAGAGGTATAGGTAAATTACGGCGGCAGTGGCAAACACTAAGCATCCCAATAGTACCGGGGTACGAATTGTTACTTATTGGTGGATGGTGACTCTTTGATATAGGCATAATTGTATACCTTATACCTTTCCCACATACATGCATTGCAAATTTAAAATGAGATCAGTTCGTCGTTGTGCTTATTTAAGAAGCTAACGATTTTAGAACGAGGTATATAATCAATGAACACACAGCTATGCCAGCGCGATGCAAGTATAAATAACGCTTAATATTTATGCTCGCTGTACATGCATTAGAAACCCAATACACCTATGTGTATGCTATTTTGAGCTGAATTTCCACTCCAAAGGCCAGGGTCATATAGGTCTAATGAAAATTGAGCAATTTGCCCAGAGCGGAATCGTTCGCCGGGCATGCGTCAGCATTCGCTACTCGTTCGTAGAGGTTTCGTGCAACGGCTAGGCCAATGCTATGTGTTTATAAGTGCGCGTGGGGAACGCCAGAAAAAGTTTTACATGCACAACTTCTTTTAGTTTCCTCGACGTATGTATGACGTCTTAACACACGAAAAGCACGCCAGACACGGCAAACAACGCTGACAACATTAGCCACGCGCATTGCTCACGCCAGATATTTGCTGTTTTTTTGTTGGTTAAGAGTTCCAGCGAAAGCCTGCCCTGTAGTGGAACTTACCTAAGACACACGCCCTTAAGAAATGACGCCATTTATAGCCAACCGACTAGGTTATGTGCCATACAAACTATACCAGCTAAATCAACGCACCATTATACATGATCAGTGATGTTTTCATGTTTATACTATTTTTGCCTCAGAGAAAGTGGTCAATCGACGTTTTGGGCACAGGGTAGCTGGTCAGCTTAAAGTTTAAAGTTTTGTCGAAAATTCATTACTCAGAAACAAATGATGTATAATAGCTCATGAGGCTAATACAAATAATAGACAGACAAGATACTATATAAATTCTCATTGTGACGACGTTTCGTTGTACGAACTTTGATATTTGAAAAAATGCGACACTGTAATTGAAAATTTCAATGCCGTAATTGACTCAATTACACTTTCATTACAATTCAATTACAGTGCAGTAAAACGTCCTAAAAATCAAATAGAAAGAGATTACATTTTGCGTAGTCAAGCTTTCTTTCACAGCATAAGATAATGTCACTATCAACACCTTCGAACACCATTATGCTGACATATTTATAAATCTGGATATGGAAACACAATATCAATAGGTTGATAAAGTATACGTATCTATTATTTTTATTTGTTACGCAATAGCCAAACAGTCTATGTAATTAGCAAGTATCAACACAGGAGAGCTTAAGATGCACAAAGAAGCGATATGTTGAGGGCTTAAGATCTCAACCAGTGCTATAGATGCTATAGATGTAGAAGTACGGTGAGTATTTTGTACAATAAAAGACAATAAAACTATCCTCCAGTACCATTATGTCCGCGATGGTTGTGGAGGTGCTGGCCGTTTTATAGACCTACCTCTTGTCAATAATTATGAAACGAATGGTTAAATTATTCTTACTGTCGCTCCATGACCCCCTTACCCACACCTGCATGGAGCCGTTGACCGGTACGGGCGTCGCACGAATGTTTGCTTGTACGGCGCTCGTACAAACGCTGTAAAAATTCCGTAAGAACAACTTGATCAGTCATTACGATATGCTTACAGCCATCGTGATACAGAAAAATAGGATGTGACATCAACCAGCACGATTAGAAAACAGTTGACCTCCATTTTGTCAAATCTAAATATTTTTTACTCACTTGAAGTTGTGGATCGCGTCAGCGAGACACAACTTCAAGTGGGTAAAATTCAGATTGAATAATTTAGCGGTTAAAGGGTTAAGAACGAGATACGTTTTTTTACGACCGCCTTGAGCAGGCCACAATGAATGATCCCGAAATCGCTGGTACGGCGTCATTGTGACCAGGTTTTTACCGGATAGAACCATAGAGCTCAATGATAGCACCATTATTCGTACGATGATCGTACCAAGCTGTTTTTACAGCCCTCTTCCGGCCAGTGTACGAACGCTGTAAAAATGCTTACATTCGTACAATGCTCGTACTGATGCCTCCTGCGGTGTGGGTAAGGTGGTCTTCAGGCGGCAGTAAGGTTTTCATAACACATAAGTGATGAATTAAACGATAACTTTGACAATTTCAAAGCTTTCAGAAACTATGTGACGTCGTACAAAAAGTGAAGATTCGTACGAATCTATTGGTCGTACGAACCTTGTGACCGAGGCATACCAAGAGATGAAGTGTACGTCAATCTGGTTATAGGTACTAAACTATACTTGCTGGTTGTATATCGTCAATGACAGAAGCCAGCAGATGTGCCCTTTTTGTAAAGATCCACTGATGTTTTGTGTGGCCCCCTCTTATGCTTGATTAGCATAAACGATGCTAATTTAAGCAAAGGAGGGGTGCTTTATCACTCATGGATGATATTACCATATGTTTGATATGTAATAGGCTCCATAATTTTCCATCATCTGTTACAGATTTGACCAAGCTCTAATACCCAATTTGTACGCCCTTTTTGATGACTTTAAATTTGACAAAATGTACTTGCGCGTGAAAAAGAAAATATAATTTAATTATTATCTATCATAGTATATATTTACAGTCTACTATATCAACAAACCTTTTTCGAAAAGATTCAACAACAACAGGGAGCTGTGGATGAGTCTGACTAAAATGGCTTCATCTCTGATAATTAAAATGACAAAAAAAGCAAAAATCATAATCTAATTAATATGATATCCAGCAATGTTATCAAGAGGCCTAATTTGTTGGTTACTCCATAACGGAAACTTACAATTATTTCAGTTAACCCTTTCGCCGCTGAGCACGTTTTTAATATGTTTCATTAGCAGGTTCAATCACAGTTATTGGGAATGAAATAAATAAGTGTTTAAACATCAAGATTTGCAAGTGCTTGGTCTCAAATTAAACAAATATGAGTAATTTTCACCTACTTGAAATTATCGGTCGCGGTAGCAAAACACAACTTCAAGTGGGTGAAAATTAAATTAAATAACTTAGCGGGTAAATGGTTAAAGGAGCTCCCTGCTTTTGATTTTAATTTTTGGATCGAGCTAGGTGCTATATCATCTTTAACGTGCATGTATTGTAAGCGCGTATTTTAATTGTTTACGCGGATATCTCACTGAACAATTATTATTGTTTGTATTAATATTATCCTAAGTTGTTGGTGCACAACTGTGCCCATGTTACTTTGCTGTACTTTGGCGGCTAATATTATGTACGGAGCCTACTGTCGTGACTGGTCATAAAATCATAAGCATTTTCGTGTTTCGTGTTGTTTACTCTGAGTTATCTTCTATTTGAACTCTGTAAGATCACTTTCGATCTAAAACAATGCAACAATTGTCGCCAAATATCACTCTCGTATTTTGTTGTCCAAAATAAATATTATTGGTTATTTGATATCGTCGCCTTTGAAATGTATAAATCCGTCGGTTTTGGTTAGAACCGCCTGTTACACATTGTTTAATGTTAGACCACCGTCTACGATGCTAGCCCAACATCAAGCCAACCTTGGTTCAACGTCTCGTGTTTTCTGGGTTGTATTCCAGGTGACGCTCGCTGTCAATGCGGCTTCAGATTTGTGAACACTGGCGATTATTTTCTGTCAAAAATGAATGGGGTAACGAGGTGAAAACGAGTAAAATAAGTACATTTATGGCGCTATCTGCACTTAATGGCAATATAGGGACACGAGGAAGCCCCACTCCGATTGATTTTCACAGTACAATGTACATTACTTTACACAGCACTACACGCGCCAAGCCTTTTAACAGTTTGGAGCACTGCATATTATGAACACCAGTGATTATAAATAAGCCTATTTGCACATTGGTGTGACATTTTCGACTAGAATGGATCTACTTTTAGTTTGACGTAGACAAGAGAGCGAGACTATTCTAATACCGGACATATACAGTTCGTGCTCGGAAAGGTATATTTATAGCCTACACACAGTAAGTATTTCATATTACAGTTGGTGCTGAATAAATAACTACCATGAATACAAGCCTATAATCTGCGTACTCTCATACAAAAATGTTTAAAATATTCTGAAACCTAAAGTGAGATGGTAAAGGGTTCCACATCTATAGCCGAGATGTAACAAATACCCGTTAAGAATCCACGTTCTCGCATGACAATGTACGGTGAAGTCGTGGAAACATAGGACACGTATATAAACACAACACATGACTTCCATCCAACAAAACACACTGAATATTAAAATATAAAATTGATAAAATTTTGAAAATTTACCATTGTAATTTTCACCCACTTGAAGTTTGTGGATCGCGGCAGCGAGACACAACTTCAAGTGGGTGAAAATTACAATGGTACATTTTTAAACTCAATTTTTATCTTATAATATTCAGTAGATTCTGTTGGACATTTAATGTGCCGCAGTAGTTTATATAATTGAGCATTATTACAATTGATCACCTATTTTTATAAGTCACGACTGTGTTCTAAAAGCGGCGTCATCACGACAATCGTGATGCATATCAGTTTCTCTTGTCACGCCTTTTGAAAACATGCCCGTGACATATATCAGCCTGTTTCAACTCTACATCAGTTTCGTCGCCGAAGCTGACATCGTCGCGGGAGAAATGCCCTATGGCCCCTATACAGTCTTACAAAAAATAAGCAAGTATACAATAACACTGAAATAAACAAATATACTATTGTACTAGCCTCCAATGACTGGGGTAGGCCCTATATTAAATTCCTTCAGTTTTATTGAATTTTAATTTGTGGAGTTTTTTGTCTGTAATCGTGGGTAACACTAAATCGTTAATTTCCACTCTGAGTATTCTACCAGGACAAAATTGAGCTATTCCAATTTGCATATTTAAAAATGACCGCTGCCTGATTGTTAAAATTCGCCACATCTCAGTGGCATGTAATTATAGTATCGTAAATATTAGTTACATACCTAGGTTTTTTGGTATGGCGGATCCATTGGTGCCATTAGTTTTGTAACTCGAGGTGAAGATCACACACTGGGTTATTTCCGAAGCCCTAATGCAGCTTAAACACATCTTTTTGGAATTGGAGGCTGGCAATGTCATCAATGGGATATTGTGGATTTCTATGCTAATTTAATGAACAATAAAGTGTGGGTCTAGTTTGCATATTCAAAATGTTGGCCTTCAGGAAATTAAATGAATCGGGCTTTATGCCACCTTTGTGCTCATATAGGCTAAACTGGGCCAGGAGAATCTCCTGAGGATGGTGAGATGATTGAGATGACACTGTCCTCCAGACACAGGATTCGAAATTCGAGCCCTGGCGGTCTGAGGCCGAGCACGCTACCTCTCGGTCACGGAGGCTCCCCACAATATTGACTTTCACACGTGGATGGGGAAGAAACATTTTTTGTTTCTCTAACCGCCGAGACCGGGAACCGAACCCCGTACTCCGGCGTGAAAGGCAGCAGTGCTAACCACTACCCTAGGGCCCCCGCCCCGGCCTTCAGGAAGTGAAATCATGTTATATATCGGTAACCAGTCATCATATGGTCACAAATAAAGGCTCTATGCCCATATTTTCGTCTACAGAGAATAAATGGTGCTATAAGTTTTGCGGTTCAAGGTCAAGGTCACACACAGACATGATGAAGTTCATGGGTCAAAATTTTTTGAGGATTTGGTGTATTTAAAACTTGCTTTATTGGAGAGTAAATTATCACACATATGCATTGTTTGATGTCATATCTGATATTTAATGGCTTCTTTTTAAAGCCAATGTAAACAAAAAAACTTGGTGACCTACAAGTGGACATAATTTGCGTTTGTTTAATTGGAGACCAAGTATTTCCAAATCTTGATGTTCGAACGCTCATTTCTTTCACAATAACAGTGATTTGATCGGCCAATAAAATGGATTAACCCTTTCAGGCCTGAATTTATCATTGTCATCTTCATCCACTACAAGCCGCGAATTGCTGCCGCAATTCTCGACTTGTAGAGGATGAAGATGACTTGAAGTGGTTTGCAAATGAAAAAAAATATTGTGATTATTGAAACAATTTCGTAAAAATTGTCGTTCTAAAACCCATTAGTTTTAGGAAATTAAGTCCTTCTTCAGAGATGCAAAATGCTGCTGTAATGCATCGTGAGGGTTTAACCCTTTCACCACTGAAGCCCGTTTTTAAGTGCTGAATGTCATGGCATTCAGCACTTAAAAACGGGCTTCAGTGGTGAAAGGGTTAAAGCGTTAAAAACGACTATAGTCGTGCTTAGCGGGTTAAAACTGCGGGTTAAACTAGCCACAGTAGAACTGTAGCATCACCGGCTGCATCGAGTGTGTTTGTACATCATTAAGCCTACATCATTTATGTGCAACGCTATTGTTCGTCCAAAACACAAACCACCCATTTGCTGTCAAACTGCATTGATCGAGTGCCGGTATTCTCATCGATTAGGTTGTTATGCATGTCTGCTTACATACTGATACTCTACCGTGCAAAGCCAGAAGGCAGTATCTGCTTATTTAGCAAGTATTCAGATACTGCCTATTGGATTTGCAGAGCAGTACTGTTGTCAATAGGACATATTCACGACAAAAGCAGATATCGTGACACTGAGACAAACTGTGATTTTAACAGCGTTTTGTCAGTAAAATAGTTACATTAACTGGCTGAATTGATAATGGTTATCCCAGCAAACACGATACGTTGATCTAGTGTCTTTTTAATGTTGGGCCAGCTTTGTAGACAATAGACCAACACTAAACAAACACTGGGTCAATGTATCGTATTTGCCAGGATGCTACATTTCGTGGTAAATATCCCTGAATTTGTGTCAAGAGTTACAATATTATTATTTTGTGCATCCACCATTTGACACACAAACACATTTTGAAATGGGCCCTACTAATACTCTTCTCTTTAAAATGTATGTATTTCGATATTGTTTATCAATTATTGGTGGTAATTGCAATCTGTGATAATTACAGCTGCCTTAAATCATTGTTTTCCCGATGTATATGATGATTTTTAAATTTTTTAATATATTTTTTTTACAATCTTGACCACTATATCTTTGTGTAACGACAGCAATCCACCAGAAGAACCGCCCTACTTAATTTTAAATTAAACTTTTCAACTCAGCAAACATTTATACGATGTTGGAACAGCGTTGAAGACGTTGGGCCGACGTTCTATAAATGTTATTCAAATGTTTTGTGTTTGCTTGGAAGGCCCAGCACATTGCTGTTTGAAATCGATATGTTTTTTTTTATTATATATGGCCATTAACATTTTTGTAGATTTTCGAAATTCAATAAATTTATCAGAAACATATATATAGAGGAGAAGGTGAACAAGTAGAGCACCTTTGATGGAAACAAATCAATGACATTTAATGATAACGACCATAGCAGTAGTTCGACAATAGAGACACCTGGTGAATGGCTGAATAAAGAAAACAACGCGACTTAGCTACAGCCGAACACTGATAAGCCTATGAATGAATGAATGAATGAACGAACGAACGAACGAACGAACGAACGAACGAACGAACGAACGAACGAACGAACGAGCGAGCGAACGAACGAACGAACGAACGAGCGAACGAACGAGCAAACGAACGAACGAACGAATGAACGAACGAACGAACGAACAAACGAACGAACGAACGAACGAACGAACGACCGAACGAACGAACGAACGAACGAACGAACGAACGAACGAACGAACGAACGAACGAACGAACGAACGAACGAACGAACGAACGAACGAACGAACGAACGAACAAACGGATGAATGAATTAATGAATGAATAAATGAATGAATGAATGAATGAATGAATGAATGAATGAATGAATGAATGAATGAATGAATGAATGAGGTTTTAGGTCACTACAGGCTAAATTAGGCTAGGTAAATGTCCTGAGGATGGTGGAATGAATCAGCCCTCCAGGCCCATAAGGATTACCTTCAATACTGCGCCTTTACGAGGACGGGGAAGAACATTTTGTTCCTTTGAAGCCCGAATACCAAAGCGAGCGGTAAACACGCGAGCTCCGGTGTGATATGTGGCAGCGTAAACCACCACACCAGTGATGTATTCTGCTCTGCAAAGCCAAAAGGCAGTATCTGCTTACTTGTAAAGTAAGCAGATACTGCCTGTTGGCATAGCGCGACACTACTTATATGTGAGTTGTTTTCATCTAGACTAAAAAAATACAAATATCATCACCAAATTTGCTTTGTTAGGGCCTATTAGTCATGTATTACTACATTTGCCTGTAGCCTACCCGATGGACATGATTGTCAATTCACGATGAGTCAAATTAACGCATAATAGAGTGGAAATATATAAAATGTAGAGCAGAGGTAGAGGGATATGATTGTGTGACCGGCTGGGCTGCTGGGGAAAATATCTATCGCATCAAACATCTATATAGAACCTAGGCACATAGAACAGCCACGCGAAAAGGGCAGTGAGGTCAAAATTTTCATAATTTATCTTATCTTATCTTAGTTGATAATGATAACCGTGTCCTTTTTGTTTCGTTGACTAAAAAATGTTTGAAGATCTTTAAAAAAAATTGGTTTTATGAGATTTTTAATTTCAAAATAAGTTATGTAATGATTATAATCAAATGATTTTTTTCAATTTGTCAGCATGGCGGGTCACAATTATGGCATGTGTAGAAGACCTTGAACCAGGGCTCACCCAGAGGACCGGAAGTCCAAAGGGTGCTCGGTGACAACGACAAAACAGCTTAAGAATTCCCCACACGTTGTCACTGACCACCCTTTGGACCTCCAGGGCTGTGGCCTCACCCAGAGGTTTTTCGCCTAGAGTTGACTCAACGTTGAAGCAACATCTGGCACTAATGGCAAGATGGTAAAAGATCCCGCTGAATCATCTGGGCGCTCCGTTCATGACATTATATAAAATTACGCACACCTTGTTTTTTTTTGGAATTAATGCATACATGATAAATGTATAACATGTATAGCAAATCGACTGGATTTTTTTTCCTGCAATTTTCAGAACAAATTGTTTCAGGAAAAACTCATGCCCCCTCATGTATCATCTGGTCCGCCCCTTATCTAATTTAATATAGGCCGACGATGTTTGGCCTAAACTGTTTGAATAATTATTTTGTAAATTGTCAGAACCAATGTATATCCAGTATTTCAATATGCGTACCTTCAACCCGGGTGAACAAGCAAGCATTCCAAGTGTAGAAGTGGAGAACTGTAAGAAAAAAATGTAGAAGTGGTGCCGCTGCGACAACAAATTTCAAGTTTCTAAGATAAATCTCTCAACGAATAATGCAGCGATTTCCAAGCGGTTTTTCATAGGGTGCGGAATTTTATTATGAATATCACAATGTAGAACAGATTTGTAACCTTTGTCGTTTTGTCGCTAGCTGGTCCACAAACCGACCAAGTGGACGATATTTTGTCGAACTGTCAATCACGAACGTGAAAAAATGGGTTGGGCTTTTATTTTAGCCCAGATCACTGCTAATAAATCTTTTTTGATGTTAAGCAGTATTCTGTAAATTTGCGTGTCCCACAACAGTACACTATGTCTATAAAGTATCAAACAATGCACTGTACGCACAAGTAATGTAAAGTGGTATCACCATGGTGTAATGAGCTTATATCTTATCATATGTGGTAAGGCCAATATTATGGAAAATATTCAGGTATTTTAATCCTCTTCCAGATCAGTACTCTCATGGGTTTTTTAGAACAAAGTATCTGGAACACACCTAGTATGTGTTGGGTCGGTGTTGGCTTATAAATAGGCCAGAGTTGCAGACAGTGGACCAGCATTGAGATGATATAATATGATAAACAAAACAAAAAGTCAATCCACCATCAGCGTCCAGTTTTCTCTGGCCAGACAGGTTAATATGTTTGGATGATAATGGTATTGTCGTCATCATTATGAACAATTGAATGGGTATGCCTCACATGCATCGCTTTAAACTGTTCAAATGCTTGGAGTATAACATGCATAGTAACGTATCTTAAATCCGATGATATTATTGCAATATAATATATAATTGTTCAGGCGTCATGGTACTAATGTTACTAAATTATTATTATGTATATTATGTCCAGGTGACAAAGCTTTAAATCCAAATAAATTACTATATCCACACCTCTTCACGTACTGATCTTTTGTGTTATTATCGGGATGGTAGAGGGTACAGCCGCCATGTTGGCTCGAACTGTGCCCACCTACTCCCAATCCTGCGATCAAACTGTTATACCCAGAAGGGGCGTGTTCGAATCAACATCGATGGTCACCAATATCGTGTTGGTGACGTGAAAATGCTGATCTATCAGAACGGTGTGTGCTTGAATCATCGACGGTCACCAATATCGGGATGGTGACCTGGAAATGCATATCAGACTGTCAGAAGGGGCGTGTTCGAATCACGTCGGGGTCACCAATATCGGGATGGTAGGGCCTACAGCCGCCATGTTGGCTCGAACTTTGCGCTCTGACTCCCAATCCTGGGAGTCAAACTCTTATACCCAGCCTGGGCGGCAGTTAGCAAATAAACATCATTCTAATTCAATGTTTCTCCTTCCTTGGTTTATTGTATCAATTCAGCATACACCAGCTCACGGCACACACTATCGGATAGAGGCGATGGCCTTAGCCTCGTGGCTAGTCCTGTGGGGAGCAGGACGACACGTCCGTCTGCTGCGCTGTTTGGATTACAAGTGGTCGAAAAAGGCGCGGAAAAAAGAGCGTTGGTTACAATGATTATATCACATTTCAACTGATAGTTTACCCGTCTATATAGAACAGTTTGGGCGGGTACCTCTGCTGTCCAAAAAAATGAATCGGGCTTTAGGCCACCTTTGTGCACATATAGGCTAAACTGGGCCAGGAGAACCTCCTGAGGATGGTGAGATGAGAGAGATGACACTGTCCTCCAGACACAGGATTCGAAATTCGAGCCCTGGCGGTCTGAGGCCGAGCACGCTACCTCTCGGTCACGGAGGCTCCCCACAATACTAACTTTCACACGTGGATGGGGAAGAAACAATTTTGTTTCTTTCAAACCGCCGAGACCGGGAACCGAACCCCGGACTCTGGCGTGAAAGGCAGCGGTGCTAACCACTACCCTAGGGCATGGGCTTCACTCACTGCTACTAATTGGGGGGCCACCATTCAATCGCCAATTAAAAAAAAAAAAAATTTCAAACTGAATTTCCATGAAGTAAATAATTGTCTCAAGGACATGTTATAAATAAATATTGAATGGCCCTCAAAAAAAATGTTGCCTCCCTTCGCTCGGCATCATCAAGTGACACTTCAATTTGCGAAGCCTTGCTTCGCTTGTCACCTTAACCCTCACATTAATACTAAGCCTAGTTTGGGATCCAACTTTGTCGACAGAAAAAAATAATTCCAAGAAAGTGAAATAAATATTTTGCTTGATGCAGAGTGTAAAATTAATAAAGTATTTTGGACAGGAGGTGAAATAAATAATACGTGCAGCTCAAAAACTCCAGCCCCCCTCCCTAGTAATTGAATGGTGCCCCCCCCCCCTAACTGCTAGCATACTTGAATAACTTGCGCTTCTTGTTTAATACCTTGCCCTATACTAGCTGTCCCTGTCTGACGCACAGTCTAACGATATTGATAGTTATTTCACTTGATCTAAATGTAAATGCGCCTGGAGTGTTGACAATACGTTGCTCATGATTGTATTTCATTAAAATTATCTTGTTAATTTTTTTTTAAATGACTGACCTACATAAACAAAGTAACATAGGAACATAATGGCTCAATATTATGTGTTAGACTGCACGTGCTCCAACGAGATTGGACAAGAGCAACGTTTCTGGCATGTATCGTGCGACAATATTTTTTCATGATGATCATGGATAAATTATTTGGCCCACGGCGGTAAAGATTAAGATATCATGTTTCTGGCCCAGGGCTAACAGTCACCTGGTCACCATATCATGCCAACTAGTTAGCCACTAAATTAAAAGACATATCTCCCTAAAAGAAAGCAGACGGCCAGCAAGATATAAGTTCATTGCGCCACATAATTTGTTGGTGATACCACATTACATTAGTTGTGCGTACAGTGTATTTTTACCACTTTATGGAAATAATTTAATGTTGTTGGACACACAAATTAACAGGGAATTGTTTAACATCAAAATGGATTTAATAGCAGTGATCTGGGTTAAAATAAAAGCACAAACACATTTTTTGGCGTTCGAGTTCGGCAGTTTCGGCAAAATATCGTCTACTTGGCCGGTTTGTGAACCAGCTAGCGGCAAAACGACACAGGCTAAAAAATTGAATCTGCACTGTACTACAGTAGAACCTGCTATGAGCAGCCACTCTTATAAGCAGCCAACCTCCTATGGGATGCCACTTGACCATGCCCAAAAATGGCATTTTGTATATAAATGAACCTCCTATGGGCAGCCACCTGCATTGAAAGGCCACTTTTCTTGTATCGCCAGGGTGGCTGCTCATAGCAGGTTCTACTGTATTCGTAAAAAAATCCACACTTTATAGAGAAAACCGCTTGTAAAACGCTGCATTATTGGTTGAGAAATTAATCTTAGAAACGTGAAATGTGTTGTTGAAGCGGCACCACTTCGACATCTTTTTCTTACAGTTCTCCACTTCTACACACGAAATGCTTGCTCGTTCACCCGTGTTGACCTTGTATATTAAATAAAATTAGAGTGAATCTCCGGTATATCATTCATTAGTAGTTGATGTAGAAGCTTTTAAAACCCATTTAGTGTCTTACTTTCTATCATTTCTATCACACTTCAAACAGTGATGTATTTTTTAAAATCTGATTGAATGGATCACAAAAGCGTTTGTATATCAATTAACACATCTATTACAACTGACACACCCTTTTCCAATAGTCATAATGCAAACGAGAAGAGCTACTCTGCTCTGTAAATAAAAAACCCAGTATTTGCTTACTTGTAAAAAAGTCAATACTGTGGTGAAAGATCAAGTAGAGTATGTCAGGCACTGTTTCCTGAACGCTACTACAAGCAATGTGTCCAGAAGATTACATGACGACATGTAGCACGTATATGGCCAGGGGTTGGCGTACTATTGATTTATGTTGAAGGAAATAGTTTTTTTATTGCTATATATAGCGGAGGATGTGGATAAATGGATCCACAAATGTAGTGTATGTATCCCGAGTAACACGCCTGACGAATAATAATAAGAAAAGGAGGAGGAGGAGAATGAGAAGGAGGATGAGGAGGAGGAGGATAAAAAGAAAAGAGAAGAATAAAAAGAAGAAGTAGAAGAAGAAGAAGAAGAAAAAGGAGAAGAAGAAAGAAGAAGACGAAGAAGAAGAAGAAGAAGAAGAAGAAGAAGAAGAAGAAGAAGAAGAAGAAGAAGAAGAAGAAGAAGAAGAAGAAGAAGAAGAAAGAGAAAAAGGAGAAGAAGAAGAAGAAGAAGAAGAAGAAGAAGAAGAAGAAGAAGAAGAAGAAGAAGAAGGAGATGAAGGAGAAGAATAAGAAGAAGGAGAAAAAAGAGAAGAAGGAGAATAAGGTAAAGAAGGTGAAGAGAAGGAAAATAACTAGAAGAAGAAGAAAAAGAAGAAGAAGAAGAATAGTCGTTTTAAATCCGTTCAAATCACTACCGATCAAATAAAATTATTGGGAATAAAATGTGTGATTGCAAATGTTTGATCTCAAATTAAACAAATATGAGTAATTTTCAGCCAATTTGAAGTTGCGGCTCGCGCTAACGATACACAACATTAGGTCGGTGAAAATATAAGATAGGGCTGATATGTGATGTAATTTTTGTTATACAAGTGAGCACACCACGCAGAAATATGATAACATTTATTTAAATAGAGTTCGTCCTTTTTAACTGCAGAAAATCATTCCTGATTTTCAAACTCCTTGACATACTGAATACGGACCTATATACTGCCGTGAAAAGTCAAAGGACAACGATATCTGCTTACTTTGCTTTCTTTACAAGTAAGCATATATTACAAATAAGCAGATATTGCCTTTAAGCTTTGCAAAAAATGCAGCATAGAAGTGACGTATGAATTGCTGCCTACCGCCCGTGGCTGTAGACGACAATAAAAACTCGGTTTGTACAGTATCTGTCAACTTGTGAGCAGGTATTGCCTTTTGGCTTTGCACAGCAGAATAGGAGTGACGTATAAATTGCTGCCTACCGCCCGTGGCTGTAGACGACAATGAAAACTCGGTTCGTACGAAACGTCTGACGAATCTATAGATGTCACACAAGCCTTCTAATGATTGGCATGGCAACAGACACAGATAATGTTTGAAATGGCTTCAAGCATAATTATATCCCCTTCTGGACTGGCATAATTAATAGTCAGGGCAATTAATGCTTCTTTTTCAGGCCATACTTCATGGCACCATTTTGTTCAGTTTCCGACATACATGACAACAGTAGGTTTATATGGTAGGTAACCAACCTGTCCACTGTGTTAAGCCTAGGCCCTATATATAAATATATATGAAAACCATTTGCTAGACATAAATTATCCATATATACATATAGCTCTACCATTTATATTAACATTTCTTACTATTGTTTATATGTATATCTGGCATATATTCGATTACTATATCAATTAGGTATACATTGTACCTGAAAACCCTGTGCTCGACATCTACCACCATCCCATAAATGTTATACACATTTTGTTACATGACCTTGTGGCAGTCATATGTCTCTAATATCTGCCATTTTGGATTTAGTAATGTGCAAATTGATTGTCTGACAAGACCACTATTGTATTCCTGCACGTAACGGACATATTCCATTTTTAAACGTATTCATATTGCAACAACATTAGTATAACTTAGATAATATATTAAACATTTGTTCATTGTAAAACATTATTGGACGAAAATACTTAATATTTTAAAATCTTTTTTTTATAATTAAAATCTACCAGGCGCACACACTCTTGATACATTATATTACCACTGGTTTAGCGCCTCGTGTTTTTTGTCTCAGCAGTCAGCCTTCACTGCCATCTATTGGCATCAATTTCAGTCACAGCCAAGCAAACACGAGACGTTAAGCCAATGCTGTTTTAATGTTAGTCCATCGTCTTAGACGTATCGTGTTTGCTGGGAGTTATCATCATCAGATGCGTCCGGTCCAAGGCACTTAAAAAGGTGCAGGTTTAGAGTGTGATATCAAGTCGGAATACCTAAAATCCGATTTTCTACATTTTACACCCTAGTCGCTGGATTTGTTCATTCGTGTTCCATTTCAACTCCAATTTCGGAGCGTGGAACTAATCGTACACATAGTCATCTCTATCTTACCAGGTACTCACTTAGACCTGAATGAAGTGAAGCACGTTTGGGTGAAATCCCTTACGCAAGGACACAAACATCGAAACAGTGTCCCAACGTTAAGAGGTGAGAAACATTTCTCTGAAAACCGGCACCAAGCGCAGATTGATCCCACAAGACAGGCAGCGGCAATTGCAAAGCGCCACGCTCTATTTATACATGTGTGTATATTACACAGATCATATGAAATAAACTATGTCTATGTCTAACAATCGTTTTCACTGATAAAACAGTGCACTCCTGCGGGGAGGGGGCAGGCCGTGAGGAGCGAACGGCACTGCGCTAGGAGAGAAACAATTTTTTGTTCACTTCCACAACCCTCTCTCTTAAGACGACAATCGTACGCTGTTACATAAGACTCATATGTACAAGAGATTTGCCCAGCCACGGAGTAAGTTACCTCCTGCCATAAAAACTGGTTATTTTCTTAGGATTACTGCCCTCCTTCCTTAGCATTCTGTCTTTCCGAAAGCTTGGGAAGCCATGTGTCAAATCTTCCGTCGTGTGGCAGCAGGTAATGTGTAAAAAGATAACACTCTTTTCAAACGAAAACACCCACCACTATATTCTTTGGAAATAGCTCTTTTTTTATGTATCTTCCGTCCTCTGAATATGAGCTTCATAAATCTGGATATGACGTATATATAGGCGTACATTGACAGTCGTTGGCCGGTGCGTGACACAATGTGAAGTGAAGTTTGGGCCATCTGGGTATAAATCATATATACATCATATCATATATAGGACACCACCTCGTGGCGGTTCCATTATGGTGCAATAAACTCCCCTATTGTCACCCGCTTGCCGAGACCTTGGGGAAATTCTATGGACAGAGATTGCATTATAAAATTTGAAAATGAAATATCTCGGAAACGGTGCATCTGAGGCAGAAAACGAGTGAAATTTGGACCGGGAGGGTAAAATTGTATAAGCCACTTTCCAAACATAATCCAAAATGGCCGACAAAATCCAAAATGGCCGACAAAATTAAAAATGGCCGACAAGTAAGTAAAAAGTTGCTGATATGTAATTTGTTTGCAAAAATCCAGTCAAATCAGGAAATAACTCCCATTACCTCCAAGCCAGGCTCTCTATTTCCACTGTCCGAACTCACTTCATGTTGCTTCAGCAACAGTCAATTTAGTTATGTTTGGGCTTAGCCCAAATATATATTGAGCTATCTTTGGTTCTTTCATCATATTATTCTATACAGGTTTTTTGAGACGCTATTTCTCATCCGATCAACATGAAATTTGGACACCATATTCCCAGAGTAGTCAGGTACTCTGCTAAGTCATCCATCATGTTCTTCCGGATTTATCCAGGATTTTCTGGATTACTATACTGCTCTGCAAAGGCAAAAGGCAGTATCTGTTTACTTGTAAAGTGAGCAGATACTTTATTTGGCTTTGCACTGCATCAGGCCTATAATAGGGATCAATGTTGGTTTAATGATGTACATGTCGGGTGATTCTACATTCATTGCTTGAATGAAAACAGGAGGGTGAACAGGGCTCCCCTATGTGAAGACCTACACCACTCTTTAGTCTCTACATTTCATAATAACACTACATTTATCCGATGATGTTTCAATTCGGGCCAGCGTCGCAGACAGTGGCCCAGTATTGAACCAATATTGTGTCTTTGGTATCGACAGTAGAGACCTTTTAAACGCTACATCTCACAATTAAAATAACAGTTGCAACTCCATTCAAACACAAAACGTTGGGTCAATGTTGTTTTACTGTTGGGCTAGCATCGCAGACAGTGATACAACACTAAGTCAACAGAGAGACAAGTCAATGTGTGTACTGGACACTCTGAATACGATTCCATTTGACAAACAAATATATATCTATTTAAAAATGCAGAAGCTCAGTGAGGACTACTGAGATTTGAAGTCTGATGTCTGAAATCTATAATTCAAAATGTTCAAAATGTTCAAAATGGCTGCCGAAAAACCCATACGCGAGATTCCAATCAATCTGTCATAACCCAACAAAATTTAAAATGGCTACCAAAAAACTCATAAAACCAAGGCCAAACATTATTGTTACTTGAAAAGTCACAATTTCCCTCTAGTTAGTAACTGTTGACGACAAAGCTTGTTTCAAGAGTCTATTTGAGTTACGGGTTGCTGATTCACAGGGGTGCATGTACCTATAAAGGTTTTATTGACCTTTACATGTCAACATTGACATATTGGTCATTTTGTTTGTATGTTTGTTCTGAGTCGACGACGCTAACAATGTGCTATTCTGACGCCACTTATATTCGAGCCGAATTAAAAATGTAATACACCAGTAAAACATGCGATTTTCACTTTATATTAGAACATTCAAGGTTGAATTTATGCGAGGGTATAAGATATGTCAAGAACAGGGCCTATCTGAAAACCATTCAACTTCCGCGCTCCAATAATCAATAATGTCGAAAGGGCATAAAGGCCACCCGTTTGAATTTCGGTCACTATGCCATGTTTTAAATGTTTTTGGCTACACCCCTATATCCGACATACTATCTACCAGGAAACCTATAAAAGACACCAAAATCAAGGATATGCTTCAATTCTTTCGAAAATTAGGCATATATAAGATCAATGTTTGACCTTGGCCAAATGGCATCCATCCTTGAAAATGGAGAAGCTTTACTGCAATTTAAAAACACACATCTAGTAGGTTATTGTTGCTGGTAATACATATAGGCCTACTAAAATCAACTGTGAAAATGTATGCGTTTGGAAAGGTGTATGTGTCTCCATGGCAGGTTCAGGTCAGGTAGGCCCTACCGTTGAATACTGACTTGAAAAAGGCCAAAAATTGGTATCCAATAACTAGCGGGAATTCCCTCCTGTTGACTTGACGTCTTTAACCCCTAGAGCTCTAGTCTGATGTCGACTAGAGTAGACATTCTGTGTTTTCAATAGCCCCTGTATAACCAGTTGTTAACAGTAAAATATGCCTTCAATTTTGAAACACTCATATGCTTATGTTGGGACTTAAATTTCCCAAATCACATAGATTTTCAGTCACTTGAAGTTGCGTGTCGCGGTAGCGAAACACAACTTCAATTAACTGAAAATTTTTATTTAATACCTCAGTGCTCTAGGGTTAAGTATTTTTGATTCATTGTACATGTTGTAAAAAGGTAAGTTGGGAGTATGCTCAATTTCATTTGATAGAAGTCCTGCTTTTTAAGAAAAATAAGAGCAAGTTAGAATGCAGGACACTTTCTCAATAATCTTGGATATCGTAGATTTAAGGATACTATTTGAGCAGGTGAAATAACTGTTTCATGTATTGGACAATAACGTATTTTCATATAATTTTAGACGGGGTAGGCTTATCGATGTTGAAATAAATTCAACAAAAGTGTCAATTTTCATGCAATATTTCGTGAGCAGCCATCTATTTCACTTCAGGTACACACCATGTCGATTTCAATTCCTACATGTGTTTTCAAGGTGGTACAACAGCTATTCCTAGCATATCTAAAGAAACAAAAGAACACTTTTAGCATAGTTAAATACGCGAAAAGTGTGAATTACTGGTCGTCATGTGTGCTTGTTGATGGCTCATTAGAAAGCACGATACCATGTTGGAAATAGTATGACGCATGACACCATGTTAGAAAGAGTATCTGTATGACAAGAGGATGAGTCCAATCTCAGATGTTGAAAACCACAGTTAAAAACTAATAAAAAATAGCTTTTGATCGTGCTAAACAAACACCATGGCGCCACAAATCTGTTCTGCAAAGTTAAAAGGCAGTATCTGCTTACTTTACAAGTAAGCACATGTTACCTTTTGGCTTTGCACGGCACAAATCTCCACATTGCAGCCCCCGTCACAGACAATGTAATTGCACAGAGATCCAAAACCCGAGACGTTCAGCCAATGTCGGTACAATGTTAGCCCATCGTCTACGACGCTGGCCCAACACTGTATCAATATTGGGTGAACGTTTCGTGTTTGCTGGGAGAGCTGCACGGTTCTCTGGTATTACAGGCCTCATTATGAGGGCTAAAACACGCGGCACCGGCCCAATTATGTCCCAACGTCGAGCCAGTGTATTATACATTGTCCCAGCTCTGCTGCAGTGCTGGTTCAATAATATGTGATTTTCCTGTTTTATTTCCTTATGAGGGCCAAGATGTGAATGCGCTGCATCACGACAACATCACTCCAGGGCTTCTGCAAAGCTGAAAGGCAGTTATTGGTTACTTTACAAGTTAGCAGATACTGCATTTTTGCTTTGCAGGGCTTCACATATTAACGTTCTGCCACGGATTTAATCCATATATTTAACCAAGTAATTGGTTTAACATGTGGTCATTTAATCCCAAGATCACAATGGTCAGACGTCGCCTATCTGTGTGTCCGTCCGTCCGTCCGTCCGTCCGTCCGTCCGTCCGTCCATCTGTCTGTCTGTCTGTCTGTCTGTCTGTCTGTCTGTCTGTCTGTCTGTCTGTCTGCTTTTCTACCGGCTTTGGCCATATAATCTGCTAATTATGCGCTTAAAAATGTTGTGTGTTACACACAAATATATACGCGCATATCATTATTAAAACTAAACAGAGATAAATTGTACCCTTTCTGTATTTTTGTGTTGAAAGAGGATATTACGATACGACGGGAAGCGGCTTTTCGTGTGAAGTTATGTATAGTCACGGCGATATGACCCTGGTCTTCCAATAATTTTTTATCGCATGTGAACTATGTAGCCTTGGTCTTAAACCCACAACAGTCTGTCATATATGGTGTGTCGCAGAGGTAGGTTTGAAGAGAGTTAAAAGTTAATATCTTATTTATACCGAAGAGTTGCTGATTCTATCCACATGAATTCTCCGTTGCAGCAAATGGTTGATTGTGGGCTACTCCATCTCAGTTGAGCCCAATCCACATGGCATTTATGCTAGTTTATCTGTTGATACGCATTCAACCGCTAATTCTGATGACGCAAGCATTTTACAACCCACTCAACACACTACATGTATATTTAGCACTGCTTAGGCCACTATGTTTTTTCATAGCGTTAGTTGTTGAACAATGAGATTCCCATCCTGATTTAGTTATTTATTGAGAAACAGCTTGGTACTTTGTATGCTGTGCGCTCTCAAGAGGCCAGTAGGTTTATACTGCTCTGTAGAGCCAAAAGGCAGTATCTTCTCACCTGTAAAGTAAGCAGATACTGTCTTCTGGTTTTGCACGGCAGCATCCCAGCTAACACAAAACATTTGTGGATAGATTTGTATAACATTTGTACAATGTTGGACCAACGTCGAAAACGTTGGGCCGGTGTTTTACACATGTTATGCAAATGTTTTTGTTTGCTGGGATAACATTATCTCGCTTTGTCAGGATTTAGTTACAATTTGCTTGCAGTTATCCAACTGAATGCGTGTCGCCTGCCAGAATCTTCTGGCAGCCCCGTTTCCCGCAGGCGAAAAACGGAAGACACCGGCACTGGAAAGTGCAGACACTCGTCATTGAATCTGGGACATCGGGACAAGTGTGTTAACCCTGAAAGCGCTGAAATATTATTATACAGCCGAGAAAACAAGGGTTTTTTCAATTTGCAATCATCATAAATGTCTTAGTTAGATCTTCCCGCTTCATTTGAATAACGATGTTATGGGTCTACGGCCATAATAAATATTTTACCCTTATTCCTTGGACTAATACATACAGTGCGGGAATCGAATTAGACGTCATTCTGACGTCTAAAATCTCGCACTGTGAGGGTTACTGTAGACGTCATATTCTGACGACTAAAGTCGATCCCGCGCTGTGAAGGTTACAGCAGACGTCAGATTCAGAAGTTTAAAGTCGATCCTCGCGCTGTGAAGGTTACTGTAGACGGCATATTCTGACGACTAAAGTCGATCCCCGCGCTGTGAAGGTTACAGCAGACGTCAGATTCAGAAGTTTAAGGTCGATCCTCGCGCTGTGAAGGTTACTGTAGACAGCATATTCTGACGACTAGAGTCGATCTCCGCGCTGTGAAGGTTACTGTAGACAGCATATTCTGACGACTAAAGTCGATCTCCGCGCTTGAAGGTTACTGTAGACAGCATATTCTGACGACTAAAGTCGATCTCCGCGCTGTGAAGGTTACTGTAGACGGCATATTCTGACGACTAAAGTCGATCTCCGCGCTGTGAAGGTTACTGTAGACGGCATATTCTGACGACTAAAGTCGATCCTCGCGCTGTGAAGGTTACTGTAGACGGCATATTCTGACGACTAAAGTCGATCTCCGCGCTGTGAAGGTTACTGTAGACGGCATATTCTGCCGACTAAAGTCGATCCCCGCGCTGTGAAGGTTACTGTAGACGGCATATTCTGCCGACTAAAGTCGATCCTCGCGCTGTGAAGGTTACTGTAGACAGCATATTCTGACGACTAAAGTCGATCTCCGCGCTGTGAAGGTTACTGTAGACGGCATATTCTGCCGACTAAAGTCGATCCTCGCGCTGTGAAGGTTACTGTAGACAGCATATTCTGACGACTAAAGTCGATCCTCGCGCTGTGAAGGTTACTGTAGACAGCATATTCTGACGACTAAAGTCGATCTCCGCGCTGTGAAGGTTACTGTAGACGGCATATTCTGACGACTAAAGTCGATCCTCGCGCTGTGAAGGTTACTGTAGACAGCATATTCTGACGACTGAAGTCGATCTCCGCGCTGTGAAGGTTACTGTAGACGGCATATTCTGACGACTAAAGTCGATCCTCGCGCTGTGAAGGTTACTGTACACGGCATATTCTGACGACTAAAGTCGATCCCCGCGCTGTGAAGGTTACTGTAGACAGCATATTCTGCCGACTAAAGTCGATCCTCGCGCTGTGAAGGTTACTGTAGACAGCATATTCTGACGACTAAAGTCGATCCTCGCGCTGTGAAGGTTACTGTAGACAGCATATTCTGACGACTAAAGTCGATCTCCGCGCTGTGAAGGTTACTGTAGACAGCATATTCTGACGACTAAAGTCGATCCCCGCGCTGTGAAGGTTACTGTAGACAGCATATTCTGCCGACTAAAGTCGATCCTCGCGCTGTGAAGGTTACTGTAGACAGCATATTCTGACGACTAAAGTCGATCCTCGCGCTGTGAAGGTTACTGTAGACAGCATATTCTGACGACTAAAGTCGATCTCCGCGCTGTGAAGGTTACTGTAGACGGCATATTCTGACGACTAAAGTCGATCCTCGCGCTGTGAAGGTTACTGTAGACAGCATATTCTGACGACTGAAGTCGATCTCCGCGCTGTGAAGGTTACTGTAGACGGCATATTCTGACGACTAAAGTCGATCCTCGCGCTGTGAAGGTTACTGTACACGGCATATTCTGACGACTAAAGTCGATCCCCGCGCTGTGAAGGTTACTGTAGACAGCATATTCTGCCGACTAAAGTCGATCCTCGCGCTGTGAAGGTTACTGTAGACAGCATATTCTGACGACTAAAGTCGATCCTCGCGCTGTGAAGGTTACTGTAGACAGCATATTCTGACGACTAAAGTCGATCTCCGCGCTGTGAAGGTTACTGTAGACGGCATATTCTGACGACTAAAGTCGATCCCCGCGCTGTGAAGGTTACTGTAGACAGCATATTCTGACGACTAAAGTCGATCCCCGCGCTTGAAGGTTACTGTAGACAGCATATTCTGACGACTAAAGTCGATCCCCGCGCTGTGAAGGTTACTGTAGACAGCATATTCTGACGACTAATGTCGATCCCCGCGCTGTGAAGGTTACTGTAGACAGCATATTCTGACGACTAAAGTCGATCCTCGCGCTGTGAAGGTTACTGTTGACAGCATATTCTGACGACTAAAGTCGATCTCCGCGCTGTGAAGGTTACTGTAGACAGCATATTCTGACGACTAAAGTCGATCCCCGCGCTTGAAGGTTACTGTAGACAGCATATTCTGACGACTAAAGTCGATCCCCGCGCTTGAAGGTTACTGTAGACAGCATATTCTGACGACTAAAGTCGATCCCCGCGCTGTGAAGGTTACTGTAGACAGCAAATTCTGACGACTAAAGTCGATCCCCGCGCTGTGAAGGTTACTGTAGACAGCATATTCTGACGACTAAAGTCGATCCCCGCGCTGTGAAGGTTACTGTAGACAGCATATTCTGCCGACTAAAGTCGATCCTCGCGCTGTGAAGGTTACTGTAGACAGCATATTCTGACGACTGAAGTCGATCTCCGCGCTGTGAAGGTTACTGTACACAGCATATTCTGACGACTAAAGTCGATCCCCGCGCTGTGAAGGTTACTGTACACGGCATATTCTGACGACTAAAGTCGATCCCCGCGCTGTGAAGGTTACTGTAGACGGCATATTCTGACGACTAAAGTCGATCCTCGCGCTGTGAAGGTTACTGTACACAGCATATTCTGCCGACTAAAGTCGATCCCCGCGCTGTGAAGGTTACTGTAGACAGCATATTCTGACGACTAAAGTCGATCCCCGCGCTGTGAAGGTTACTGTACATGGCATATTCTGACGTCTAAAGTCGATCCCCGCGCTGTGAAGGTTACTGTACACGGCATATTCTGACGTCTAAAGTCGATCTCCGCGCTGTGAAGGTTACTGTACACGGCATATTCTGACGACTAGAGTCGATCCCCGCGCTTGAAGGTACTGTAGACGGCATATTCTGACGACTAAAGTCGATCCCCGCGCTTGAAGGTTACTGTAGACAGCATATTCTGACGACTAAAGTCGATCCCCGCGCTTGAAGGTTACTGTAGACGTCATATTCTGACGACTAAAGTCGATCCCCGCGCTGTGAAGGTTACTGTCGACGTCAGATTCTGACGTCTAAAGTCGATCCCCGCGCTGTGAAGGTTACTGTCGACGTCAGATTCTGACGACTAAAGTCGATCCCCGCGCTGTGAAGGTTACTGTCGACGTCAGATTCTGACGTCTAAAGTCGATCCCCGCGCTGTAAGGGTTGATGGTTAACGGCTAAGTGTATTGGACGGAGCCCGTGCGTTGGGTGGCATGAGCGCCACGGGGCACTGGACAAAGTCATCCCTTTCCAGGATTTATAATCCACAGTGGTCCTCGCCGCGAGTAGATCGCTACACCTTCGTGTCCAGATGATCCCGGTCTGGCGCCAGCTGCTTGTAGTATTGTCAGCAGGAGCTGCTGCCAGCTGCACGCTGCAATTCCATATCAGATAACCATATCTACACTTGGCTCCATTTGGACACGCGAAATGCTGTAGCTATGCGCCGAAACTTTTTCACCGTAATTTTCTTTGCACAGTGATTTATTCGATGATTAAAGAATGAATGAATCCATCAACGACTTTTGGATATGTTCATTAACCCTTTGGGCGCGAAGCACGACTAAAATAGTTTGTAATCCGTTTTATTATTAGCCGATTAAATCACCGTTAGTGGGTCGGTGTTTAAACATCAAATGTTTGGTCTCCAATTAAACAAATATGAGTAATTTTCACACACGTGAATTTGACGACTGTAGACGTCAGATTCTGACGTCTAAAGCGATCCCCGCACTGTGAGAGTAAATATATTTATAATGGTCGTAGACCCATAACATAGATATTCAAATGAAGCGGAAAGAGCTAACTAAGGCATTTATGATGATTTCAACATTAAAAAACCCTTTGGTCTCCATGGTTTATACAAAAATAATTCAGCGCTTAAAGGGTTATGGGTTATGGTGGACCAGCATGGGGCCAAGTAAAGATCGGAGGAGTAGGCCTACCATACTAACTGTCATGATAGTCAACGTAAAGAAAAAGAGAATGGAGATATAATTGAATATAACCATATAACAGTTCTAATTTATTACCAGTGGGGTTACATGGCTGTATACATTCCACTCGAACACTGCTGAATAATGTGTATGTAAATGAGAACAATAACCTAACAGTTACATTAAAGTAAGTGTGTCGTCATGATTCGCTGAGTAACATCGTGGGCGCACAATACAATGGCCAGCATGCGCAGACTCATGATAGTCAACGTCTACATAAGTGGGGTCCGCCGCAATGTAAATATTATGGGTCAGTGAAGCATAACGAACCAGCTGCTTTAAACCTGGGATTTTAGTTCCTGTCCAAAAGCTACTTCAAGACAAAAAATGCTCTTTCCGTCAGTCCGTTATAAGGATAGACGACACATACGATAAATTACCTTGTTTCCTTAAAATACAGTACGTTTCAGGATGTTAGCTAAATTTCCCAAAACGATATCAAATACGTTACAGCTTGCATATATACATGGCAAACTGTTGTTTAATAAACCTATTTATATTACTAATTACCGTACGTACAATTGAAAGCATGCGAATATGATATAAAAATAATTCCTGGTTGATTGTTGTATAACATGTTGTATGACACACCAGTTTGTCTGGAGACGACTCATAACAGATATTGATTAAGTCTACGTGTCCAGAAATTAACTGATATAATACAGACACAACACGTTGAATCGTTTAACGTTGGTCCAGCGTCACTACCATCAGACAATACCCAAGTCATTCTCACGTCATCTGACAATCTGTACAAAAACAGTAGCTCACATGATAAAACCCTCACAAATTCTAAGTGTAATTTCGCCCAGCAAACACAAAACATTTGTATCACATTTATACAATGTTTGACCAACGTCGAAGACGTTGGGCCGACGTTGTATAAATGTTATACAAATGTTTTGGGTTTGCTGGATCATTAAACGCCAAATGTAGTTTCACCAAATGAATATGAAGTTGTGGCTCAAAACATCGACCGATTTCAGCAAGTAAACGGCATTGTTGTTGATTTCAATAACGAATGTTATATTTATATTCAGGCGAGGTATATAACGCAAATAGTCATTTTATTTTGTACCACAAGTAATGTTTATCTGATACTTGTTAGGCCAAGCACAGTGTGTCAGGTTCCATTAGCTTAAAAATGTAATTGCTCCCCTTTTGCATCATTATGTATATCATAACGGTGCGCCAGTAAATGGTGTGTACAAAATTCTATAGGGTTTTAAGTATCACTGTACATGAAAGGCAATATTTTTACATAACTGTAGAAATTCGACCCGCCCAGGTCCAAACACATTACCAGCATGATATGAGCCGACACATTTTCCGAGACGTGGGCTATTGTCCTATATCCTGGAAAACCTTTACAATATGTGTCTATGGAGCATAATAATATCATGTTTATTTATCGAGCATGATATTAATAATGTATTGGATAGCTAGTAAAGTAGAAAGTTCAATGTTTTGGCGTTGAACGCAGTCATGGATACATAATGTAGCTTTAAAGACTAGTATTAAGCACCAACTTAAGCATCAATTGTTTGTATATTAACATGATTATTGGTTAAAAATGTTATGATATCGTGTCATTAGCTAGTCATAACCATTGTCAATATTACACCGATTTTAGTCTGAGAACGTTCTTGTTTTATTATTTTCCCCCAAAGTTTGGACAATGTTGGCTCACCGTCTACAACGTTGGGTCGACATGGGTCAAACATTGGGTCATCAATACAAACTACCATCATGCTTGGCGGAATGCCTTAAATATTAATAGAGTGCTATTATATTTAGTACCGTGGGGTCAACAGCTGATCGCCTATAATTCCAGAGGTGCGTGTCAAGTAGTGTAACACTAGATTATATGTGGCTCATATTACGTCGGTGCCTCATGGTATCAAGTAGAGGTATTTACGACCAATAGATTCATTTTTCCGGCTGGCACAGTGGCGTATTTTTGCATCATGCATCATTGTAATCGTCGCGGTTTATACACTGTTATGCCAAATACAATTTGAATCTCTACCATTAAAGCAGTTGTGTCGTTTTGCTCCATCGAACCATAATATTTGCAATGCGGCGGACCCCACTCTTGTTGACATTGACCATGCTACGCATGCGGGTGGGCCCACAATGTGTACTCAGCGAATCATGACCACCCACCTACTTTAATACGTGTATTATCATGTAAAAATATATATTATTTTTGCTAAAAAATAGTACGTATCCCGAGTTGACCTAACGTGGTTTAAAGCGACTCTTGTCAGGCCAAAAATCAAAAAAATCATCATTTTTATTTTGGCTCCTTAATATATCTATAATATGTAAACACATATCCATGGACTGAAATTGCGGAAGTCTTTTAAATTTTGGGTTGCTGTACGTGGCAACGTACCGAAAACCCCGTTTATCAGTTCTTCCTATATTTCCTATTTTGGACATGGATGTCTGCAATTAAATCTCGTCCTTATTTCTCTTTTAACTGGTAATTTATGCGCAACACAAAATTTAAAAAACACAAAATTAAAAAAACGCAAGTCTATTCTATGGACATGTTGACATATTATGGACATATCAAGGAGCCAAAATAAAAATGATGATATCGGCCTGATTGTGCAGGCCTATCTTTAAACTCGAAAAACGTCAATATGATTGTGAATGCGACAATATTCCAGAAGAACTGCTCAAAAGGCACATATTAAGTTGTTATTTAAATGAGGTATAGAATACCATACTTGAACAAGAAAACGTTTTTTTACAGAGGTAGGACATAGAAGGCAATATACCTTCTAGAAGAACTGCTCATAAGGCACATAAGGTGTTATTTAAATAAGGTATAGAATACCATACTTGAACCAGAAAACGTTTTTTTATAGAGGTACGCCATAGAAGGCAATTATTTTTCACGAAGTATTCGGATATGCGATCGTAGATTTATAATTTTAGTTATTTACAATATACATGCTATTATCTGGGCGTCAATTCGTCACTGCACAAACAAGGGGTTAGACCTAGCAAGCGCAGCTTTATCAATCAAACATGTCAGATGAGTCAGTGATAGCCGAAGAAAAATCATTTCCGAAGCCAATCAAATGCCATATTCTCATTACTCAACAAATACGATAATTGAACCAACGCTGGCGTAATGTTGGCCCAGCAACTCAGGCTGTGGCCCAACCTATTTCAAGCATCCTATCTAATAGACTCACCGGTGTGCTACAATATCCTGTCTGGATTAAATGTGGCAGACAGAAAATGGAGGGATGCTTTCGTGCAACTGGTGGTGGTGATGGTGACACAGTTATCTTGTAGCCCTATTTCTGTGACTTAGAAATCAGTGTCCAAATAGCTCGTCTATAATTCACCAGCAGACAATCTACGGGTTCCAGCAATCCACAATAAAGACAGAGCTGCTCCGCCACCAACACACACAGTCCGAACAATCCGAACAAGTTGTTTCTATCTCCTCCACGATCGTCTGCCCGTAAGTAGCCAGTTAGGTTCGGGCAAATTCGATATGAAGTAGACGGTTGTGTGTTCCTCTGCAAGTGGGGAGAACACGCTCACGTAACAGCCATGGTACATGTGGCGATCATGCACACCCCGTCTCCCGCTTGTCATTGCACCAGCTCTCTCCTTCCCTCTCCTGCCTGCTTCTATATTGGGGGTTCTGTTGCTTCCGTTGTGACTGTTGTTCTTTCTGCTCCTGGTACCGCCGGTTCTCTGTTTGCTGTTGCTGCTGCAGCCGCTGTTCGCGTCGTTGTCTCTTACCCTGTTACTAGTGATACTGATGCTGCTCTCCTGTTGCCGCCGCCGTCGCTTCTGCTGTTGCTGCTGGTTCTGGTTTTTCTGCGGTTGTTTTTTTAATTCTAAGCTGCCTTCTCAGCAAACATCAGACGTTGAACCAAAGCTGGTGTGATGATGGGCCAACGTCGAAGACGGTGGCCCATCATTACACCAGCTTTGGGTCAACGTCTGATGTTACCTCTGCTGCGGTTGTCACTATATGTGAGCAGTGACTACAGTCTGCTTTTTTTCAGTCGGTTTACGGGCACTGCTCATGCTCCAAGCCTAATGAATAAGTCGTGGTCCATGGAGTCCCCATGGGCTCGTAATGGTGACAACCAACCTTTTCCAAGGTGTGATTATATCACCAGTGTACCATTTTACTTAATGCCAACTATATTCTCTCATTCTGTCATTGTAAAGGTCACAGTAATAAATTTATGCGTTTTTATTCACTTTTGCATGGATCATAATATGTTTTTTTCGTTCGAATTTTCAACCATAATTTGAATGCGGTGGCATATCTACCTGATTATCTTACATCTATAGATTTGAAACCGTTGCAATTTTTTTTCAGTGTGGAAGATGAAGGTATTAATGTAAATTAGGCTTGGAAAATAATTAATGTACTTATTGACTGTTTTTTCTCCGCAATCTTACACGCATCATTAGCAATTCCCATCACAGCAGAAATGAAATGAAATGAATGGGGTTTTAGGCCACCTTTGTGTACAAATAGGATAAACTGGGCCAGGAGAACTTCCTGAGGATGGTGAGATGAATGAGATGACATTGCCCCCCAGAAACATTACAGGATTCGAAATTCGAGCCCTGGCGGTCTGAAGGCCAGAGTGGGGTTCGAACCCGCGATCTCCTTCTTTTCAAACAGGCAGCTTTAACCACTGCACCGATCCCCCCCTCCCGCCGCGATCACAGCAGAAAGAATGCATAGAAAATTGGCATTCTGTTCCTCTCTTGCCCAACTTGGGTAAGACACAAACATAATCGGATCCCCAAGTCCGTGCTCGCGCGGGTATTGCATCAGCCCAGTAAACACAAAACATTTGTATAACATTTTATACACCGTCGGCCCAACGTCTTCGACGTTGGTCCAACATGGTATAAATGTTGTACAAATGTTTTGTGTTTAATGGGAGTAACTGCCTGTTCCCCAGAATCCCAAGTCCGTGCACGTGCGTGCAGATATTGCATCAGTAACTCGCAGAGCACGCACGACTGCCTGTCCCACATGACCAGCAAAGCCAATAGGCAGTATCTGCTTACTTGTAAAGTAAGCAGATACTGCCTATTGGCTTCGCACGGCAGCAGTTACAGTGACACGATCTTAGCGAGGTGGTCGCCCAGAAATGGCCGCGCTGAGGGGAGGAGGGCCGGAATTATTGATGGCCCGATAATCCTAGAAATGTCGGAGATGGAGACAGCGACCAGGATCGATCGCCTCTCAGGCTGCCCCACAGCACAACATATTTAACCCTTTGAGCGCTGCGCACGACTGTAGTCCTAACCTTTTTGTAATTTGTTTTATCAGCCGATCAAATTACTGATAGTGGGAACGTCGGGATGTGTGTTTAAACATCAATATTTGCAAATGTTTGGTCTTCAATGAGACAAATATGAGTATTGTTTATCCGCTTGAAGTTGTGGGTCGCGGTAGCGAGACACAACTTCAAGTGGGTGAAAACTTAACCCTTAGATCACTGAGCCATTCAATTTGAATTTTAGTCACTTAAAGTTGTGTCTCGCTACCGCGACACACAACTTCAAGTAACTGAAAATTTATGTTATTTGTGAAATTTAAGTCCGAATATATATCAGTGATTCAAGATTGAAGGCATATTTTACTGTGAACAGCTTGTTATCAGGGGTTATACAGGTGCGAATGAAAACACAGAATGTCTACTGCAGTCGACATCAGTGTTCTAAGGGTTAGATTAGCTAACTTGGCGAGGAAAGGGTTAACCCGCTCAGAGCTCAAGTCTGGCTAGAATATCCATTTACATGGGCAAGCTCTCCAGCAATCGAAACTACTTTGACGAAATGTGGGTTCATTTGATGAGGGACAATCACTGAACAAATACATCTCATACACATTCACTAATGCATGTCATATAATTCGGCAAATGGGATGCGATTTTCTACGTGTGTAATTTCTCAGGGGTCAGAGGCGAACCCTTAGCATTCTGATCAACGTGACTATCTGAATGTTATCGTTATATGCTGACGAGACCAGAAAACCAATGTTGATGTGATGTTGGGCCACCGTCTGCGACGCTGGCCCAGCATTACATCAATATTGGTTTATGTGGTAGAGATTTAGTAAGATTATATTCACAGCGGGGCGGGTTCAAGTGTGGCAATGACGGCGGTGATTGGTCGATCTCGTCATGTGACAGGCTGAGCGTACAGCTCTATTTTCAGGGATAGAATACTTTTATTCTCGAAGTGAAATATATATATTTGGTAAGAAGGGTTTTTCACTAACTTATATATATATAATGCAGACAATGTAATTTGGCTGTATGCATCGAGCCTAATAAATAAATAAAAATAAATATATCAAAATACTTAGCCCTAAAAAAACGATGAGTGGTGATCTTTGGGAATATGGAACGTGAGGTGCATTAAAGAAATATTCGGTGAATATCTTGGTGGCTCCCTTTCTCCCGAGTTATTTTCAGAAAGTTAATTCCGGCACACTTTGAGAAAAGCCTCCTGCTACTATACTGACATTAGATCAACTATAACCACTGATAACGTTTTGTTTTTAAATATGCAGTTAAAAGAACACAACATAAGAGCAAGGTTTTGCAGTGTCAGTTTTTTTCTGTCAAAAAATAAAATATTAAAAAAAACAAGCCATACAATAATCTGTGGCTCGCATGTGAATTTTCATTTGAAGTTGTGTCTCGATAACGCAACCCACAACTTCAAGTGGGTGACAATTACTACATTTGGAAATCTTGATATTGAAACATTCATTTCATTCCCAATGACAAGGATTTTTACCTGCTAGTCAAACAGATTGAAAACGACTCTAGTCGTGGCTCTTCGACGTTGGTCCAACATTGTACGAATGTTATACAAATGTGTTGTGTTTGCTGCCTAGCTCTTAAATGGGTTACGCCGACATTCCCAGTAGGCACAGAGATGTAGGTTCTGAGGTCAGTTAACACTTGTATCTAGTGCCCTCGAGTTTCCCATTTATATGCCTACCCTCACTGCTCAAATACGAGATCACCTTCATTATTGCTGTTATATAATGCTACATTTGCCAACAATAGCTCTTTCTTTCAAATTACAATTACTTAAATAAAATGATTCAATTAGTACAGGAGTATAACCTGTAACAAAATACAGAAATGTGATTATTTTCATAAATGATAGAAGCTATGGAACACTGAAGAGTACCTACTCCTAGCCATCCCCGAGTTGGCTTTTTATTTTTTTAAGATGGCCGCCATCTTGCTGATAAAAATCCGACATACTAGAATGTGATATAATTTTCAACACAGTCATAATCGAACTTACAAGAGGGCCATATATAAAACAGAACAAGCCGTATGATATTTGAATTCGTATATTTTGCATAAAATATACAAATTACCCGAAATTACCAAAAATACAGCTACAAGCAATATCTTGTAGCTGTATATAGAAACGAATCAACTTTGAATCTCAAATAAGGTGTCTACTTTAGCTAGCGTCGTTGTTGGTGGATCCCATAGACGTTTAGTCAATGATGGTACAATGTTGGCCCAACATTAGCTAAACGTCTCATGTTTGCTGGGATATTACATATTGCTATGACGATTTTCCATTTTTCTAATGATTAATGACATCAAGCTCATAGTTGAGTAAGAAATAATATCCCGTGATTCACAGACACACTGAAAGTAGTAGTCTAGCTATCTAGCTATAGACACGATAGATAACTGATATTTTTTTATGAATGTCGAATGAACATCTGATTATATTACCATACTTACCACAGTATTTCAGTAGCAACAGTGTATATAGTAGGTTTACTGGTTTAAATAATCCTCCAAAAAAGAATTGCTTTACTGCCGTGCAAAGCAGAAAGGCAGTAACTGTTTACTTGTATTTTTAGCAGATACTGTCTTTTGGGCTCTCAGATCAGTTTATGACATGATGTTTTAGAGGACATACATCTCCCAGCCATGGTATCTCTAAGGATCTCCATGATTGTTAATTAAATATGGAAGGCATCTGTAATTCTCTCTGTAACAAAAGGTGAGCCATGTCTTTGTCTGCTCTACTGTGGCTTCGTATATTAAATCAACGGGGAGTCTGTTCTGCTATGACAGCTGATCTAGATTCACATTCAATGAAGTCCACTGGCAGCCCGGCAAACACGACACGTTGACCCGATTTCGGCTCAATGTTGGGCAGCTTCGTAGAAGGTAGACCAACATGTGTTAGCTGGGAGACGGCGTGCATGTGTACTATATCATCAACATTCCAGAACTTCCTGGATGTCAAACATAGTAAAGGTGCTTTTGCTTTTGACATTTTAAAATTCGGAACGAATCTGATGGCTCTAGACTCACAAGGCAAGGCGTATCTGTTTAACGACTATTTTAGATATGTATTTAAGCTAATAGATGAGAGAGGACGGGATCAATTACCCGACATTACTATCATTTGTGAGGATCATCTCAGTAGTATATGTTTTAATGATTTTGACGTCTTTACAATTTCATCTAAACTCGATGTCAGTAAAGCCTGTGGGCCTGATAATGTCTCCACATATGTATTAAAAATGTGAGCTCAGTAAATAACCCCATCACTGACAATGTTTTTCAATATAAGCATGAGGCTCTCACAAATTCCAAATAATTAGAAGTGTGCATATGTGTCACCAATTCATAAAAAGATATCTCTGAAAAACAACATGTTTTTTTCTCGGATAAGTTATATAATACTCAGCTGCTTGAAGTGTATCATGAGATTTTTATATATTTTATGCCTTTGACAGTGTACCACATTCATTACTCATCCATAAGTTGAAAAAAATGAACTCAATGGTGAATTATTAAATTGGTTAAGATCCTATTAAACAGAAAGAAAACAACAAGTCGTTATAGATGGCGCTAAATCTTGCTGGACGAGTACAGCACATGCGAGACTTGGGCGTAAAAATAAACACCAATCTCACATGGGGCTCACATTGTAGGGGATTGAATAATACATGTAACAGAACGATGGGTATGATTAAACGAGCAGTTTTATGATAGTTTCTGAGCGTGTATAGCCCTTAAAGCATGGAGACCAAAGGGTTTTTATAATTTCAAATCATCATAAATGTCTCAGTTAGCTCTTTCTGGTTTAGTTGAATACCCATGTCATGCGTCTACGGCCATTATAAATATTTTCACTCTTACAGTGCGGGGATCGACTTTGGACGTCAGAATCTGACGTCTGACGTCAGATTGTGACGTCTAAAGTCGATCCCCTTCGCTGTAAGGGATAGGAATATTGCCTGTTATCAGTTAACCTGCCATATTGAACTATTTGTTTAACGAACTGTTTGTACAATTATTGTATATATTTGTGTAGATAAAGCCTAATAAATAAAAAGAGCATGGGTATTCTATTTGCGGTATAAAACTCAGATAAAACTCGATAAATATTTTTTCTTGATAATTTTTTTTTTCCTAGAATCAAATGCTGTAAAATTAATTTTCATTTGACTGTAAGAAAAAAAAGACAAATGCAAATGTATTTTAAATATTGAGTTGGGTGGACAATACATTACATGTACTAAATTATCAGATCGCTGCCGCGAATCACAATTTCAAGTGAGTAATATTACATACATAAGGACATATGGCAATTGAGCAAAGTCACTGCTTATTTTCCCTTTAAATTCTCTTGGACAATTAAAAAAGGTTGAGAAGGCTAAAGATGTGATTACCACTTTGGTGGTCAACGGGAAAAGAAATGTACAAAAACAATGATGCCATGCTGGAAACGTTTGTACATTTTCAGGATTATTGCAACTCTGTAAGCGATGATCTAATGCATATTAAACCCGTTAAGCGAATGTTAATACCTGAGCCTGTTGTGAGGTTTGACATGAGGAGCGCCACATAGATCTGAGTGGCTGACCTGACCTTATTGCCCATCGGTCGTCTTTCATGAAAGCCACAATCGGTGGAATTGCTCGTGGCACACAATTAGTCTTAGTGTGTTGGCGGTCTAATTTGATTACTGTGTCCATGCTGCTCTGCAAAGCCAAAAGGCAGTATCTGTTTACTTTACAAGTAAGCAGATACTGCGTTTTGGTTTTGCAGGGCAGCATGGTCGGCATATAGACTGGATGTTATTCATCTCAATCACGCTCTACTCTGAACTTGTACTTAGGAAAATTACCAAGCATAGGCTTTCAGGAAGTGTATTTATTTATTTATATATTTATGCCTTTCCCATGAAGAAGGCGTAAGTCACACCCTGATTAACTCTGTTGGGGTGAAACAGTTTACAATTTATACTGTGCTATTAAAATAATTATAAAAATGGTTCATTTTTTATTTGTTGTAATTAAGCTAAATGTATATTTGAAGCTTTTTTGAAGTATTTCGATAGAATCTTCAGGAGTATGACAATACTTGAGGATTTTCGAAGTTCCGATTAGAAACTTTAAAGGGGCTGAATATAAAGTGAAAAGTGCGGGGGGAAAAAGGCAGATCCTTGTGGCATCCCACACGTAACCTTAGTTGGGCTGGATTCAACTTCTTTGCCTTCTGTGCTCTGCGCGTTAAATATCACGAATATCACTTCAAATCTCCTGTTCTAGATCATCGTGTTATGTTAATGGTGAGACATTGCGAATGTTTTGTAGGAATGTATCGTTACGTTGAGCCGCTAGATCGGTACATAATATATTGGGAGATTATTTTCTGTTATGTGGAAATGTGTAGGTATGATATCTTTATCAAATTTGATGCGAAATTCGGGTTTGACTTACACGAGTTCAAATAAAATAGTATAATGCGAAAATGGTTCATTATATAACCTTTAGAAAAATAGCAGCTCTGGTTTTTCACACGCAATTTGAAATTATATAAAAAAACGCATATTGATAGAATCAAGTATCATTAATTTAAATATATAAGTAATAAACATGTGAGGTAGAAAATAACTTAAAGAAAGAGCAGGTCTGCCATCCAGAGTAGTAGCTAACACCTTGCTCTTCTGCACATTAAATTTGAAACAATATTGATAGTAGGTGATAATAAGTTGAGCTACCAAGTATGTGCGTACGGTACGTACCAATGTCACTGTTGAATAGAAAAATGATGAGGTCACTATTATTGGGTGTATTATTATGGAGCTTTATAACTTCAGTGCTTAACATTGTGTTAGCACCCACTAAACATGGAAACACCTACATCACAAACTAAATCTTCAGCAGAAATAAACCGTGACTCAGAATTGAAACAGCTCCTCGCCGGCGTCAAGTGTCAATACCTGTTGCGAGGATGCGGTTTGACCCTTCTGAGTTATTAAGTCGTGTCTCGCAACCGCGACGTACAACTGTGAGTGGGCGAAATATTTGTATAGTTTGGTACCAAACATTTGCAAATGTCGCTGTTTAAACACTCATTTCGTTTCCAATAACAATGATCCAACCTGTTAAAAAAAAACAGATTAAAAACGATTATAGTCGTTCTTCAGCGGCGAAAGGGTTAAGGTGAAGGAGACGGGACGCTTGGGTGATATTGTGCAAGACTGCCAGAACAGCCTGAATTATTCAATCCCTAATTTCATTGCGCATCGATTCCAGGGCGCAACACCACCGCAGGTAAAGGTCAGGGATGTGGTCCTGAATCCTACACGGTAAGGATCAAACAGGATCAGCCATGTACGACCATGCGGATCGTGCGAGAAGTTGAACCAATGTCGGTTTAATGTTGCCCCAGCTGGGGCAACATTAAACCGACATTGGTTCCACGTCTTGTCTTTGCTGGGCATTGCCTGAAAAACGGGAGCTCTGGCTGATTTTTCATCAGGGCACGTTGACTGAGCATGTCTTCGCGCATGCTGCAATTATAAGTTTATCAATTTTGCGGTGCGAAAATATTTGCTAACAATAGCTATTTCAGCGAATAGTGATTAAAACATGATAAAGCAATGACATTTAAAACAGGCAATTTGGCTGACTATGTTCGACAGATACCGGGAGCTCTGAGATAAGCCGCTCATACACTGCGTAACATGTTGCTCAACATGTTACGTAACATGTTGCTCGACATGTTACGTAATATGATACGCAGTGTATGGCCGGCTTTAGTTTTGAGTGGCAAACAGCACGAAATAGAAAGGAAGCTGATGTGATGGTTACAACACTAACATCAACTCATCATGCAACCAGAGTTTATATCGATTGAAAGTGGGCACTTGCTTTCCCTGGAATCTACTTTTAGGTGTAATTTATTGATTAAATGGTCATTAGCAGGGATAAGCTGTTTACCAGCAACAAGTGAGTTGATCGCTCAAATTTTACATAATTATACCTAATAACTGCAGTAAGCGTGTTTTTCTCATGTGCTTCGATTGTGCAAATAATGAATTGAAAAAGTTAACTAAAAATAGTTAAAGAGCAACAGCGCAAAGAGTATACAACTTGTATTAACCTTTTACCCGCTAAATGTTCACCAACTTGAAGTTGTGTCTCGCTACCGCGACCCACAACTTCAAGTGGGTGAAAATAAATCTTTTTTTTTAATTGAACAACCATATCATTCCCGATTACTATGATTTTGATCTTTAATAGAACGGATTAAAAACAATTATAGTCGTGGTTAGCGGCGAAAGGGTTAATATTCTCACAACAATTTGGATTGTTGGTCACAAAATGAATAAATTATTGATGTAATTTCAGGGTACGAGCGCAAACTCTTAGAAGTAGAAGACGGGTTTGCGTTTTACAACGCTCAAATTATTGTGACCTCAGAAAGTTCTACTGTCTTGTTGCTTTGGTGTCTAGGTCTGCGTTACGGCCGAGGCTCCACACAAAATCGAATCCTCACAAGATGCAGGTCATACTTAAAGTTATCGGGTTATGATGTTTTAGGAGAATAATCCTGACTTAAATTCGTGAGCTAAGTTCTTTTTTCAGACAATGATGTTTCGGTTATGTTATAGCTATAAGAATTCTGATAACTTTTTAGCAGTTATGACAGTCTCCATGATATCGTGATCTATCCAAACAGAACCCATCTTGAAAACGCTTTGAGTAGAGACCGGTTCGCCTGCTTTCCATGTAGGCTACTGGAATCACGGATCATGGACATATCTTCAGGAAAGAGAGACTTGTCTGAGTTGGTAAATTTATGAGGGCAAATATTCAAGTCATGCCCTTGTGGAATTGGAAGTAGCTGCTGATGACAGTGATGGGATGTTGTTAACACTCGCCACGTTTATCTGTGCTGCACGCTCACTAGCAGGAATTCACGTTAACCCTTCAAGCGCTAAGAACGACTATAACTAGTCTTTTTCATCCGTTTATTAGCAGGTTAAGTTACAATTATTGGGAATGAAATGGGTGTTTAAACATGCAAGATTTGCAAATAATGTTAAACACATAATGAGTAATTTGTTGAAATTTGATAAGAAAAACATAACGGATAAAGGGCGACGCTAAATTACGGTTACTGTAGATCTGGTAATATTCGCGAGGTTTTATTTCTTGCAAATTTCGCGAGGGGGACAAATTCGCGAATTTAGGAATCTCGCGTAAAATAGCGCTACTATCATAGAAATTGATAATTCGCGAATTCTCGACTTCACGAAAAGTCCCAAAATCACAAATTCGCGAAAATCTAAGCACGCGAAAATTACCAGATCTACAGTATATCTTTGTTCCAAATATATGACAGGAAATGATTGCCTACCACCAATTCTATGCCCATTCAAGATAAGTATATCCAGAGGGTTCACGTCCAAGTCATGGTATTGAGCAATAAGCCCTATACTCAGAACTAGATGTGCTGGTGACAGTGATAAGGATGACTATTGAAACATTGTGAACACATCACACTTAGCTCACTCATTATAAGCAATCGTTTCTTTGCATTCCTTGTATTTAATTTCTTCATTTTTTATGTAATGGTTACAAGCATAATACCGTACTCACAGAGATTGTAAGGCAGGTACCTCAAAATACATACTTTAGCCGGATTTCAAAGCTATATGATTTCATTAATATGAAATATACATCTTCCATACGCATTCCGTAGATATCAAAATTACGACAAATGTATACAAATGTAATCAGTTTCCTCTCGAATAGTGAACGAAAATACACAGTGAACGGAGAGAACCCTTTAACCGCCAAGGTATCTCATTTAAATCTTCACTCACTTGAAGCTGTGTGTCGCTAGCGCGACCCACAACTTCAAGTGGTTGAAAATTACTCGTATTTGCTTAAGTTAAAACCAAACATTTACAAATCTTGACATTTCAACACTAATTTTGTTCCCAATAGCTGTGATTTATAACCTGGTAATAAATCAGATTAAAAACGATTATAGTCGTGCCCAGCGCTTAACCCTTTAAGCCCTCGCGATGCATTAAAGCATCATTTTACATCCCTGAAAACAGACTTAATTTTCCCACAACCAAGGGTTTTAGAATGAATATTTTAATGAAACTGGTTCACCAATACATGGCAATTTTCTTTAATTTTTCACCCACATCAAATCATCTTCATCCACTACAAGTCGAGAATTGCGACGGCAATTCGCGGCTTGTAGTGGATGAAGATGACAATGGTAAACTCAGGCCTGAAAGGGTTAAAGGGTTGATTATCCTGGCTGCAGTTTATGTATATCACAATGTCTCCCCAGGGCTCAGAAAACGACATAAACATGGGAGAACACCAATAAATCACAACCAGCGGACATTTGGTACACGCTCGCATGCAATTGAATTGGTGTTTGTGTTTATAGTGTCCGGGCCTGGTGTCCGGGCATGCTGGGAGTTCAGCCAGAAGTTTCATGCTGTCACAGAAAAGTTCTTTTTTAAGACTCTGGGTCTCAGATCCGGTTCAATCTCCGGTCACTAAGTGTCCCCATCTATATCTCAATTGCAGGCGAGCGTGATTGGGTAATACCTGCACTCTCGACGCTGCACTCAACTCTTGAAGCGCTAAGATTTCCAAGCGGTGTTCATTTGAGTGCGGTATTGGAAAATACAGCACTCGTCGAAGGAATAAGGTGTGAGCATTCAGGCAAACACCTTATTCCTTGGACATGTGCTGTATTTTTCCATACCGCACGAAAATGAACACCGCTTGTATTTTCTCACACGACTATCCAAAACTTTAAATGGCGATCATAATAGTAGCCGACGCTTAGTCAATAACATTCACTTGCTATACCTGTATACAGCATGTATACAACATGTATACATGTAGTACAACGGCGTGCGGTATTGGCTGATAGTGACATACGTCTCATCGTTTGCAATTCGTTTTATTAACCCTTTAAGCCCTCACGATGCATTAAAGCATCATTTTACATCCCTGAAAACACACTTAATTTTCCTATAACTAATGGTTTTAGAACGAAAACTTCCATGAAACTGGTTTACATGGACATTTTCTGAAATTTTCCTCCCATATTAAATCATCTTCATCCACTACAAGTCGAGAATTGCGACAGCAATTCGCAGCTTGTAGTGGATGAAGATGACAATGGTAAATTCAGGCTTGAAAGGGTTAACTGATCAAATCACTGTTATTGGGAATGTAATGGGTGTTTGAATCTTTTTTTATAAAACAAGTTCTCAATAGTGACATTCTAGCCACAATTTCACCGTTATCTGGTAAATTTGTTAAAACGCAGGTGCTCAATGGTAAAAATTAAATCGGCATGGTTTGGACAAGTCTTGAAATCGGTAGCTACCGTCTGAATCGGTAGGTTTGGCAAGTATGTTCCACATGCTTATATTATGCCCGGCAGATACGCTACAAGACGTCGAATAAATGTTGGTTTAACGTTGGTCCAACGTCTACGACGCTGGACTAACGTTGAACCAACATTGATTCGACCTATTGTGTCTGCTGGGAGAGAGTATAGGATGTATAGTGGCCCGTCCCGAACAATATTCGCAACCATCCATTTTTATGGCGATCTGTGGTACCTAGCAATAAGTCCCATGACGGCGATTATGTGGACCGTAATCCCCAACCTCCAAACCTGTGCTGACGTTCATGTCAACCCTATTGCGCGTAGATTGGTATGAAATATTACATAGATGATCGTTTTGCAATATGTAATTTAACGATGTACCATGGAACATCTGTGCAATTCTTGTGCTAGATTATCTATTATTATAATCTATTATTATAATATATTTTTTATTACAACATGTTTTAGTTAAAAATTTCATCGCGTTTGATTTATATGATTTTTTGTCAAAACCAAGACAATACTGTCAAAGATAAATTGGCCAACTAGCGTTCATGGCTACTTTTACTTTGAGAATACAATAATTTGTGTTATGATACTTGCCCAATGCTGGTTTGATGTTGGGCCAGCATCGCAAATGGTGGCCCAGCATTAAATCAGGATTAATAAAACAAACGTCATTCCCATTGGACAAGCATTAAACCAACATTGATTCAACGTCTTGTGTCTGCTGGGTTGACACGCAACAATGACACATTATAACAGAGTATGAGGTCCCCATGATGTCATAAAACACACTTAACTCTATGACCAAGAAAATCAGAACACGGCTTGCTAGGGGCCTGTCTAACCTGTCTGTTATACAAATATTTTGTATTTACTGGAAAATCAAACTGAACCAGATTTGGGTATAAAACCAAGGGAATTTAAAATTACCAGTACTGTACTTTTCAGCTGCTCCTGACCGAACGAGCCAATCAAATGTCGCACTCTAAAATCGCCACCCACTTGAAGTTGTGTCTCGCTACCGCGACCCACAACTTCATGTTGGTGACAATTACTCATATTTGTCCAATTTGAGACCAAATCTGGATGTTTAAACACTCATTTAGTTCCCAATAATGGTGATTTAATAGGCTAAGAAAAAATATTAAAAACCACTATTGTCGTACTTAGCACACAGGCAAGGTGGTGCTCTAGCACAACCTTTACAGTTCATGTTGGTGCGCCACCTGTGGTCAGACTGATTATGATTGAATAACAGAGACACACTGTAAGCACGAGACGTTTACCCGATGTTGGTTCAATGTTGGCACGACGTCGAAGACGGCGGGCCAACATTGAACCAATATTGGGTAAACATCTCGTGTTTGGTAACAGCTAAATCTGTATCGATTCTAGCAATTGGAATACAGATGTAGTTGCTCTACACGTTTAGAAAACAAACTAATCGTTTTCTCTCCAGGTGGTGGGTTATAAAAAATAAGCATATTTTTCATTCAAATGTCGATTTTATTCATAGAGCTTATTGCATATTGTAAAAGATGCAAGAGTTCAATATTATAGATCGGAACTTCAACATTATCTATTTGAAATAGTGTTTTTATACACGTGCATGAACAAGCACATGCGCTATGCTGCACTGGATGTAGTCTCCAATCCCTTTGACCTGCATAGATATAAGCAACTGGTTTATATAATTTCTCAGTCATCCATGGATGACTGAGAAATTATAATAAACCAGTATATCTATACAATTTAATATAGCTCTTGCCCGTGATACGCACAGCTTTGAGTTATAGTCTGAAGGAATCATTATCAGTTACGGTTGATTTTCATGCATTTGTAAGTATAAATTAGTGCATAGATGACATAGATGGAATAGAAAAACAACGAACGACTAAATTCACAAAACCTTCGTGCGAAATTGGCAAAGTTACCGCCTAATTCGTATCACATCTGGAAACATTGGTACAAGCGTCGTACGGCTGTCTATATACATTCTGTAACAAGAGGCCCATAATAACAATTTGACGAATCATTGCAGCTTGCTTACGAACACCGTAAAAATAATGGTGCTATTATTGAGCTTTGTAGTTCTATCCTGTAAACGGCTGGTCTTACGAGATACGAGCGTTGTACCAACGATTTCGGGGGCATTGTGTACGATGTTAGGTTGTTCTTACGGATCTCTTGCGAACGCAGTACAAATTTGCATCTCCTAAATTGTTTATCGTTCGTGGACATTCGTGCGGAATCCATACGAAAATTGTAGGATCTCTACAGCCATCGTACGGATAAAATCACATAACATTCTCCAGTGTGTCTTCAGCTACTCTTGCGAATGAAACGGCAACATTACCACCTTTATAATAAGATTTCTCTGTATCAAAGCTTATTACTGACTCATCAAGCTCTTCTTACCGAGCTATTACGTTGCTCATGGATAGCAATTATGGTTCGTAAGGAGATCATACGTCAACACTAAGACGATGGATTTTCGTGAGGCGTTGAGTTAACATTACTCAGAGTTCTTAGACATTTCCAAAGTCTTTCTAGGAACTTACGAACGGGATACTAAGGTTGTTTTTCTTACGGTTACTTGCGAACCCCCCAAGAACAGGGCCGATTTTTGCAGAAAATCGTTAGTACGGCGTTCTTGTGGATCTTTGTGGCCGAGGTATAAACACAAGCTGAACACAGCTTTAAAGTGAAGATACTGAAAAGCACCAAACTGTTCAATCTTGGTATGGAGTCATGTACCCAGCTTGTTACTTTTTGACTGCGAGGGAAATCTTGAATCATATATCCATGATAACAAGCTGTAATGAAGAAGCTGCAGATACTTATATATCTTCATCGGAAACAACATTTCGTATGTGTTTAAAACCCCCACGTGAAAAATGCCACTTGTTCTCAACCTGGGAGCACCTCGATGCTTGGAGTGCAAATGCAAATAGCAGAGCTTAGTGATTTAAAAGTAAGCAGTTAAGTAGGCCTACTGCTGTCTGCTTTGGAAGGTAGTTTGCGTCTTATAGTGGAATGGTGGAAAGCAAACCAGATTTTACAAAGCCTATATGACCCATTGATTGTTGGTTTAATGTTGTCCATGGCCTACGACGTTCAGCCAGCAATAAAACAACATTGGCTGAGCGCACACTACTGTGCGTGAGGCTGGTCTAGCAGTCAAACAACATTGGTACGAGGTCTAGTGCTAGCTATGTTCAGTCGTCTGTTCAGCCCATCACCTGTTACCTACCTACTACTTTCACGACCCTATAGTCTCCTGAGTTTGAAATAATATATATATCACAATTCTATATACACAGAGCATTGTGCAGCCTGTTCCAACCAGACACAGACGGCACGCGTGTATCATAATGTGGACAGCTCTCCCAGCAAACACGAGGACTTGACCCAATGTTGTTTCAATGCTGGTCCAGCGCCGTTGGCGGTGGGCCAATATTGAAACAGCATTGGGTCAAATCCTCGCGTTTGCTGGGCTCCACACAGGTGTCGTCTACACCCACCCCTCCCCCATCATATTATTCTCGCCAGCCGATCAGGGTACTTTTAGCAAGACAGCCGGCCAATCACAAGCTTACTACAATACTTGAAATTGAGAGCGGGGGACATATGACGTCAACCATCTGCACATTTTAACATGCGAAATAGCAGTGTCTAGGGTGAGCAGTGTAAATTCTACATAACTAGTTGATTATTGCATAATCCAAAACCAAAACGTTATATTATAAGATTATCCAGTGGAACATTCTGAAGGCTAACAATGATATTTAATAAAACTTTCCCATATATATGTTAAGATTAGAAAAATATTCGAAGCGTAATTATGTTCAGAGGCTGCCATTTTAAAATTCGCCGACATCCCTGACCGGGAGTTATTTTGAAATGGTCATGTAGCTCGGTAATATATACTCTAGCAATGTACCAAATTTAATGCAGTTATCATAGTACCAATAAGCCTATATCTGCCACACTAGTAAGACAAGGCAGAAAAATGTTTTATATTATCAAACATTTTGACTTGGTCCAGTGGCAGCAGAATACTATTGCTCACACATTAAAGTGTGATATCACCGCTGTGGTGCTGTCTATAAGCTGAGTGATATCTGATGACATGGTTTACTTTAATTACAAAAGAGGATCCTAACGTTGTGATATGGAAAACCAGAGAGCTTGTGAAACCTATCTATCTACTCTACTCACGAATTCACAACTATACATACGTTGTCTCTTACGATTTTCTATTGGGATCAGAAAGTGCAGCATTTAAACTGTTATATACGTAGTGTTGGCTAGAGTATTTTATAATTGCAATGGCTGTTTTCAGAATATTACACATATGTCATTGTGTGATGGTAATAGCTGGGCTACTATCTCCCCATGATGATTTAGTTAAAGCAGTAATTACTTCATCAAAAGGCAAACAACTCCAAGAAGCGTTTGGAGTAATCATTGTTGTGATCAACTTTAGTCTTGATTCATGTCTATCTGGTGAGAGAGGTTCAAATAAGCATGTGGGGAAAAGTGAGAAACTACCCAGAGACATTCACTATTGTGCGCTATTAAAATCTCAGTATATCAAGACCCACCCTATAACAGTTGTATTGAATGCTGAGAAGGGCTATATTGCGAAAACAGCATTCCTACAGTTTGACTTGCCCTGGACCGGGCGTGGTTGTCCAAAGCTTGGTCTACAATGGCTAGAGGGACACAATGGCAAAGTATTCTGTGGATATAGATACCCGTGGATTGAATACTCACAAGGGGACAGTGTTAAACTAAGTATGTATGGCACAAACCCGTATATGAATGTTTTTGGTTTCAGTTTCTATATATTTTATAACATGTGCCGTGTTTGTAAATTCACAAAACATGTGCAGCACACCAGAAACCAAACGGTATTTAGTGTATCGTATGATAGTGAATATGCTGTCAGTGAATCAAACACTCTTTGGCATATATTTGCTGCACCCGGCTATGGAATAACAGTGATATTTACAAAAGAGAATGATGAGTACCTTTATCTTATCACTGTTTATAGCGGTCCAGGGCCAAAAGCAGCACAAATCGTGGCTCATAATGCCACGTATGGTAACGCGTTCATTAGTAAAACAAGTCATGCATATATTGTTAACAGAAACACACATAATAACGTGTCACTTATATTTAAATATTATGTGAATGAGCATCCTTTATTTCGCTATTGTGACTTCAAATTTCCCACTTACACTCAATATGTGATAGGTTCACCCTTCAATATATCTATTGCTGCAAATAAAACGCACACAGTTGACTGCTCTTTCCAGTACGAGACAAATATCTATGCTCCGGATGTCCAGCGGTATTATATATCGTTAAGTATTCTAGACTTTGTTTTTAATGGTCCGGATACCGTGTCAGAATATATAGACAGATCTTGTCAGTATGGAGGGTTGTTCTTCTACGCCCTGGACACAGATATACATGTGCCTGTGTATGAGCTCTGTAATACTAGAGATGAATATACTCCAGACATGATAGCTGTGCCATCTAACCAGATACTGGGTGTTTTTCAGTGGTACCAGGGTTACAGTCATGGTCATGTATCTGCCATCCTTCACGTCACTCAATGTGTTATTTCTCAGCTAAGTTCACAGAGTGGATTCTTCTCATGGCCTGGCTTCATAGCTTGTCAACAATTTGAATTTATATGGTCATATTTTATTGACAGAGCGGATGGTGTTTATAATTTAACAATAATGTCATCTGTTGATGCATTACTAGGTCCATCCACATTGTCTTCGTCCTTGACTAATTCACACTCGTCACCAGCTGATGGCCCACGCCTTATTTCCATTATGGTAAACAAATTTAACCAGTGGCCATCGATATCCAATGTTAGTGAGGTTGTGATAATGCACGACCTAACAAAAAATCAATCGCAGTCGCGTTTTGTTTCCTTTTTAGCGAACTTAACTATTGAGATTGATTATTCACAGGTAGACTGGGCTTGGTATTTCAAATTAAAGCTGGTTAGATATATGTGTCATGGTATTATGATGGATTCATCCTATGTAGATCAATCTATGCTTTTGATCACAAAATACTGCAGTCTGAAATATTCTCTGAGCAGGAACACGACTTTCACATTTCTGCATTCGCTCCTTTCAAAAAATTCCACGTATATCACAGTGGAAAGTGGAGGTGAATGTGAGCAGAGATTCGCGGTGAAAGACGAAGTAGTTGAATCTAGAGATCTACACCGGCGTGTTGTGATGACCTTCAGCAACACAAGGAGAGTGTCATTTAGACACGAGATTTATGGATCTCATCTAAAATTGACCTTGACAGCATTTTCTGCCAGAAATAACAGCTGTGCTATAACTATAAGAGTGACTCCTAGTGATCTTACTACGTCTGCAGAAAAATCCAAAAGTCATTCATACAATCAAACCGACAAACGTCATCTCATTTTCCACAATAAAAGGTCAGTATCTGTTGTCAACATTAGATCACATTAATATATTACGAGAAAGGCATAACATCTTTTTTCGACAACTGTTAACCCACTTGCATATTGTTGAAACCTGAAAACGCAAACTTTCTCAGTACTGTACATGACATTAGATTCCTACCATATGTCTGTATGAAGACAGTGTCAATGATACGCTGGTCATGAGCGGTCACGATGACGGCCAACATTAATTTTGTCTGCACCTATCCTGGCTTTCTTGAACTCCTCACCCGCCCGACTCCCTGCTGACGAACTTGCATTGGTTCGGAATAGGACAACGGCCATGCTAATGATTTGTGAGCATCTGAGCTTGGCCCTCTGAATAATTAGATGTTTTAAAAATTTAGAACTCAAAGTCGGAGAAACATGAAGTGTAAAATCACGACATTTTTAGAAAACGTTTTTTAAAGCTCAAACAAAATTTGTTGGAGAACATTTTGACAATAGAACATAATAGAATTACAATCACCAAAGCAAACACAATATGCATTTAAATTACTCCCTGGTTTCCCTTTTACTTAACGGGTGGTTAAACTCTATTTATTTATTTATTTATTTATTTATTTATTTATTTATTTATTTATTTATTTATTTATTTATTTATTTATTTATTTATTTATTTATTTATTTATTTATTTATTTATTTATTTATTTATTTATTTATTTATTTATTTATTTATTTATTTATTTATTTATTTATTTATTTATTTATTTATTTATTTATTTATTTATTTATTTATTTATTTATTTATTTATTTATTTATTTATTTATTTATTTATTTATTTATTTATTTATTTATTTATTTATTTATTTATTTATTTATTTATTTATTTATTTATTTATTTATTTATTTATTTATTTATTTATTTATTTATTTATTTATTTATTTATTTATTTATTTATTTATTTATTTATTTATTTATTTATTTATTTATTTATTTATTTATTCATTCATTCATTCATTTATTTATTTATTTATTTATTATTATTATTATTTTTTTTTGTGTGATTATTGTTTTGCTTTATGCTAATCGCAGGTTAGCTAACTGGAAAAACGCTGAAGATGTATGCAATCGAGAACAAGGTCATTTAATGAGCATTAAGGACCTCAGGGTTGACTATACGAGAATCAGTGATCACTACAGAGAATCTATTTTTCAAAATGGCAAGACTGAGTATGGAGACATTACATTTCTAGGATTAAGAAAACAGGTGAGAACAAGTGTGAACTATATACAACGTTGAATACCTCTTTTCTACAATTAACAATTATTGACCCATATGTAGAAATGTAACTGTTACGTGTAAAATAATTTTCCGCGAATTCCACTGGTTAGATCATTTAGTTGTTATGACGTAACAGGTAGACTTTAAAGCGACACACATCAGGCTAAAATCATAAAAAAATCAGTCATTTTATTTTGGTTTCTTACTATGACCATATGGTGTAAACATGTCCATAGACTAGAACTGTGTAAAAGAAAAATTGTGGCGCGCATTTACCAGTTCAAGGGACGGGCGGGGGCCCTCGGGTAGTGGTTAGCACCGCTGCCTTTCACGTTCGGGGTTCGGTTCCCGGTCTCGGCGGTTTGAAAGAAACATAAACTGTTTCTTCCCCATCCACGTGTGAAAGTCAGTATTGTGGGGAGCCTCCGTGACCGAGAGGTAGCGTGCTCGGCCTCAGACCGCCAGGGTTCGTATTTCGAATCCTGTGTCTGGAGGACAGTGTCATCTCGATCATCTCACCATCCTCAGGAGGTTCTCCTGGCCCAGTTTAGCCTATATGTGCACAAAGGTGGCCTAAAGCCCGATTCATTTCATTTAGTTCAAGGGACTGGCCCAGGTTATAATCATAAAAAAATCGGTGATTTTATTTTGGCTTCTTAGTATGACTATATCTGTAATTTTTTTTTAATTTTTGTGCTGCGCATTCACCAATTAGGCTAGATATAGAGACGAAATTCCTGATTTCTAATTATTGACAACCATGTCAAAAATAAGAAATACGGGAATTTCGTCTCTAAATCTAGCCTAACTGGTAAGTGCGCAGCACAAAAATTAAAAAACTTTTGCAGTTCTAGTCTATGGACATGTTTACATCATATGGTCATACTAAGAAGCCAAAATAAAATCACCGATTTTTTTATGATTTCAGCCTGGGTCAGTCCCTTTAAGCGAGATGTAAAAACGAAGTTCCCATACTTCTCATTTTGGACATGCATGTCCGAAATAAGAAATCGGGGATTTCGTCTAAATAAAGATATGAACATGGTGTATAAGTGAAGTTAATGTGGGTTTTTTCAGCACTTGACATGGGCGTGGACTGATGGCACACCACTGGTAGTATTTGATTGGTACACACATAATACAGAAAGAGCTAGATCAGAATTCGCCATATTTGAAAATGGCAACTCTGCATATTCGTCTAAATATATAGAGAAATATGATATGTTAAATGAAACATTGTCGAACACGTTAAATTGCACTGCTATGATATCTACATCATCTGGCTATCCTGGACCATGGATTCGAATACCTTGTGATGCTAATTTTACTAGCAGCTTTTTCTGCTCCACTGAGCCAACTATAAACAAGAATAACACCCCGCCTTTTAATTGGTATGCAGATTGGTCTACTCAATCAGATACTGGTGAATCTGGTGTGACAATCAGAAAACAAGTAAATGCGTCATCAGCTATGAAGTGCCCAGCAAATACCATACTCATACGGCAGTCGTGTTTGATGTTTTCAATATCTGGTAAATTAGCAACACATTCTGCTTTTAGAGATTTCTGCAGTGAACATGGTGCATCTTCCCTAACAATCAATGATTATCAATATAAGAAAGGGAAGTTATCAAGCTATTATCATTACTCGCAACTTGATTTGTCTTATGTGCCTCTAGATTTGAAAGAAGGAATTGATGCGCATTTTCGTGATGCATTAGATTTTAGCAGTATGTATTCATATTCTAACAGTTTCCTACCTGATGACGTAATGTATTTTTTTCAGGAAAAAAAGCCAAAGCTATGGTTTTATGAAAGTGAAAATACTCATGGACATCCTCTCTTTGTGTATAACAGTGACAAAACAATGTCTTATGTGTTAACATTTATAAGTTTAGAATTCAACGATTACTTTTTCAACGTTAGTCTCCCAATTCTCCCACTTTTTGTGGATGACGGCACATGTCTGCTACTCCACCCAGACCATTTGAAGAAGATGCCAGTCTTCAGCGCACATGATGGTTTTTCAGCAAGAGGTTGGCGTCTACAACAGGTTAATTGTAGTCAACACCATGCTATGAGCGTATTAGTGTGTGTAGCTAAACCATCATATACGTATTTTAGTAATTGTCCTGATAATTATTCTCATTGTCAAGATGGCTCATGTGTACTCTCTGTTTATGTGTGCGATGGACATCAGGATTGTGACTCTGATGAACAACACACAGGATGTGACCTGTTGATAGGACAGGTCACCTTAGACTGTCCAAATAGTGAGTTCTGGTCAGTAAACAATAGCGTCATCTCCTCCCATAGTATATGTGATGGTGTTAATCAGTGTGACACAGGAGAGGATGAAACTGGCTGTCATAAAGATCAAATATACAAAGCACGGTTACCATTTAATGTAGATAATACATTCGACACAACAATGAACATTGCTGGCAACAGCGGTATAATACCATTTAATAAATCCATAGATGTGTTATCAATGAGTTTATGTACATATACAAAAAACGCCATGGATGTCAGTTTTGATTACAACCTCTTATTGAACTGTAAACATGTGCTTTGTCCTGGAATGTTCAAGTGCAGACAAAGTTACTGTATAGATATTGTAGCAATATGTGATGGGATCATAGATTGTCCTGGATCTGAAGATGAGTCCATGTGTCTGGATCTACATTGTCCAGCAATGATTAAATGTCGTGCTGAGACCAAATGTGTGCCCACGTGGAAAGTTTGCGATGGTGTTTTTGATTGTACACTAAACAAAGATGACGAAGCAGCATGTTTTACATGTCCCAATAGTTGTTCATGTCACTCGTATTATATGGAATGTACAGGTGATGATGATATGTATTGGCAATTACAGAATATACAGAACATCTATGTAAAAACTATAACATTGTCAATTAAAAATGTGTTGTTTTATTTTGCTGCATTAGCAAAATTATACGATTTGGTTTATATTGACATCTCAGGGAGCAATGTGGAAAAAATAATTTTGCGTCCAACGTATATAAATCAATATCGAATAAAGTTATTGTTATTTAACTGCAGTTTTAATTCTTTGATGTATGTAAATCTTAAAAATGAGAAATTTTTCAATTTTGTGCAAGTTATAGATTTGTCAAATAACAAGTTGACTAAATTCACTGATATCCCAGCGAGCGTGAAAATTGTATATTTGAAATATAATTTTATCACGTTTTTGTTTAAACTCAAAAATACACCAAATATGCGATTTTTGGATGTACAAAATAATCCTATTAAAATAATCTACCTGACTGATATACAAAACCTGCCAAGTCTTGTCTATGTTAAAGCTCCCACTATAAGTTTCTGTTGTATTCTCCCGCCTAATGTTCACTGCTCCTACATCAGAGCTTCGTGTAGAGGTCTACGCTCGTTCTATACACTCAGAGTGCTGACTTTGTCACTAGCTGTGTTCATATCACTTGCATCACTGGTTCAAATGATTAGATATATAAGTGTATTATACACATCTCCGCATAAAAATTACTCATTGCTGGTTATACATATAACTTTCTCAGATATTATATTATGCATATGGGTTATTTTTTCATGCTCATTATACAGCAATCAAAGTTTGTATCAGTGGCATTTCTCAGACATGTGTAATGTGCTGGGTGTTGTTTCTTTCACATCCCTTCAAATGAGTTTATACGCTCAGCTTTATGAACAAGTGTTTCTTTATTTTAAAATAGTGCATCCTCTGAGAAAACAGAAGAGATGGATTGACAACACAAAGATAATCAGTTTTCTGTTGTGGCTGTTTTCAATTATGACATCAGTATCTGTTCATGTCAATCTCGGCCAGGTATATATTCATGGTGATTTGTGTATTATTTTATCAGCGCAGGGAAAGATAATTCAGTGGATTGCGTTATTTTATTGTAGTATGTGTTATGTGTTCTTGGTCGTGGTTGCCTTCTCAGCAATATCTATGTACATTGCAATCATAAACTCATTGCAAATACTTCAGCTTACAAATGTAATTAAGAAAAGACGATTATCAGCAAGACGAATATTTCTATCAACGCTTATTAAATGTAGGTGGTGGACAGTATTTGGTACACTAATATTTGTTAAGAATACAACTGAAATGCTAAGCGCATTACAACAAGATTCCGTCTTTGTTGGTGCCATAATACACATTATGTTTTCATATAAAACAGTCGGATTAATTGTTTTCTTGTATAAAACAACGGCTAAGAAGTTCAGTTGTGTTATTTCCAGATAACTACGATATAATACACTCTACATTAAATAATGGCTTGGTAAAAATCACATAATTGTTGCATGTTCCTAATCGTATTGACTGAGTGGAATATAGAGATCATTAAAATAAAGGTCACGGTTTGGCTGAAATTCGTTCATTTTTTATGTTTTCGTTCTTACATCAAGTCAGATGCACACAAATTAAACAAATGTGTGCTAGTGTATTTTTAAATGAAATATGTAGATGAATAAATGTATACGTTTTGTGCAAAATTTTCCTACGGCGAAAATGTATAACTATTTTTTCTAAAATTATCCATACGAAGATGGCAGGGAGTATGTGGTTCTCTATATATATAATTACGGCAGTGTATAAGCTTTATGTTGTATTCTGATCATAACCTGTCTGTATCGTAATCGCGTAAATTAATTATGTCTAATTTACACGATCAAATACACGATGGCCGCCGTTATGTAAACTTTTTATCTTTTTAATTTGGGTTGCTCTAAATAAATGTAAGCTATAGTTGATGGTTTCCGAGTGATTGAGTGTATGAAAAGTTAATTTATGATGTCTTTCTTATTATTTGACCTATATTTCACCTATATCAACTGATAAATCCATGATGACCGTCATTTGTGATGTACAATTAGGACTTGTTCAATGAGTCGAATATGATGTACGTTTGATTTTGATAGACCATTTATTTTGTGTTTGGACTTTAAATCGTAATTTAAAATGGTCGCCTTAATCTAAAAAAAAACCAGACAGTTTCATATATATCTGCCTAGTATATCATGATTATTTCTGGGAGCTAATTTTTAATTTCCCTAAAACATTAATTGTAACGGAAATAAAGTTGTGGATAACTTCATTGAGTACACATAACTTACATATATGCTTCACAAGGGAGCGGAGCAGTCATAAAAAGTGTCACTGTCTTAACAGATTGTCATATAGCTTAAAAGGTATTTGTGTTGGCACCTGCAAATTATGTAAAGTTGCTAATGGCAATAGTAAGGAGGCGAGACTTATTGCGCCTATTATACCTTTCAAATACCTAAAGAAGAACAATTCGCCATTACACCGGCAATGAGTAGGCTTAGTATACCTACTATTATATATGATTGTATGTATTTTATAAAATATTTCCTCAATCACATTTTAAGATTTAGGGCCACTCAAAATTCACACCGTGTGGCCGCCATATTAGATTTCAAAATGGCGGCTTCAGAAAAATACAGATTTTAAATACTTAAGCCATAAGTGGTTAACTAAATGAGTACACGTTTGGCAACATCAACTAGTCAGGAGTAGTTAACTAAATGAATAACGTTAGAAGCGCACCTTTTAAATTATGGTTAGCCTACAATGATCGACGTGTCTCCAGAAATGGCTGACGATTGGGAGAAGAGATTCTAGTAAGCCATACACTACGCAAGCGTTCTTTAATCCACACATATCAGCCATACTTACTATATGAATATTAGTTTTATTTTATCAGATTGGTTGTAATGATCATAAGTGAAAACAAAAGCCATACACCAATCTATAACTTCAAAGTTTATCAGGTTAATCAACAGTTTGAGTGATATAGGTATTTTGGCTTTAAATATCATAATAATGTAAATTATACCAGCAACATTGCACTCATTTTGCCAATTTTGGAGGTTTAAACATTGATTTACATCACAACGATGTGCCCTGTACTTTTTGTTGTCAACAAGACCCACCAGATCATAACATTATGTACGAGTGTCCGTAACAGTGATGTTTTTTATAGAACACTGCTACTGGTTTTGCCTGATCCAGCCAGTTTAGCCTGCATGCATGTGCTCAAAATTCATTCATCTTTTACCATTACAGTCGCAATCAAAAATAAAAATTACTTCTCCTATGAAAATAAATTGATTGTGGTGCTAATTATAGCAAAAATATTTAAAAATGATTGTGTGAATCAAAATATCAGTAGAGCCATTCGATTCCCCGACCTAAAATATGTGCATCTAGAGGTCACAATCAAATATATAGCTGATACAAAACTGAAACGATTGATAATTGAACATTTTAGGGCCTCCATTTTGAAATGAAAAATGGTGGCCACCTGGTGTGGCTCCAAACCCTTTAAAAAATCACCAAATGTACACTTGCTCTGAAAAAACCTGGCTGTGCCGCTGCACTAGTGGTTACCAGTGTTGAATGTGTGCCTACATTGTTACTTATGACTTATATATTCCACACAATGTCGATCTCTTAATACTGTTATCGACCTTGATTGACTGCTTGTTTTTCACATTGTAGTGAATGCAAATGGTTTTAATCTTGCTCGTCATATTTATAGCTGGTCGTACCTTTCTATAATAGCTATATATCCTACAAATGATCTTTTAACTCTCACACACATAATAACAAGGTTGCAGTAATTGTCCTCTTAGGTTGCCATTTAGTCAGATGTACGACAACTATGGAAATTCCTGTAGTAACACTCAAACAATTCATGGGTGTTTCCTCAATTAAGATATCAGCTTTGAATATCGGTGAAAACACATTAACCTTTCTGAACCGACACGTTCTTATCTGTCTGTTTGCTCAACAAATTCACTCCATGTAAGGTCTGCAACAGCGAGAGTGCAATCTTAATGATCCTTGTAAAAAATAAATCTTGATAAAATGTAAGGAAGTGTTGATAAGATGTAACGAAAACTTTACAAAGTCTTTGGAATTACTGTAACGCAAAATTCATGATACTTTAGAATCATCAATATTTTATTCTGGCTTTTTGTTTTGTTTTCCGCGGGTGAGAATTGCTTTCGTATGCTATTTTAGAGCCAAGCCTTTGACAGTGGTAGTGAAGTGGTATTGAAGTGGACGTGCAGAGGCTCCTCACGCCTGCAGGGAGTCGAGGAGGGTCATTTTGGTGAACCCCGGCATTTCGGGCGGATTTTAAAGACGGGGACGGACACTCCCATGGGAGCTGCTTCATTGAACTTGAACTTGAACTTACACCATTGTCATACCCAGCAAACAACAGCAAATCCAACATTATAATTATATCACTATCAGAACAGGATAAGTGTTTTCTGATACAGGTTCAAGTCTGGTGGCCATCTTGGATCTAAGTGTTAATAAAGATTGTTGTCGTGCATTCTAGATGACTGAATAATATTACTTTACCAATAAATTCCATAATTAGAAGTTTTAAATGTTTTGTTTTTTTACAGAGAGAACTCCAAAAAGTTACCATTTTAGGTAATTTGGCGGCTATTTTGGATTTATGGCCGCCATTTTGAATTTGAGGAATATTTCAGGGTGGCTCAAAAACCTATTTCAAACAGTATGGTTTCAGATAGCTGAATCCACTGAGAAAACCTTGACAGGAAAAAATTGCAGTTTTTGCCTGGCCTGGACCTGTCTACTTAATTTGACACCAGTTTTTTTTGCAATTCTTGATGTCTAAGCACACATTTCATTCCCAATAACAGTGACTTAATCGGATAATTAAACGGATTAAAAACGACCATACTTGTGATTAGCGGGTCAATGATACTAGAGTAACAATAATTGATTGGGGATATCTCAACTGATATTATTATAGTGTCTGTTGTCAGCTCAAAGAGCCGTCGGCACCCAAGTCATATTACACAGGTCATAATAAAACCACATTAATATGCGAGCGCTATTAACTTCACAAGCACAAGCACAAACCAATCCCCATGTAAAGCGATCATTCACTTCTAACTTATTTAAAATTAATTAACCCTTTAACCGCCAGTTCCGATTATATATTTATATATTATATATATATTATATATTTTTTTAATTATTTATTAGCACATTAAATACCAGCTTTGAACATATTAAAGAGAACACGTGACATCAATCAAAAAGAGTTCAAAATCGTTGACCTCCAGTTTGTCAAATCTAATTAATTATCACTTGACGTTGTGGATCGCGTCAGCGAGACACACCGTCTAGTCGGTGAAAATTCCAATTAAATAAATTGGTGGTTAAAGGGTTAAAAACCCCATGAAATCCCACACCTACAAAGAAACTCTTAATTTTTTAACATAACCTGTTAAAGATCACAGTGCTTTACCGGTCTGTTTTAACCTAATAGAAACGAATTCCCCAAATCCAGAAGTAATGGGCGGATGCCGGTTATAATAAATGTACATGACATAGTGCATGACATAATACATGTAGTTGTTTTTCTACAACATAATTAGTGCAGGAGCATTAGAAAAAAATAGGTAGAAACCTGCAACAAAAGAGCAGAAAGCTGATTTTTTTCAGAAATGACGAGGCATACCCTCTGAATGAAAACTGAAGAGTCCCCGCCAATCACTATAGAATATGATGTTATTTTCAGCACAGTTCAGCATAAAATGATAATTACCTTACAAGAGAGCCATATATAAAAAAGAAAGTTCTATGTGACATTTGAATTTATGTATTTAACATAAAATATGCACATTAGCCGACATTAGCAAAAATGCAGCTTCAAGCATGACACATTAGCGTAAAATATGCAAATTAGTAACAATTACTGTAAATGATGTTTGAAGAAATATATCAGAGACCTTTCTGCTATCTGAAATTTTGTTACAGTCTATATAGTAGGATCATTTTTTGTAGGCTCTGTGAGCAACTTGCTCCTACCTTTGTTTCTCGATTGATTAGTAAACTAGTACCATTTTGAACAATGTATATATATATATATATATATTATGTCCCTCTCAAAAATGACGGGAGGGTTTTCATTTTTTTAAAAAATGGGCGCCATCGCCATTTTGAAAAACATTCAATTTGATAACTCTAAACAAGCTATACAGATGCATAATGTCTAATTCTACTATTTTGGGATGACAAATACAATAAAATGGTTATTTTTTAATTTGGGATCATCTCAAGAGACCTCTAAATCCAAGATGGCCGCCATCGCATTTTTGAACAAGACCCGTTGGCGACGGAAATAGGCTTCAGCCTCTAATCATCGTTTAAAAGTAAAACTCATTGAAACAAGAGCACACTCGACAATTGCCCGCACCCATTATCAGGGGATTATTGAACTTGTTAAAGAACGGGTTATTAGCAGTAGGCAGTACACATTTGAGCAGGATATAAGAAAATCTTTTGAACTTATCGCACCCACAAGGTAAGATTATTAACGTAAAATGTAAAAAAATCGCAATAAATCGGTCATTTTGAATTTTGTTTAGGCATTATTAAACTTGACCGATAATTGGTTAGGCCTACTAGCAAAATGCAGAATACATTTGAGAAGGATACATGAACAACTTTTAGTTATCGTGCCCACAAGTAAATGTTAATGCCAACGCCGACGCTGACAAACTTTAATTGCAATACCCCACCTTTTTAAATTAAAAGGCGGGCTAAAAATGACAAGTCTGCCATTTAAAATGTAAGGCGCCCACAAGGTAAGATTATTTACGTAAAATATAAAAAATCGCAATAAATTGTCCATTTTGATTTTTTTCAACCATTATTGAACTTGTCCGGGTACTTTTTACTACCAAGGTACAGAACAAATTTGAGAAGGATACATGAAAAACTTTTCAAGTTATCGTGCCCACAAAGAAAAGTTAATATATGTCTGTCTGTCTAAAAATATTAAAAGATGATGTAATATATGACCCGCTGATTGTTTTGTAGTTAGTTTATTCATTCACGTGATGGGTGTCATACGTAGGCTACATAGCATAATATAGGCCTACTACCTTGCAAAGCCACTTGTAAGTAAGCAGCTACTGTCTTCCGGGTTTGCAAACGGGGTAGCCCTGTTCGCATCACGCTAATATGTGTGTAATGGTTTGAGATGCATACACCTTTTATAATCTATTGAACGTAACGGTACACATTGTAATGTTACTTTATGCATCAGTGTATCATTCACTATATGCATGGCACACTATTCAAATTGTCGCCAATATGTCCATAATTGCTTCAGCCATCCCAGATCCGTCACTAATGTAAATGTAGGTTATATTTAAACCTTCGTCCTTGGATCCCACAGACGCTGAACACGGATGTAGTCGATCAAACCGCCGTCCCCTATTTAGCTGTTTGACGTGACACATTTACCTGCATGTTCAACATTACTGGTATAATAACATTGACAACCCACGACACACGACGTTGTTGCGACGTTGAATCAACGTCTTTGACGTTGATTCAACGTCGCAACAACGTCGTGTTTCCAGTGGGAAGTAATCGAAGTCGGCGTATCATGCGATGCTGCTGTGCAAGGCACGCTATTTTTATGCTATAAATAAAATATTCTGTCAGTTCAATCCATTAATACCCCGGTCACAATGACTCGTAGGACCGCCGTACTAACAAAAGACCACTAGAAAATGGTACGGCATTCCTAGGGGACACTGTGAGCATAAAGCTTTCTCATTGCGTGACAACACATGAGTCAATCATGTTCGTATTAACACTTCCTCTCATTTGAGCAGAGAAAATAGATGGAAATTTGGTTCGCCTCCCAACGAAAACAAATATACATTTGAGTGTCACATCTCGCCTGATCCATCTGGACCCGCCACTGAACGCAAGGTTTTTACCCCCGCCTAAAGCGTGAAACACACCAACGCGATCGCCTAGTCACATTGAGAAGGGAGAAACAAGGATATTAAACCTCACTCAGGATCAGCGGGGTTCGAACCCGAGACCCATGTATGACTGGCGAGGCAGTCAGGCGCTCCACCAAAGCGACACGTCCCCTTCTCGGCCTTTTGACTAGATAAAGCCCTACAGTATATGATTATAGTCAATTGATATTCACCAGGTGGCTCTTCACGCGTTGATGATCAGTATACTATCTTGTACAATAGATATCCAGTTTGTGCAATTTATACCTTACTACGTACTATGAAAAATTATGTATATGCCTAAATATATATATCTTACCTCCAAAAAATAAGTCGATTAAAATTTGATTTAGGTTTAATCATATTTAAAAAAATAATATGTTGTTTGGGGCTATTTAAAAATAATCTTTTATAGACATGCTGAACCTTATATAGACAAGCATAGATGTTTAATTACGTGACAGGCCTTGAGATAACGCCAATCAGATGCCGAGTTAAATAACCAATCATGAGCCACATAGCCTTCAGTAAAGAGGTAAAAAATGCATGTCACCTCAAAATTTGTTATGGTAACTTTCAGTGGGCGTGCCAAAATAGACAATTTTGGCAAATAATTTGGTCTTCCAGAATCATTCCTATTGGCTTACAGGGCTCATTATTGTCCTTACTTTTAACCAACCAGCTCGAGTTGTGTTTATGGATTAAATTAGGAATTGTGTCTATAAGGGGAGGAATTATTGTAGTCAATTTTTATCTTATTATTTGTTTTTAATTGACTACATGCCATGCCGGACTATAACACACATTTTCCCAATGGTGTGTTATATTAGACTACCTTACATTTTGGGCGGGGGCCCTTAGGATAGTGGTTAGCACCGATGCCTTTCACGCCAGTGTTCGCGGTTCGGTTCCCGGTCTCGGCGGTTTGAAAGAAACAAAAATGTTTCTTCCCCATCCACGTGTGAAAGTCAGTATTGTGGGGAGCCTCCGTGACCGAGAGGTAGCGTGCTCGGCCTCAGACCGCCAGGGCTCAAATTTCGAATCCTGTATCTGGAGGACAGTGTCATCTTAATCATCTCACCATCCTCAGGAGGTTCTCCTGGCCCAGCTCAGCCTATATGTGCACAAAGGTGGCCCAAAGCCCGATTCATTTCATTTACCTTACATTTACCGTTCAATGGCTGGTGTTTTTGAATAGGACAATTTAATTACTTTAAGTCCAATTTACAACATTTTTTAATTCAGTTTGTGTGTGGGGATAAATATTTATTTCACTTCCTGGTAGGCCTAGGATATTGTTTTTGTTTACAAGGCTGTTTTCAAAATTAGGCCTAGTATTGACCTGGAAGAAGAGAGACGAGCAAAGCGACGCTCGAATTTTTTTTATGGGCCATTGAATGGTGCTGCCCATAAGCTTATATAATTATTCATTTCAAGTTCATTCTAGAGTTAAATATTTATTTACAACAAAAATATGGTAAGATATCGCATTGCCACTTTCTAGATGGGTGACAATTTTAAAAAACAATCAGGTACCATCTAATCCGTTTAAATTCAAAATGGCCGACATTAACAATGAATCCGAGTCTTAAAATTGTCCACCTCTGCGTCTAATTTGCCGATACAGAGCCCTAAATTTATAGAGCCTCATCAAATTATTTCATGACAAATCGATGACCATATTTCTCCCCACTCTCACTTTTAATGGCATGGAAAGGAATAGATATGTATTGAACATTCTAATCAGATGGCAATTGTGCGAATCTCACATAATCATGTTTCGCAAGGTTTCTACAAAAAGCACAGGCCTTGGGCGGTGGCTCATTCGGCCCGGCTGTGTACTGTTAACTGTGGACACCGGATTGCATATCTTGACTAATTAGACCGGATGTTGATCATTGTGGCTGGGCATATTTCCACCCTTAAAGCGCTAGGCGCGAGTAAAGTCATCTGTAATTCGTTTCATTAGCCGATCAAATCACTGTTATTGGGAATAAAATGTATGTTTAAACAGCAAATTAAACACATGGTCTCAAATTAAGCACTTATGGGTAATTTTCAGCCGCTTGAAGTTGTGGGTCGCGGTAGCGACGCACAACTTCAAGCGGCTGAAAATTTAAATAAGATAACTTGGCCGGCAAAGGGTCAATGTTAGAAGTGTACAACGTTATTAGCAAACCGGAGACGTCCACGCGGTGTTGGTTTAATGTTGGGCCAGCGTCGAAGACGGTGGACCAACATTAAACCAACACCGGGTTGACGTCTCGTGTTTGCTGGGTTTGGTATGTTGTAATATAAAGAACCCTTTAACCCTTTAACCGCCGGGCCGAATATATTCGGGTTTTCATTTTGTATTAACACAAAAAATATCACCTTTTTAACATTTTAAAGATAAAATGTTACATCAATCAGCAATATTTGAAAACAGTTGACCTCCATTTTGTCAAATCTGAATAATTTTTACTCACTTGAAGTTGTGGATCGCGTCAGCGAGACACAACTTCGAGTGGGTGAAAATTCAGATTGAATAATTTGGCGGTTAAAGGGTTAAATATTTATGTCATCAAATTATGAACATTCTACAGCCTAAGGATGCGTGTGATTTCAATGGACTATCAACGAAAATGTTGCATTGATAAAGAGCGAGGTATATCCACCCATTGAGCCTACCTTCATTACAAGTAATCCATACTTTCTGGGTTATTTTTGAAATTTATAACCTAATTTTAATATACAAAAGTGATAATACGTAAATAGATTACTTAGCTTCCTTGGCGTATCCAATACGTTTGTGACACTGAATTATAAAAAAAATCTAGATTAATTAAATCATTACGATTTCTGCAATAAACATAAACAAAGACATAAAACAAACGAGAAACAATAACATTTAATCGAAAATAAATATTAATGGGTTTCCACAGGTCTTAATTCAATTATGGACTAAGGACATTGCAAAATCAAGCAACATTTTCTAATTTACCATTTACAGCCATAACGTTAAACGTAATATCAATAATTTAATGTAATAACAATTTGTCTGACGAGGCCGAGAGCCAATAACAGAATGGAAACAAAGTTTAATATCTCAATCTACAAAGTAATTAAATAGTTATCGAGCGCATTCACGAATTCATTTACTTAGTTATTCTACTAAAAAAAACAATTACGTGGAACAACATGTAGGTGCATTCATTTCTGATGCAAATTCGATGTATAATGACTCGCTTGCACGGATGCGGTGCTCAATGACTCGCCAGCTGTGGTGCGAAATGACTCGCCAGCTCTGGTGCGGTGCTTAATTACTCGCCTGTTCCAATGTGGTGCTTAATAACTCACCAGCTCTGATGTGATGCTCGATGACTCGCCAGCTCTGATGTGGTGCTCAATGACTCGCCAGCTCTGATGTGGTGCTCAATAAATCGCCAGCTCTGATGTGGTGCTCAATGAATCGCCAGCTCTGGTGTGGTGCTCAATGCCTCACATGCTCTGCTGTGATGCTTATTGACTAGCCTGCTCTAATGTGGTGCTCAATGACTCGCCAGCTCTGATGTGGTGCTCAATGACTCACTTGCTCTGATGTGATACTAAATCTCTCGCCAGCTCTGATGTGATGCTCCTTGACTCGCCTGCTCCAATGTGGCCCCCAATGACTCACCAGCTCTGATGTGGAGCACAATGCCTCACATGCTCTGATGTGATGCTCATTGGCTCGCCTGCTCTAATGTGGTGCTAAATGACTCGCCAGCTCTGATGCGGTGCTCCTTGACTCGCCTGCTCTAATGTGGCTCCCAATGACTCGCCAGCTCTGGTGTGATGCTTAATGACTCGCCAGCTCTGGTGCGGTGCTCAAAGACTCGCCAGCGCTGGTGTGGTGCTCAATGCCTCACATGCTCTGATGTGATGCTCATTGGCTCGCCTGCTCTAATGTGGTGCTCAATGACTCCCCAGCTCTGATGCGGTGCTTCTTGACTCGCCTGCTCTAATGTGGCTCTCAATGACTCGCCAGCTCTGGTGTGATGCTTAATGACTCGCCAGCTCTGGTGCGGTGCTCAAAGATTCGCCAGCGCTGGTGTGTAACTAAATTGGTCGTCTGCTCTGATATGGTGCTCAATGACTCGCAAGCTCTGATGTGATGTTTAATGACTCGCCAGCTCTGGTGTGATGTTCAATGACTCACATGCTCTGCATGGTGTGGTGCTCAATGACTCGCTTGCTCTAATATGGGGCTCAATGACTCGTCAGCTCTGATGTGATACTCAATCTCTCGCCAGCTCTGATGTACAAGTAATGGTCAATTACTCGCCTGTTACGGTGCGGTGCCCAATGACTCAGCTGTTCTGGTGCTGTTCTCAATCACTCGCCTATTCTGAATTCTGAATTATACTTTGAGGCAGTTGACATGATATTTAAACAAACTAGTGTTTATATGCATTAGCTTGATTTAAAGGCATCAGCCTTCACATTTAATTTCTTCTAATTAAAAAAAATATATATTTGTCAAGATTGATGAACTCCTTTACCAAATCAGTTTTATAGGTATGCTAATTTATTTCAGCCAAAAAAAGAAATATCGATATATATTTTGTTGAATTTATGTTTCTGATATAATTATATTAATTGAGATTGACTCATTCTGTGACCAGAGCAATCTCTCCCTATCGGCACTCGACGGGCTCGTGGGTGGGGCACTGATGACAGCATGATATTGACTTAGAGCAATAAGTCTACTCCGTTATTTTTAAATGCCGCTTATAGCAAATATACACTTGTTTTCACCTTCGTTTCAAGGTAACGGTAGAAATCTTGTTATATCTATTCTTGTGTAATAAAGTACGTGTATAAACCGTACTGAGATAAAAACTAAATCTCTACTTTGCCAATGAAAAAAACATACCTGACCACATCTAAAATAAAGGCTTATGATTTTTTCGTATGTTTTTTTTAATTCTGAAACACGATACTTCTCTCAAAGCTCAACATAAACTACAACCCACTGGGCATACGACGTTGTTGAAACGTTGAATCAACGTCATTGACGTTGATTCAACGTCGCAACAACCTAGTGTGACCAGTGGGAATACGCTGCGCCCTCAAACAAACTCCCTGTTTAGATCTGTTTCGGTTTCCTTTCAATTGACAATAATATCATTACAGGGATAAGAATCAGAATGTCTCATCTTTTTTTTGATCAGTGCAAATAATATAACCAGTTTTGGTCTGTAGACGTCAGATTCTGACGTATAAAGACGATCCCCGCCCTGAGAAAATTAAAATATTTCTAATGACCGTAAACCCATAAAATGGGTATACAAATGAAACGGAAAGAGCTAATACAATTAGACATTTATGATGATTTCAAATTGAGAGAAACCCTTTGGTCTCCATGGTTTATATAAAAATAATTCAGCGTTGTGAGTGCTAATATTAGGCTTAGCCTACTCCCCAGAGAAACGACCTCAGGCAGTTCGTGGCGGAATCGCCTTTCCGATTCGTGTTTTCATTTGCGTCGCAATGAGCAGAGCCAGCACGATATGCTATTATATGACTTTTGAATCATTAAACCTTAATAGTAAAAAAAAAACATGGAGACCAAATTTGTTTTTTCAATTTGTAATCATCATAAATGTATTAGTTAGCTCTTTCCGATTCATTTGAATACCTATGTTATGGGTCTGCGACCATTATTAATGTGTTCACTCTTACAGTGCGGGGATCGACTTTAGACGTCAGAATATGACGTCTACAGACGTTAGATTCTGACGACTAAAGTCGATCCTCGCGCAGTAAGGGTTAACCCTTTCAGCGCTGAGCTCGACTTTAATTGTTTTAGATCTGTTTTATCAGTCGATCGAATCACATTTATTGTGTATGAAATGTCTGTTTAAACATCAAGATTTACAAATGTTGTTGGTCGAGGCATCGAGACAGAGCGTCAAGTCTATTTGTCTCGGTTTGCACCACTAAAAACAAATATAATTTTTTTTCAAGTATCTCTCTCGCAAAAAATACCAGTACAACGTCAAGCCAGTGTCATATTCAACAGTTAAGGTGACATTTTACGGACGTGATCTTTCATATATTCCCTCTCTATTTTTGCTGAAAGCAATGCTACCAGACATGCACTCGTATGACACTTCAACGTGACTATCTTTAGTTTACTCCTCATTAGAGCAAAATGTCAAGGTGAACTCTCGGCTCAGAGTACATAAAACCAATTACTTTGTACCTGATGTAAAGAATGGCTGTTTGCGATGGAAAGGCAATGTAAAATTATATTTATATATATGGGGGGGGGGTACACATATACGGAAACATTTGTATACATCCAACTTAGCAATTTACGTCGTATCAACGTAGGTATAATAGCAATAAAATGAGTTCAGTGGGTATATTTTGACAAATTGAAAGTGTGGCACTGTAATATTAACATCATACTGACAACGAGGCAGTAATAGCATGCGTCCAGAAATGAAATGAATTAGATTTTAGGCTACCACTGTGTACAGATATAGGCTAAGCTGGGCCAGGAGAATCTCCTGAGGGAGGATGGTCAGATGAATAAGATGACACTGCCTTCCAGACACAGGATTCGAAATTGGAGCCCTGGCGGTCTGCCAAAAATACAGCTTCAACCAATATCTCGGAAACTAATAAACTTTGAACGTGAAATAAAGTGTCTAAACTAGGGTTTGTATGATCACCGACTGCAATGAAATATATTTGTTTAAGATCAGGATGACACATTAACATAAAATATGTAAATTAGCAACAATTAGGCCTACTGGAAATGCTGTTTGCATAAATATATTAAGGACCAAGTTTATATAAAAAAAATACACCATGATTTTAGGGGCGAGAGATTCAAATAAAATATATTTTTTATAATTTGTATACCAAGGTAATTCATTGGAATATAAAGGATATGTATTAGAATAGAATATGGTTATGAGCACTAATTATACTTTTTTTTTTTTTTAAAGTTCTTTTGTCGAAAATCAACGATCTGAGAATTTCGAGTGAAATATCTACAGCTCCCATGTCGCCTTTGGGTGTGAAAGATTGTAATGGAGAAGGACGAATTCTACTCAGAATAACCAATTACCATAAAATATGCAAATTAGCACTCATTGAAACTATATGATGTACTTAAACATAAGCTCGGAAAACTGTCCTTTTTTTCAGAAATAACAAAGGGATTCTGTCTAAATGCCTAGCAGTCGATCCTGTGTTGCTTTTTTTTCAAGATGGCTGTGTTGCTTTTTATCAAGATGGCGCACAAGATGGCCGCCATCTTTCAAGATACCGCCATTATGGTTGTAAGATGTTGTGACACACTAGTATAGAATAAAATAATGTATAGTAACCCACTAAAACCTAGCCATTTTTTTAATGTGTATTTTTGTATGTTGTTTTGTTGTAGGCAGTCCCTTTTGCATAATATTTGATTTCTTCTCCACAGAAGTACATCTGAAATAATGTGTTATTTACAGGAGCTTATCACTGATACAGCATAATTTATTAGGGCCTACATCTATTTTCAGATATGCAATACCGTGAAATTGTCATATCGTGACGTCAATGCGTATATGCTATTATATTAGCCATATCATAATAGCATATGATAAATACTATTGACTTATCCTCACGTTGAATAAAATTATTGTCTAATCTTGCAAATAAAGTAAATTATACGGAGATTATGATGCTTTATCCTGACATCAGAAAGTTATTTCTTGGATAGCAAAACATAAGTGAAGATACACAAATCAACAATATAATTTAGATTTTTAAAATAGTTGTTATTCTATGCTAAAAGAGGTGGAGGCACAATATAATCTAATGTCATTAGACCTATAGGCCTACATTGTTGGATCTCTTGACTATGAAAGTATGGGCATGGATTAAGCCATCGAGATCGGCCTACAGTTGCTGGCGGGATAAGTGTTTACAATAACAATCACCAGCATCCTAGCCCCACACACACGATCATGACCCCCCCCCCCCCCGCCCCCTCCTCCCTGTGATTTGTGTTAGATATGTAGCTGCACATGACTGCACGTGAGTTACAACCAACTGGTCTATTACTGGGCCAGCGTCATAGACGGTGGTCCGATAGTAACCCAGAATTAGTTGTGGTAATTTGGCGCAGATCAAACCTATGAGTTAGTTTAAGAGAACGACTGCAAAAAAAGGCTCATATGAAATTCCTAATAAGTGTTGTTCCCAGAATTACATAATTGGCCAACTTATGCAAGAGGCGTTGCCTGGTGGCAGAATCAAAGGTCTTGCTGAAATCTAACACGATGACACTAGCCTGAGTCTTACTTTCTAAATGTTGAATTGATTCATTGAACAGTTGAAAGTAATTTGAAGCTGACTTTCGCATGAGTGCCTGGAAAGGAAGCTTTGATAATAATAGGCCTTGAGGCCCTGGGAAGTGATTTCAATCTAACAATACAATCAAAATATATATCACAATGAGCTGCTCTCTAAATTCTAATAATATTTTGGCCTACTAATTAATACGTAACTTCCTCTGGTAGTCCAGTTGCCAAAAAGAGAACCGAGAGTTTCTTTTAAGTTCAAGTTTTTTTATTGATAAGTTTTCATATACACCCTGTAAGCATTTTTAGCTTTGATGGCATAGCACCAACTTTGGGAAGAATTTTTTAGAAGCTAATTTGCATAATTCACCCTAATTAACATACTGAGCCGTTTTTATAATACAATTTTTTAACAAATATTGTAATAACACTTTTTCAAATAAGTTTAGCATGAGGAAGTGATTCCGACGTTATTTTTGCAATTGAAGGTCAAGGTCAACTATAAATGTCAAGGTCAAGGCTGAAATAATCTAGAAATACGACTTGATCATGCTTATATGAGACACGTGGTTTAATTGTACAGGTCTGTTTCAATCCCTGCTCTTTTAAGCATGTCTGCATCTAAAAAATATTATTAGATATGTGCCACTTTAGATGTTTGCTAAGCTCACTTGCATAATTCACCCTGATTAACATAATTGACCATTATATGTGATGAAACACCTTTTTTTTTACCAATAATCTTTAGATAAATGGTATTTATGTGTAGTCTAATGCCATTTTTTTAAGAAGTTTGACTCGACCGAGAAATGTTTGACATATTTAAAAAAACATCTCATGTCGTATTTTTTTATAATTCACTCTAATTAACAATAGTACTTTAACAAGTTGGTCCAGAAACATGTGTAATACAACTTTTGTTTTGGCAATATGTTTACAAAATAAAAAACTTTTGTGTTAGAATATGAGAGCTTTATATCATGATGATATATTATATGTCAGACTATGGCATTATTAGTATCTGGATATGACATAATAAGTTTCTGGATATGATATAATCAAGTGAAAAGTGAGATTCATATGATAGAACCCACCACAATAGTATCAATATATCACAGTATCGTCTCTGGATTAAAAACTGTGATTATGCGACTATATAATGTCTGACCTATTGCATTATAATAAAACAAAATTATATTAAGATATTAGTTAAACCTGCTGCTTTTATGGCAGCATATTGCCATCGTAATATCATTTGACTATAATATAAATAATTCAATGTTACTTTTATATATTGCACTAAAGTAGATTTTAATGTTAACACATCATGGCATTTAGGTTAACAAGATAGTAGTACATGGCACTGAGTTGAGAGAATAGGAGGTCATGATGTCAGTACATTACAGCATAATCTCAGCTAAATTATATTATAGTACAAGGACAGAATACATCGACTCAATAGGATAGTTTACGATTATAGACAGTATGATATCACATATATTTTTTTAATTGTTGTGATATTGACATTATATTATAACAATACGGCGAAATGGCATACCCCTTTTTATATCCCCATTGACAGCAAAGTGAAAATATGACCCTTCAATACCACGATGCAGTTATGTCAGATTATGATACAATAATGTCATCGTATGACACTATATATTCAGATTATAGAGGTATAATGTCAGAATATGACAACATAATGTCAGGTTGTAGCACAATGACAAAAACCTAAATTGAGAAAAACAACAACTACAATTACTTGTTCATTTTTTTCTGAATTAGAGTATTGTAATCTATGTCTTTACATTTGTCAAAACGTTATTTCCAATTCGCAAGATGTTATTACTATATGTTTAATTTGACATTGTTTTAACATTATTTGTCAATCGTAACCTCTAAATCAAGTGCTATCAGTTAAATATTTGAAACTACACATAATCATAGCTCAATTAGTTAAGAAGACATTTTAACACAAATGCTAAAACTTATAATACTTGTATGTATTAGGCAGTGACGAGTGAAATAATGCTCAAAGTCGTTCTAAATTGTCCAAACGATTTTTTACGCATATCACTGCTAGTATATCATAAATAAGTGAGACAATGCATGATCGTGGACGTTGAATCTTCTACACCAGTGTTGCTGGAAAAGAAGGAGTTTGACTATTTTCAGATTTTATGAAGTGTAGCTAATTAACTATTAAAAAAAAAGAACCATTGAAATATATGATGTATATCTGTGTACGCCAGTGACCAACATTTGGTGTCAAGGGTACACACATTCAATGTCACCCGGATTTGAACAATTAAATGAGAGGTTAAATATTATTTTTAGCTTTAGATATTCACATCGTTGTATTTCGTAAAGAACTTTAGCAAATATGTTCTGTGATAGTTCTCATAAGAGTTGGTTATGCTAGGTATGGTGAAATATGTGTATTAACATATAATATAATTATCTCAATATTAGCGCATAATTTAGGATGCTATAAGGTGAGTTTTATATATAGACGTATTTAACGAACTGATTTAAGGATATTATATAGTGAGGTCTGTATAAAGACGTATTAAATAAAATAAACACACCTCTAGATTCGCTATTTCAAACAGGATCATCATGCGTTTTTAGTTGCTAGCGCCATCATTGGGCCTACATTTTTTGTAATTTTACCTGATACATGTACAACGTCATTCACCCGCACGCCTCACAATATGAGATTTATCTTTATATAGTTAAAGGCGTAGTTACGCAGCTTTAAATTTTTATGCGACTATTATACCAATTTACATATTTAACAAGATGTTGATAACTAGACGTGCCTACGCTGTTATTGTAGTAATGAAATAGACCTTGACATCAAAGCGTGAAAATAACACCCGGAATGGATTTCTTAGAAGTTGTTTAGTATTACGCATGATTCTAGATCCAATAGATAAACCGTTATTCTCTCTTCTTTGATTCAAAGAACCAATTATGTTAATTAGAGAAAATATACTAAATAGCTCTTGACCTAGATCGTATATGTTGAAATTGACATATAATTGCAAACATAACCAGAAACCACTCACTCGTGTTAAAGGTATTCGAAAAAGTGTTGTGACAAATGTTATCGGAATCGCTAATTATGCTACTTAGCGTACAGTATGCAAATTAGATTATAAGATGTTTTTTTTCTAAAGTTGGCAAAAACTATTACGTCGTTTCAAACTCAAAATATGGCACTACATATACATAGAATTATAACTAACATGTTTTTAGTAATAACGTTGTTTCATCCTATTATAATGGTCAATTATGTTAATTAGGTAAATTATGCAAATAAACTTAACTGAACTCCCCTCCAAGCTGGCATATATCCAGTAATGTTTATAAAGATCCATACATGTTTAAAAAAACACGGATTGAAACAGTTCCTGTACAATTAACACTTATGTGGCATGTAAACATGCATAAAGTAATATTTTGGCAATATTCCAGCATTGACCTTGACATTTTAGTTGACCTTGCCCTTGAATTGAAAAAATACCGTTAGAAAACACTTCCTCGGGTTTAAATTATTCTAAAAAATGGTATTACACTTGTTTCTTCACCAATTTATTAAAAAGTTATATTATAAATAGGTATGTATGTTAATTAGGGTGACTTATGCAAATCAGCTTATTGAGATCGCATATACTTGATAATGTTGATAAACTTATATCTAATTATGTTTATAAAGATCCATACATGTCTGAAAGGGCACAGAATGAAAACGATCCTGTACAATTAACACATATGTGACATATAAACATGCATAAAGTAATATTTTGGCAATATTTCAGCCTTGACCTTGACATTTTCAGTTGACCTTGACCTTCAATTGTTAAAATAACGCCAAAAATCACTTCCTCTGGTTAAAGTTATTCGAAAAAATAGTATTACACTTGTTTCTACGCCAATTTGTTAAAAAGTTATATTATAAAATGGGTAGGTATGTTAATTAGAGTGAATTATGCAAATGAGCTTATAAAAAAATCTCCCAAAAGTTGGCGCAACGCCAACAAAGCTGAAAATGCTTGAAATATGCATATAAACACAAATCAATGAAAAAACCTTGGACTCAAAAGAAAATCCCGGTCCATTACATGAATGATGGTGCTGGCAACTGGACTATGGGCTAGGTGGATCTCACAACTCATGACTTCACACACAAACACCGCCCGTTATTCAATCTGGACTAACATTGAAACAGCATCGGGTCAATGTTTCATGTTTGCCTTGTATATGAATGAATAATTTTCACCCACTTGAAGTTGTGGATCGCGTCAGCGAGACACAACTTCAAGTGGGTGAAAATTCAAATACTGGTATGAATTAGATTCCTTTTAGCTCGATTCGACAGTATGAACAAGGGATGAGTTAATGATAGACACTGGTCAGGATCCCAACAAACATGAGACGTTGGCCCAACGTTGTTTTACTGTTGGGCCGACGTAGACGGTGGGCCAACAGTAAACCAGCGTTGGACCAGCGTCTCATTTTTGCTGGGATCGATCGGACGCGGTGATAGCCAGCATTTCTAGCGCTGCACTTGGATTCAGGCAGCATTGGACTGGCGTTAAGAATTACGTGTTGACTTTTATTTTGTCGATCAGATTTATAAAATCATGTAGTGCAGCAACGGCTACATGTACAATATAACCAACCCGGCATGATAACATCTCTGGTGTCAAGAATAAGCTCCGCCACCTACTTTTTTAGTTTGGAAAATGATCCCAGTGGGCTGAAACAGGATCTCTAAAAAGTAATTTAAAATAGAAGGAAGGATGACTTTGTGCAGAGCAGGCCTATGTTTCTATTCGTCGTATTCACAAACCTAATTGATATCGATGTATTATCATTTATCCATACTCCAAAATGTTGGAAAATAGTTATCGAACCATGTCATATAAATGTGTCATTATACTGGTTACTCAAATGTGTCATATTTTCACTTTCTGGATCTAGAGTACAGTGTCACCGGCAAGTATAGCCTAGTAGGCTATACTTGCCGGTGACACCGTACTTTAGACCCATATATGAACTATATTTAATCTAGGCACTTTTTCACATTAAAAACCTTGATTATGTGCAGTGGGCTGTTTTCTTCATCCTCCCACGAAGCGAAGAAGTCAGGTGAGATCAGTTTAATCGCCCACGCGACTGTGGACACCGCTGCACGTCACGACTTATATGGCAGAGTTTCATGATTAAGATAAAATGCTAGACTGAAATGCTAGATTAACCTACTCACTCAACCTTTCTAGTCGTGGGGATTGAGTTTAAGACGATACGGTATTATGTAAAAATAGATATACTTATGATACATATAATATATGCCGACCACAATGGAAGTCCTCTTTAAATGTTATGATGTTTAAAATGACCCAATATTTAGATATATACAAAAGGGAAAATCCAGTAATTAGGTATTTTTAAATGTGTGTGTTTATATATAGATATAAACATATGAAATAAAATGAATGAATTCGAATGAATAAGGTTTCATGCCACCTTTGTGCACATATAGGCTAAACTGGGCCAGGAGAACCTCCTGAGGATGGTGAGATGAATGCGTTGACCCTCCAGACACAGAATTCGACATTCGAGCCCTGGCGGTCTGAAGCCGAGCACGCTACCTTTCGGTCACGGAGGCTCCTCACAATGTTGAATCTTTACGAGTGAGCGGGGAAGAAGCATTTTGTTTTCTTGAAACTTGGGGACCAGAGCGGGGCTTGAACCCGCGATCTCCGACTTTCCAAGCAGGCGGCTTTAACCACTGCACCAGGGCCCCCGCCCTAGATCTGGACGTATATAGATATACAGATATAATATATATATTGATAAATAGATATGCATAGACATAGATATATAGAATAGATATAGACAGATATTAGGGAAAAATAGATACATAATAGAGAAATATTATGGATTTATAGATAGATAGATATAGATATATAATTAATAATTTGTTACTTTTCATTTTGGTTTTCCGTCCTTTAGTTAACTAAAATGGGTATTTTGTACTTTGACTAAATACCCAATAATAACATTGTCTAAATATATATACAGTGTATATATATACAGTATTATGCACTAATTTATATTATGACAACTCACATTTTCTCATCCTCGGTCTTGGTCGAGTGGCTCTGTTGGTGGTCTTTGACTCGGTGTAATAATCTCTGCAGTGTCTCAAATCCATCCTAATATTCAGGTTTTGTTTTCATTAACTTTCAGATGGCGATAATCAAATTCAATATATTTCTGTGTTACGACTGTTTTACAAATACGAGCCTGGCTGTAAGTGCAAAAGGATAATTGTATCAGCCTCCTCATCTGAGGTATGCAGTGTGAGTGACAGCAGCACCGTTACTTATCATGGCACGACCCACTGTGTGACACGGTGGAGAACAATTGGCCGGCTTGACACCAGAGAGCAGTTATAACAATCACAGACCTCCTCTAATCGAATCACCGCGAGCACCAACAGCACGTGTTGGCCATCAAGGTGGCACAGCATCCACACTGACTGCGAGCAGGGATCAACAACTGCCAAAGCCACTGCAAATGCCAGTTGCTGGCGCGCCGTCTGTTTTATTCCTGGCGAAGCGTCTTAGACGGTGGCCTATAATTGGTGGCCAGCAACGCGCCAGCGTCTTGTTACAGAAGTTGAGCCTCGTTATATGGAGCACTTGCTGTCAGGCGTATGTTTTAGTTGAGCACGGATCCTACGCTGCTGTGCAAAGCCAAAAGGCAGTATCTGCTTACTTTGCAAGTAAGCAGATACTGCCTTTTGGCTTTGCAGAGCGGTATACCTGTAGCATGTTATTGATTGTCAACCATATCCAGATCGGTCACAGGTGTAAAATATAATGTGTCTTTACGTTGGGCACGTAACGGAATCCTCAAAAATAGGCTATAGGGTGTGGTCCTGATATGCTCGTCATCTGTTGCACAACCACCCACTTGTGATACTCAATGACTCTACCATGTCTACTGTGTAACTTAGGCTACTCGTCTGCTCTAGTGTGGTGCTCAATGCCTCGCCAGCTCTGGTGTGGTGCTCAATGACTCGCCAGCTCTGGTGCAATGCTCAATGACTCGTCTGCTCTGGTGTGATGCTCAATGACTCGCCAGCTCTGATGTGGCGCTCAATGACTCACAAGCTCTGGTGTGGTGCTCAATGACTCGCCAGCTCTGGTGCAATGCTCAATGACTCGTCTGCTCTGGTGTGATGCTCAATGACTCGCCAGCTCTGATGTGGTGCTCAATGACTCACAAGCTCTGGTGCGGTGCTCAATGACTCGCCAACTCTGGTGCAATGCTCATTGACTCGTCTGCTCTGGTGTGATGCTCAATGACTCGCCAGCTCTGATGTGGTGCTCAATGACTCACAAGCTCTGGTGCGGTGCTCAATGACTCGCCAGCTCTGGTGCAATGCTCAATGACTCGTCTGCTCTGGTGTGATGTTCAATTACTCACTTGATCTGATGTTGTGTTCAATGACTCGCCAGTTCTGATATGATGCTGAATTTCTCGCCAGCTCTGATGTGGTGCTCGATGATTCGCCAGCGTTGATCAATGTGGTGCTCAATAACTGACTTTCTCTGATATGATGCTCAATAATGATGTAGTGCTCAATCACTCGCATTTTCTGATGTGGTGCTCAATGACTCGCCAACTCTGGTGTGGTGATCAATGACTCGCCAGCTCTGATGTGATGCTCATTGACTCACCTGTTTAATGACTCGGCTGCTCTTATGTAGTGCTCAAAAACTCGCATTTTCTGATGTGATGCTCAATGACTCGCCAACTCTGATGTGGTGCTCCATGACTAACCAGCTCTGATATGGTGCTCAATGACTCGCCAGCTCTGGTGTGGTGTTCAAGGATTTGGCTGCTCTAGATCTCTAGATTGACGCACTAGATCTGATGTGGTGCTCATTGACTGGCTTGGTCTGATTTCTGCTCAATGTGCTCAATGATTCGCCTGTTCTGATTTGGTGCTCATTGACTCGCCTGTTGCTAAATGACTCTCTCCTGCTCTGATGTGGTGCTCATTGACTCTCACCTGCTCTGATGTGGTGCTCATTGACTCGCCTGGTCTGATTCTCTGCTCAATGTGCTGAGTGATTCGCCTGTTCTGATCTGGTTGACTCGCTTGTTGTTGAATGACTCTCCCCTGCTCTGATATGGTGCTCATTGACTCTCACGTGGGGCTTTGTCACCTGTCTACTCTTCTGTGATTTGAAGCAGGTGGATTATGGAGAGTACATACTGCACTCACCAATCAGGGACAATACACAGTGACGTCAGCAGGCCCCACTTTCACGAGGAGGTTTCCATGTCTTGACAATGGCTTGTTGGTTGAGTTAATGTTATGTAACACTTACAAGGCGACTCGTTTGCTTAGATGTCTAGCCTGCTCTGGTGTACTGTTCAATGATGTGGATGTCTCCTGGCCATGTGACCGAATGAATGCCAGTAAAAGACTTGCCACCAGAGGTTCACATTATCATTAATGTGCAGTTCTGTATTATCAATTTGCTGCACATCATTTGCAATGATGAAGAATCAGTTGAAACAACCACGGTAAATGTCAGACATTGACCTTTGAAACGTGTGTAGATTGTAGACGTGTGCATGTCAATTCACCATCACTTTGTGAATTTGCAAATGGCATAATTCCTTATAGGCCTACTGTTTTTATAAATCGCCCACTTTTTATAATATCTAGTTGTTGTCCCGTGGGTAATTTGATGGATTAATTCTCTTCATTAAATCCAATTTTCAAAAGAAGTTAGACTCAAATAGACACCAAAATGAGGCTGCAAATATGCAAACGCGGTTTTCAGGACAGATATTATGGAATGACGCTGGGTTTTTGCTAATTCTATGTGAAATAATTATTACAAAACTACATGAAACAAATATTTAGAATTTCCATTCAAACGTTAGCAATTTTACAAACATCACCAGAATGACAGATTCGTAACGTAATCAATACGAAATCTTCGGTCAAATTGCGCACAAGCGAAGTTTGTCCCCCTCAATGAACAATACACAAATTTGGATACACACTGGACAAGGACTGGCACGTATAGGTATAGCCCTAAATAACTGGGTTCTTCTATTATTGAAAGGTCAAAAGTGTGTGTATGCTGACGGAGTCACTTTTCTGGCTGGACTACATATCTTCCCGGCAAACACGAGACGTTATCCTGATGCTGGATTAATGTTGGTCCACGTCTGCGACATTTTCATATTTGTATCTTGAAATTTACCTTTAGCCTTGAATCATCAAAATAGTACCAAAAATGGATTTTCCAGTAGAAAAATACTTCAAAAGGAAGTATTACACTTGTTTCAATTTTTTTTTTGTTAAAATTCTTATTTTCCTCACTTGACCAGATATACAAATTGACGTTTTGACCTTAAGATAACATTGAATCATCAAAATATTACCAAAAATACACCCGAATAAGGTATTACACTTGTTCCAATTTGTATTTGCTAAAAAATCATATTTTTTGCATTTGTTTACCCTAAGCTGACCTTTGACCCTAAAGATGATGTTGAATCCTCAAAATAATCGCGAAGGCCTATGTTAAAATTAAGAGTGGCATACGTTTTTACTATTTTTCCTTTACACATACCCTAGTTATATGTCCTTTTATATAATAAACAACTAAACCAGTTAGAGGTTTTAATTAGGTTTCTACGCTTTCCATAGTGTCCTTTTTTGCTACACGGTGTAGAGCACAGTGTAGCAATTGAGGCATTGTAGAGGTCGTCTCGACCCGTTCCCGTCAACCAAAGTTAATAACATGTTAAAAAAAATACTCAATTAATAATAATGATAATATACCATTTTTGCATGTTTTTAACTGGAAGTCAAATAAACAATAAACAAATGGATTATCCAGTCGAAATCAAATCAAATCGAGGTATTACGGTTGTTCATAATTTAATTTGTTAAAAATCAATTAATTTGTTGAAAATTGCATTGAAATTAATCTTTTGACCTTAAATATGACCTTGAATCACCATAATAAAAAAATGATTGTTTTATCACTTAAAAATACACGAGAAATAGGTATTGCACTTGTTCCAAGCATTATTTGTTGAAAAATAGTATATACAAATTGTGGTCCACAAAAAGAACCGCGGCCATCTTGGATTCATGCAAATTATGTAGCCTATTCTTCCACCACAAAAAATATTGGATTTTACGGGATTTTTATTGCTTTTTATGTTGACGATTCTGAACTAAATGTTGAATAAATTAAAACTTTTGCAATTTGTGGTGGGTCTGGACGCCTTTTGTCGTAAAATGACTGGACTAAAAGCTAAACACTTTTATTGGCAGCTATTTCGCATGTTTTGTTCTAGAAAGAAATGTACCACTTTAAAGAACGACCCTGGGAAGTACTGAATGCCTCACTCCTATATATTTTCATATATCTCACTAAACAGTTTATTTCTGTATATCGGCGTGCAGACGAATAGAAGATAATTAATGCTTCCATACCAACATGTGTTTCGGCATTAGCTGCATTTCTTTGAAAATCCCTGATGCGTGATGCTAAAAAAAATTCCAGCTCATTAACTAAACCATGTGTCCCCATGACAGAGAGCAAATTTTCAAATTGTCGCTGTCTAAAATGAATGTGTGCAGTATTATAAATAATGTATCCTTAGACGCAGATATCGCTCCTTTGGATATGAAAGGGTGTTTCTGCCACTTTACAAAGTGGCAGATACACCCTTTCATATCCAAGGGGACGATATATAAACTGGGAATCCACTTGGTGATAGGTTTTTATCGTGTTTATCAAGCTAACACAGGAACAACATCAGTGATTTAACCTGCTAAGGGGCCCCTCATTCAATCTCCAGGGCTCCGGGGGAGCGGGCTGTAGTTTCAAATTTTATTTCATGTTTACGTGGAACAGTTCTTGGCGTAAATTATTTATTTTAAAAAAAATCTACCCCCCCACCCCCCTGGGGATTGAATGGTGGTCCCCTAATAATGTTAATAAAACAGATTTAATTAAAGCGACTATGCTAATATGAGAAGCCAAAATGCAGTATACCAGCAAACACAAAACATTTGCATAGCATTGAACTTTGTACAACGTCGGCCCAATGTCTCAGACGTTAGACCAACATTGTACAAATGCTATACAAATGTGTTGTGTTTACTGGGATATGCTTACTTGTAAAATCAGCAGATACTGCCCTTTGGCATTGCCTGACGTATAGGCGTGTTTAGCACTTAAATTAACTATACCCACGCATCTTTGTAACAAGGTATAGTAGCTGCTGCGTGCGGCCAAAGCCTTCATTGTTACGTGACCGTCCACTTGTCTTTTCATTAAACTGGTCTTCACATATGGAGTGGCGTGTTTATGCCTCACTAGTGTTTATTTTTATTTATATTTATTTATCTATATGCCCAGGTTAGCTTTAGGAAATTGAAAGGCAATTTACGCACCAAATGTACGTCACCACTGTGGTCTCTGGTTTTGAGTAACAAGGCTAATGTTAATTAAATTATCACACCTGAAACAAGAAGCTGTTATATACACGACAAACCTAATTACCAGTAGGGCTAATGGTTGTCGCACATTAACCCTTTCAACGCTGAAATACAAACAACGCTGTATGAACTATGGAGAACAAAGGGGTTTATTCAATTTGAAATAATTATGTCTTAGTTGGCTCTTTCAGTTTCATTTGAATACCTATGTTATGGGTCAACGGCCATTATAAATATTTTACTCTTTAAGTGCAGGAATCAACTTTAGTTGTCAGATTCTGACGTCTGAATTCGATCCCCGCGCTGTAAAGGTTAACAAATTATAAGCGATCAGTCCATTTGAACAGTGTTGTTTTAATCTGGGCCTATTTTGTCGGCTCGTGTCGGCATTATTATATTATTATGGATGAGACGCTAGGCCAATGAGCACACAATGTGCTAACACCAATTTGAGTTTTGCCAAGGTTAGCCTATTCAGCTTTGCCTCTTTGCTAATTGTCCGACTGGTCTTAATCAGGGCTTCTTAGCCATTACGGGTAGTGAGCAATGAAGTACAAAAGCACGGTGGTCACGGTCTGCAATTATGGCGACCCTGACGTAACGGAAATATTATTGTTACCGTTTGCAGACGATCTGGTTTTTACCTTCGGTCGGTTTGGGCCCAAAGGGGTATTGTCGTCCCTTTCGTGCGCCGCCGTAGTAGGCCCACGCCGCCACCTTTGGCTACTGCGCTAACATGGTCCAACAGATTGAATTCAGAATTTACACATTCGCCCCCTCCGGCATTTTTTTTACTATAGGTGACAACCTCCGCACTCACGAACTTGGCCAGGTGCGAGGGCTTCTCATATGTTATATAAGGGGACCTTTCCCATCGCCTATGTTATTGGACCGGTGGGACCATAAGGAATTGGTCAGAGCAGCTCTGTCAAATGACCCTTTCTTTGAGGTCTGGGAGGTTTTTAGTCCCGGTGTAAATATTTAATAATACGTGGAAATGTCTATGGCGTGACTGAGAAGTGCTCGAATGACGAAGTATAAAGTATGTAACATGTTAAAGATCAGAAAGCTATTAATATTGTGTACTTAACGCGCACTGGAAAAAATGTAAACTTGTATATAATTCTTAAGTTTCTACGCTTTCCAGAGTGTCTTTTTCTGCTGCCATTTAGAATACCTTAAAGGGACCCCTTGGGATGAGACATTTTTAATGTTGTCAATTATGAAAATTTAATTTATATGAAGCTATATAGCCTACTGATCTTAACTAAAATACGAGAAAGTCAAAAAACAATTTTAAAGCACCGAAAAAAAGTGAAATAGTTGTATTTCCAGGTCGTATATTGCCATGGAAACAAAACAAGTCAGCGATATTCAGCACTTTACATCACATATTCCCACGTATCAGACGATAAGATGAAACCAGTCGCCGCTAAATGGTGTCTCATAGTCAGGACACGGGAGGACACACCTGCAGCACTGATTGTCTACCCAACGCTGGGCCGATGCCATCAGCATGTGGCCCAATGCTGTGAGAGCATTCAATCGTTCTTCAGGTATACAAATAGTTTGTTTGGGTTACTTCTGGATTCATAGAAATGTTGATTAAAAATATTTGTAAAAATATGAAAATTGTGAAAAAAATAAAAACATGATCCGTGGGATACACTACAGTACGGAATTAAAAACGAAAATTGATGTCATCCCAAGGGGCTGCTTTAAAGTACCTATTTCAGAAATATGGGGAATGGATAATAGTAAAGTAATTGAAGGCACACATCTATTAGATTTAAGACGCTTTTTAAATGTACCCATCATCACTCCAAATGTACTGTCTATGAAGACAACGGAAGACAACGAAATACTTCTGCATCGTCAAGTGTAAAATATAGGGTAATTTTTTAAATGAAGAGTTGTGGGTAAAGTGTATAATAAAGTAAAGTGCATAATATGAGAGGGTATAATATGATAATAAAATTTTAAAATCTAATGGCCTCAAGTGTTTGGAAATTAGCATGAATTCATAAAAGTTGTAAAGGCAAAGTAAGGTAATTAAGTTTAGTGGTTAAACAAAGTATGATATATATCTCGGAGTTGTGATTATTAAGAAACGTATTAGCCCGCTTTAAAATGTGGATAAGGAATATTTGTATTAATAAATGTAGGTTTTATGACCAATAATATGTATATATCACGACCTCAGACTAACATATTAACACCCATTTAACAGTCCACCATCAGAAGAAACATTTAAAAACCTATTAGCCAGTGTTTAGCCAGTGTTTAATCCAGGGTAATTAGTACATAAAAAAATATAAAAAGAGCCCTGTAGGCCCCAGGGTCGTACATTCACCCAGCGGTCAGGTGACGGGACATATTTACAATAAGTCGTAAAAAGTACAGTATTATCTGACTCAGGGCCATACATGGTAATCAACATAATACAGTAACTGAGGGCGGTGCTCGACGTTACTATTCGAGTTCTGTTCTTTGTAATCCACGGGGCTGTTCTGAACTACAAAGCCAAATGTTTTGCAGGCAGAATATCACGACCCTGACTATATGCCACTGTAATATCCATTCTACAAGTCATACTCTTTTCTAAAGAGCACCCCATTCCCCTGAATGATGGATAAAAACACCTGCATTGTACTCTATAGCGTGAATGAACATTTAATAACAAAATATCTAAACACAAAAAACAAGACTATGTGTATGTTTATGATATGAACCTGTCAATAACGTAATATTAAATATATAATGGCTGATTAATTACAAAGTTTTGCAATTCTGTCAGAGTTTGGTGGCATATTTAAGAGGCGAATGTGACAGCGATTGTTTTCTGGTTCCATTTGACTCTTTTCTTAGAGGGGTGGTTCCATTAGAATTATTCTGCCTGTTACTTTTCAGTACAATGTCCTTCACTACTTTGGTTTTGCTGTGTGACGCTGGCAAACTGGCCTTTCTTGGACTAGATGGTCTAGGAGAGATCAAGCCTGGAGTTAAATGTGCCGCTTGACCATCAGTAATAGGTCCCGTTCTACTACCTGTAGATGGTCTTATCTTGTTATGACTGTTAATGTGTGGGGAAGGACTAGATAGAACGGTAGTAACGGGTGACTGTTGAGTAATGGGTGATGATTTGCTACAGTCATGTTTTGTATTGTCCCATGCCGTGGTGGTACCCGGTGGAGTGAGAACTGCTCTGACAAGCTGTTGGCAGGAATTGCTGTCGTTGCATTCATCTGAGTTTAGTATCATTTGCTCAGACTTAGATCCATTCCCATCAATATGGCCTGTCCTTTGAAACATGTAATCTTTAATGTCTTTTTTTAAACCACTTTGTTGTGTTACAGACCCATCCGGGATGCTGTACACAGCATATTTGTCATGTACTGCTGGAACATCTAGAATGGGGAATTCCCTTGAAGAAGATGAACCATGGTCAGAGCAAACGGATGCACATGCGCTGGTAGTTTGACTGACATCATCCACTATTTTAGAAAGTGTGGAGAGTACATATTTTGGCATTTCATTTGTAGTCATCTTAGACTCTTTGGTGTTATCGGGACTACTCCTTTGATTTTTAATAGCATAACCACATTCTGCAGCTTTATCTTTCTGATGATCTGATACATTCACGTCCTTAGTGTATTCAACGAAAGAGTGATTCGATATTGCTTCAATAAGACCAGAACATTGCTCCTCTAGTGAGCCATAACCACCTCCTGCAGGTAAAACCTCTTTGGTGAGCCAGCTGATCACATCTTCCACGGGGGTTACAGGCGGCACATTCTCCCGATCCGGTGCAACGTCAACAGTACAACTCTGCTTCCTGCCAGATGCAAACAACAACCATTTCTTCTGCAATGACTTGGTCGCATCCTCGTTTTCTTTAGGCGGCAAGGTCCCATTTTTCAATTTTGCCTTGAACTTGTGCATAGCATGATGAGTTGCAGCCATGCTTCGTACGTTCGCTGCCATTTGAGGGTAATCTTCGTCATCTGGTACTGAGAATTTGTCATGGCAGCGTTGATAAAGGCGTGCTATGGCCACGCTGACCAGAAGACAGACACCAAGTGCTAGTAGACTGAACGCTGACTTACTCAGGTAATGAGATGCATGTTTACCTCCCTCATCATCGTCTGTGTCCACACCAACTGATTCAGTGGTCACATCTGTAACATATAGATCAACAATACACATTAATGACTCACGTACAATACATTTCAGGAAAGCCATATAGCTACTGGTCTGTACACAAGAATAGATTTTTTTTCATCAACACCTCTGTTCGTCCAGTCTCCAGCTCCCTGCAGTGTGCCTTCTGGTGTGGTTGTAGTGCGCATGCATGCACATAGTTATAAAATAAATTAATATAATAGTGTGTCTTTTGTTGTATCACTTTACAATTTTTTATATCTTTTAACTCTTGTATTATATTTTAACTTTTATATTGTTACTTAGTACGAATGCGCTTCTTTATAGCATTTATATAATTTTACCTAAGCTCCAGGTATCTGCAGAACCGAGTCAGCCAAACTGCCTGTTTTAGATGTTATTGCTATGTCATGTTTTATATCACAAGTCGCTGAAATAGCTGTTGTTAGCTAATGTTTCACTGTATACACTTATAATAAAGTATATCTTTTTTACCGATGTTACAACGATAAGTGTAGCATAATGGGGCCATCATTCAATCTCCAGGGGGGGGGGGGGGGTTGGAATATTTTTTAAATACATATTTTGAGATTGAATTGTCATGAAATTGTCTGAAATTTTCATGAAATTGTCTGAATAATTGTCTGAAGGACATGTTGTAGGCCTACATATATATTTGATGGCCCTCAAGTTTTTTTGACTGACTTCGATCGGCGTCATTAAATGACACATCAATTTTTATCGCGTCGTTTCGCTCGTCTCCTTAACCATACATCAATATCAAGCCCAGTTTGGGATACAAATTTGTAGACAAAAATAAATATCATGAAAGTGAAATAAATATTTTGCTTCAATGTGAAATAAATAAAATATTGCAGACGGAAGGTGAAATAAATAATTTATCCAGTTCAAAAAATACAGCCCCCTATAAATTAAATGGTGCCCCTCCCCCCCTAACCATGCGTTAATTTCAGTATTAACGTGTAAAACATATAATGAAAATACCATTTATGAAGACAACACTGATATAAGCCTAATCATTTATTGAAGAATGTAGTGTATACAAACTACATGACGCATGTCATACATAACCATGTGTAGATTACCACGACTACACACTACACACATTATATAACATGATGCACGTCATACATAATCATATGTAGATTACCACGACACACATACTGCATGACACACATCATACATAAGCATGTAACATGTTTACGTTACAGTCACTGGCACAAAAATATATATCAAAAGAAAAAGACCGCTATTATGCCTTTTTATTGATTTCTCAAAGGCTTTCGCTATGATTCCCTATTCTCTTTTATGGTATAAATTAATTAAAGCTGGCCCTTATGATATGAATTTTCAATTTTGTCAATTTTGAAAGTTTAATTTATATGAAGCTATATAACCTACTGATCTAAAAAAAACCATAAAAATGTAAAAAAAAAAACAATGTTAAGGCACTGAAAAAGACAAAACCACAATATAGACGGCAAATACTGACCATATCGGACGGCATGTGCAAAGTAACCACATAGTTACATCAATAGCTGCCGCCCTTAATTGCTGTGGGAGCGGGCTGATCAGGAGGGCTCCCCCGCAGCACTGAATGTCTGCTCAACGCTGGGCCGATGGCATCAACATGTGGCCCAATGCTGTAGGAACATTCAAACGTGTTTTAGCAGGTGTTTAACTATGCAACAAGTTTGTTTGGGTTACAGTCGAATTCATAAAATAGTGGATAAAAAATATTTTTTAAAATCTAAAAATCCCGTAAAAAATAAAATCATGATCTGTGGGATATACTACTTAATTACAAAATAAAAAACGAAAATAGATGTCATCATCAGGACCTGCTTTAAGAGTGGTATTCATGGTCGAGCATTGCATGTATTAAGAGACATGTTCAGTAAATGACAGCATGTGTGAAGACACAACAAGGACTCTTTTTATATTGGTGAATTAGTACAGATGTTGAAAGATCAAGGATGTGAAGGCACATTTGTCAACGAAGATTTTACAGGCATTAATATTTTAGAATATATGTGAAAGCTGAGTAAGAAAATAACAAAATGTGATTAAGTGGTAGTAGTAAATCATAGCTTTATGTCACTTTTCGGCACAAATGGTCTTTAAAACGTTGTAGTCAATTGATGAGATGAATTATGTACAGATGATGATGTAAGGGTGGGGGTGATAGGGCATGGTGGGTTATTGAGAGCGTTTGCCTACGCTCGCCCGATCAGGGGTTCTAGGCATGTCTAGGGGATCTACTCTCAGATATGTCCAGACGGCCGGAGACTTGGGTTTCGCTGTGCAATTTAATGCTGAAACTCCGTGGCATTTCGCGCAGCTCCGCTATTCTCGGGTCGGATATTCCCCAGAGTAACAATAGGAAATAATGCCAACACACGCTATTGCTGGTTATTTAAGGCTATCACGGCCTACACCAGCGCATGCACTGATGCAGGTGCTGGACTGGCTCCGTTGTTGAGCGGAGGAACCAGGGTACGCCACTGGAAATTCGCCCAAAGATTATGGCCAGATACGAGGAGGTTGCAGCTGCCCTTGGATGATTGCTGTAGACTGGTGCTTCCGTACAATGCCGAAAACAGCAATCAACAGATGGAACAGATACCTAGTGACCCTCCCCAGATGGGGGCGAAATCATCCCAGTACCCTAAAATGTGACTAAGCGCCTCTAGACTACGAGATAATTCGTTCACACATCAAATTTACCAGTTTTATTGCCACCCATAAAAAAATGCATATATTTTTGATGGTATTTTGCGTTGCTGCCGCAAGAATATCACAAGCAAACAATATTATTCCGTTAATATTTTCTGTAATTGCATCGTATTTGTTTGCGAATATGCTAAACAAAATTCTTTAATCATACTTCTACAATCTTTACTTAAAAAGTACACGGCTGATGCTCCTAATGGTCCAGTGTAGACTTTCTGTGCTGGGTGTACATTTTGTAACATTTATCATATATAAAAACAATGTGCATCTGGAGATGTTAATTGAGTTATCAAACTCGATGGAGATAAATACATTTATTTAAACAAATTCATCCCGATGATTCTTTCACCAGTACGACCGCATCATGCAATACACATTTCGCTTACTATCACTTAGATGTTGGAGGCACCACATGGTCACTACTAAAGAGATCCTTACAAATATCTATGACAAACAACATAGTTCAAATTTATTAAACAAAAAACCTCGGTATCTGCTGCTGCACCGTGGGTTGCCCTCACGGTAAATTTAGGGGTGCACTCGCTACCAGATCCTATCTGCTGGCGCCGCATACTCGCCCAATAAGGGGTTCTGTGAATGGCTAGGAGATTTACCCTCAGGCATGCTCAGACGTCCAGTTTTTTTGTTCAAAAGTGGCGCCGCTATTCTCGGGTCAGATAGTCCCCAGAGAACAATAGCTGAGGGTAAATCCATTCATTCCACCTATGTGGGAGCTGCACTGGAACCGCTGTTGAGCAAAGGAACAAGGGTACGCCGCTGCCAAGATTATGGCCAGACACGTGGAGGCTGTAGCTCCCCTTGGATAATTGCTGTAGAAATGGTATGACATACACAACTAAAATCATGTTAAGTGGCATTGCCAAAAATAAAAACTGTGCATTTCGATAATATAAATGACTACTACTTAAAATAAATAAAAAGGCTTTGAAAAGATAACATAAAGGTCTATCATTTTGTTTCCCGCACCAAAACCAGAAATAAAATACCTACTATGTATGACATACTAATTATAAATAGTAGCAAAAAAGACACTCTGGAAAGCGTAGAAACCTAAAATTTTTATACAAGTGCATAATTATGCTAAAGTAACTGGAGTGTGCAATAAAACAATGGTAAGAATTATATGGTATTTTTAAAAATTAAAATAATATCATGCAAGTACAATAAATGTGTCATAAACAGGTAGCTCCGAGTCATGTGACCATGCAAGCACAGTCGCTATGAGCTCGGTGCAAACCAGTGGTGCAAACTTAACAACGTAATAACAGTAGTAATAGCGATTAAAAATTATTTGTGCAATTCACACAAAAACAAGATGAATATCATTTCCCAATGTTAAATCCTGCTTATATATAATTGAGATCTAAATATAGTGACTTATATAGTTGTATAGAGCCATTAAAGGAATATGATATTTTAGTGTACTATGGTCCCAAGACCTTGGAAAACAAAATAAAATACTACTACTAACGTTACTACTACATGTGTAGATTATTTGTATCCTTCGTCTGAGAGAGAAAAAGTAACAAACATACGAAAGTTATCCAAGTTTCAAGCGTTGGAGCAAGGTATAATGTAATGAAATGAAAGGGAACGTAAGGTTAATTAGTCAAAGCCATTTTGTTGTACATTAAATTAATTCTGGAAATACCATCGCTTGAAAACAAATGCAATTGGTCTATAAGTTAATGTGGCAAATTTTGTTCAGAAATTAGATCATGGTGGCGGCCAATGACAATGGGAACCTAAGAAACTGGATCAAGATATTTAGGTTTTTTAATTGTGTGCGATTTTTCTCATAATTACAACATAATTATTATGTTTGGTTTCAAAACAGTTTCTGCACAGCAAACATTTACCTGTTTACAGCGTATGAACTTTAAAAAAAAAATCGTGTCTAGCATCTGAGAGATACTTCACATGTATAATAAAATGGAGAGGATAGCAGAGCAAAGTTTATAAAAAGTCAGAAAGAAAAATAACATCAATAAAATGATTTCAAAAATGTATTAGCCACATCTATAAAATAATGTTGTCCTCCGTTTTATTTGTTTCATTTGTACAACGTGTCGGTAATATACTAATTAACGGAACGAATGGGTACCTTATATAATCCTATCACTACAGTATGGTTGATTACCAGATCCAGGTAAATATTGTCGGCTCGGCAACTTATAATAGCATGAACTAATATAATCTGCTGGCCAATATGTTGAGCCGTTTACGTTTGAGCACCATAATAAACGGCTTTAACCATATAATTAGCCTAGTAGTTAAACATTATATTGATCCAAACAGAGTATCAGAGGCGAGAATATCTACCTATTTACTGACTACCCCCATGTACACTAAACTATAAACAGATACCATGTTGTTCATGTGACAGACGTGTTTAACCCTTCAAGCCTTCATTAAAAAAAAACTTTAAGTAAAAAAAAAATCACCTACGTGAAATTGTGGCTCGCTACCGCGACCCAGAACTTCAAGTGGGTGAAAATTACTCATTTTTTTTATTTAAGACCAAACATTTTGTAACATTTTGTAAATTATAATTGATGTTCAACACACATTTCATTCCCAATAACAGTGATCTAATCTGGTAATAAAACATATTACCAACGACTATAATCGTGCTTAGCGGTGTGAGTTTAATGTCATTTTTGACACAGAAAAAACGCTGTTAAACCCGACACCAAAATATTTATGTTTAGTTTCACAGTGTAGGTTGCACCATACAGCACCCATGCAGTGTCCGGTCGTCGTCGACATGACCCAGCCTGATTGCAGGTGATACCTGACAAGGCATTGATGTTGTTGGTGATGTTATAATTCATATATCGTCTGCGTCTTCACGACAAAGCAATTGTAAATATGCCTCTACAATAAATTGATTTCATTGTATAACTAAACTCATATACAATATATATCATTTAACATGGTAAATAAGCCAGCACAGTTAGTTCTATATTACGTTTCGTCCTCACCAGCGATGATAATGTTTAATTAAAAATAATTACTAGTATATTTTTCTCCCATATACTGATATACAAAATGTTCAGAGTTGTTCTTTTATGGGATACGCGAACGCAACACACTATTTCTAATTATTTAAAAATAATCAGATTTATTAGAAAAAAACGTTCATTTGTTTACACGGATATATTGCTGTTCTTATTGTCAGTAATCATTTAATGTTCAAGAACAGTTGTTGTACCCCTCATTCATTAACCTTCACATATTTTCAATTTCTGAACATAATGTCATTCATACTGCGAGAGGGAAATCTATGTCTCCCAGCTATCTTACTTATATTCGACTGCGTGTAGGCTACGTAGGCTTATATATATGTGATTCTATATAAATATAATAAATACAAACTTATATATTTGAGAAGTGATGTAGATCTGTGCGATAATGCTCATATTCAGACTGATTTGGGTTGTACGTATTTCGAGTGAAAATTGCTAGACATGAGCAATGCCCTCGATGAATGCAACGGATCTATCAGGTTGAAGTTTTTCCATGTTGCGCAGCAGGTCAGCACAGACACATTCTTTCAACTAGTTTGGCGCGATGTATACAGCATCACACATCCCCAAACCCACAGTAAAACATACGCTCAAAACTTTGGAGAGATGTTATTTAACAAACATTTTTTTTAAATCGTCCGTAGAATATTCTGCAGCAGTTTGGGATCACTCAGGTAAAAATATATTGATAAGTTAAAAAAGTGGTAGATTCACAGCAATATTTGCCATTGCAAAACTGTAAGCAGACAACTAATGCGACTACTCTTAATATATGGATTGATTAGCACATTTCGGGATTTCTTACTATTTAAAAATAAATAAATAACCAGTCGAAATTCTTCGAAGTGACTAATTAATCCGGGAGAACCAAAAGAATCAGGCGTGTATTAGCATACAAAGATCAACACTTTGACTTTGAGTGAATACTTCAGCAACCCTCCATTGTGGAGTATCAGGCTGGGGGGGGGGGGGAGGCTGGCAGATCTAGTTGACCAGATGACTCTTGAATGCTGCCACAGTTTTCGATTCTATTGCAGCTGCCGGAAGAGAATTCCAATCAGGGATAGTTCGATGCCAAAAAGATTTTTGTCCCAGTGTGGTGTTAGCTCTGTTGTGTTTATAGGCCTGATTGTGCCTCCCACGTGTTCTTCTATCTGCTGGAATTAAACGGTCGTTGATAGAAATTTCGACTAATTCATTTAACATTTTGAACATACATAAAAGTCTAGAATTTGTTCGTCCTGTTTTCAAGTCCGTCCAGTCCAGGTTCTGAATGAGAGATGTCACACTGGCTGTTTGTCTATAATTTTGGGTGACAAATCTTTGCTGCTCTTTGAATTTTTTCTAATTTATCAATGTCTTTTTGACCAGGGAGAAATAGGCAGTCTTCCTTAATTTAGGGGGACATGCCTTCAGGCTCCTCCGAAGGAAGCCCAGGGTGGAATTCGCTTTACTAGTAATTGTGTTAATGTGGGCCTCCCATTCCAGAGTCTCGCTAAGGCAAACATCAAGATATGGTGTTGATGAAACATTTTCTAATTTTCTAAGCACAACTGAGGGTCAAATTATTTTTGGAAATGTACTGTCCCTAATTGGAGTTCGGCCATGACTAAAATATTGCATTGAGGTAATATTATTTTCTGAAAAAAAATCGAATTATGTATGCTGCAGTGCAAAACCAAAGGCAACATCTGCTTACTTCAGAAGTAAGCAGATACTTCTTTTTGGGCTCTGCAGAGCAGTATGGAACACTCACTTAAATCAGATAACGCAGCTTCTGTGAATAATGACAAGATGAGGAAACAGCGCGGATACCAGCCTTCCATGCAGAAATCTGTGTGTACAGATGGTGTCAAGTACACTGTGTACAGGTGCTCACATACACTTGGTTAAATTCGCTGAGTTGCTCATTGTATGGAAGAACTCTTTCCCGCCGACACACGACTCAACTGTGATACCCATTGCAGTAGGTGAATCAGATTTAACGTACAACGGGGCAGAGTGAAAAATTGATCAGATTAACAGATTAAGCCTAACTTTTGTCGGTTGTTCACATAAAACCTTTTTGACCCAAAGCGATTTTCTCCAAATTACTATCATGCGTGACCTTTAAAACATTTTTGTCGTTTCCGCTTCCGCTGAATTATTTGTCGTTGGTAGCGTCAATGAATGAGAACGTGGTATAAATTTATTTTCAATAATTTCAATATTTAACTCTAAAAATAACAATTTTGTAGAATAAAAATTACGGTTGATTATTGAAGTCAGAGATATACTGCTATTATGCACGGTTGGTTGATTACCAATCCGATATAATCTCTCCTAAGTGTATCAACAGAACCCGCGATTGCAAATTAACTGCAGGCTGTGCATTGAATGGACTAATAAATCCGTTTATTTTCCTTTCAATCACAGAACCAGACTCAAAACTAATACGTTCTCTAGACGCATTAGATGATAATCTTTCTGGGCTTGTGGCCGGCATGTATTACAGCTGGTGCTGATATTTAAAACCCAGCAAACACGACACATCGATCAAATGTTGGACGAATATTGTGCCAACGTCGTAGACGGTGGGCCAACATTGGTTCAACATTTGATCGATGTGCCGTGTTTAGTGGGAACGTACATGATGTAACTAAGATTAAGTAACATCCAAACTAAATGAGAAACGTCGGCCCTTCGTGATTTCAATTGTGGCTTATCGTTATGGCAGTTTATAGACGTGTCACTCTATTAACCTTTTGGGAGCTACAACAACCTCAACATCAAAACGCCCAGTGTACAATGACCGACACCTATACTTCCATCATACCTCGAGTCCGCACTGTGTCATGAAAAATGAACACAATACAAACGTGCTACATGTGCATGTACACGAAAGGGACCTCAACTTCATTCATTCATTCATTCATTCATTCATTCATTCATTCATTCATTCATTCATTCATTCATTTATTCATTCATTCATTCATTCATTCATTCGTTCGTTCGTTCGTTCGTTCGTTCGTTCGTTCGTTCGTTCGTTCGTTCATTCGTTTATTCATTCATTCATTCATTCATTCATTCATTTATCCTTTCATTCATTCATTCATTCATTCATTCATTCATTCATTCATTCATTCATTCATTCATTCATTCATTCATTCATTCATTCATTCATACATCCATTCGTTCGTTCGTTCGTTCGTTAGTTCGTAGGTTCGTTCGTTCGTTCGTTCGTTCGTTCGTTCGTTCGTTCGTTTATTCATTCTTTCATTCATTCATTCATTTATCCTTTCATTCATTCATTCATTCATTAATTAATTAATTAATTCATTCATTCATTCATTCATTCATTCATTCATTCATTCATTCATTCATTCATTCATTCATTCATTCATACATCCATTCGTTCGTTCGTTCGTTCGTTCGTTCGTTCGTTCGTTCGTTCGTTCGTTCGGTCGTTCGTTCGTTCGTTCGTTCGTTCGTTCGTTCGTTCGTTTGTTCGTTCGTTCGTTCGTTCGTTTATTCATTCATTCATTCATTCATTCATTCATTTATCCTTTCATTCATTCATTCATTCATTTATTCATTCATTCATTCATTAATTAATTCATTCATTCATTTATCCTTTCATTCATTCATTCATTCATTCATTCATTCATTCATTCATTCATTCATTCATTCATTCATTCATTCATTCATTCATTCATTCATTCATTCATTCATTCATTCATTCATTCATTCGTTTGTTCGTTCGTTCGTTCGTTCGTTCGTTCGTTCGTTCGTTCGTTCGTTCGTTCGTTCGTTCGTTCGTTCGTTCGTTCGTTCGTTCGTTCGTTCGTTCGTTCGTTCGTTCGTTCGTTCGTTCGTTCGTTCGTTCGTTCGTTCGTTCGTTCGTTCGTTCATTCATTCATTCATTCATTTATTATTTATTTTATTAAATCATTCATTCATTCACCAATCAGTCAGACAGTGGATATGCCAATACGATCATTCATCAACTGCATGATTTGTATGAACATGTATTCGCCCTTGTAGAAGACAACGTTACGTTGCTATTATGTTTATGTGGTGCATGAGAGGAACAAATCATCACAATTATTCAAATTGTGAACTGTAGCTAAATAAATAAAAACACATACTCTATAAGTATACTTAGGACGGACGATCAAATTAAACTTCCACTTTGTATAGAGCTTTATATTATATGTCAAAGGAAACTACTTAATTACAGCCATGGCCTTACATATTATTGCAGATAGAAATGGGGCCACACACGAAACCAAAAACACCACATGAATAAATGCTTTGCAGTCAATGTAACACCGAAGACATTGATAATGAAATATTGTACATCTTATTAATTGTAATACATTCACTGCTGATAGCGCAATGCTGTTCTCCACTGTCTAAAATGTATTAACAAATGTTCCCCGAGCTGGCAAATGAGTCGTATATAGTAGGCCTAAGTCGCTGATTTAAATATACAAAATATTTGAGGTACTGAACTTATGAGGAAATGTCCTCATATCTTTCTGGCTGGTATGGTTTAATGTTGGTGGGGTTTTTAGTGTTAAAGTGATCGTTAAAGGATCACAACATTATACTTGATTTCAGTTATCAAAAACTCTTAATACATTTCGGAATCAGGGCATTATACTGAAGTTGGAAATAGCCAAAGCAAATCTGTTGCACTTTGCCAGCTAGAAGGAACTACCCAGCAAACACGAAACATTTGTATAACATTTGTACCACGTTGGCCCAACGTCTTCGACGTTGATACTGGTCCAACATTGTACACATGTTATACAAATGTTTTGCGTTTACTGGGTACATGCGATGATCTTGATTTCTAAGAGACCTGATGGGAAGATTAAGTCAAGACAAGATGTTTTTTCTCTACAGAAATTTCTCAATGCACTGTTACTTTGGTGCAAAATTTGAAGAATGATTTTCAACATATCAAATGCAAATTCATGTCCATATATGTCGTAAGGTAAAATAAATTTTGACTACTCCATTGATAATAATAAAATCTTTTCCAGGGTAACTAAAATTTATGTAATGATCCTGGAATAACCATCACTACTAATATATCTTCCTGTGATAATGTAAAAACTATTTCATCAAAAGCCCATTCTATGATGGAAATGATAAAACGCTCTGTTGGCTTTAACAGCCCCTTTAATGGTAAACGTCAATTATATTTGGCTCATGTCAGAAATATTCTTGAGTACTGTAGTCCGATGTGGAGTCATGTTAAATACATAAATAAATTAGAACGGATATTGGAATGGGAAGCTATAAGCTTTCAATTAATGTGACGAAATGGTTTATAACAAGGCAACCAAACACGTATATAGTAAAGGTTCTCATATCATACTATGTTACCGGGCTAACCCTTATCCTGCTGATCACGACTATTGTCGTTTTTTATCTGTTTTATCAGTCGACCAAGGGCGGGGGCCTTGGTGCAGTGGTTAAAGCTACCTTCTTGAAAAATGCCGGAGATCGCGGGTTCGAAACCCGCTCTGGCATTCAAGTTTCAAAGAAACAAAATGTTTTTTCCCTGCTCACTCGTAAAGATTCAATATTGTGGGGAGCCTCCGTGACCAAGAGGTAGCGTGCTCGGCCTCAGACCGCCAGGGTTCGAATTTCGAATCTTGTGTCTGGAGGGTAGTGTCATCTCATTCATCTCACCATCCTCAAGATGTTCTCTTGGCCCAGTTTAACCTATATGTGCACAAAGGTGGCCTAAAACCCCATTCATTTCATCTCATTTATTAGTCGACCAAATCACTGTCATAGGGAATGAAATGTGTGTCTATACATCAAAATTTGTAAATATTTGTGCTCAAATTAAGCAATAATATGAGTAATTTTCAGCCACCTGAAGTTGTGGGTCGCGGTAGCGAGACACAACTTCAAGTGGGTGAAAATTGACATAAATTAACTTGGCAGCACGAGGGTTAACGTTGTATTATTTAAGTCATCCAGCATGTCCTGGGAAACACTGCGCTAGATTAATATAGTGGTGTGAGCTTAATTACCGACGACTGCATGCTGATTATCTGGCCTACATTCTTCAATTGAAATTCAAGCTGGACCAATGTGTTTTGTATGCATGGCCAGCATTGTGGACGTTGGGCCAGCATTAGACATCACTGGGTAAACATATCTGGGATGCTGCTAGCACTCCTATAGGGAAGAGCTGACAATAACATAAAACTGCATGAATAATGCAGATGTAACGAGAATTCATCAACCCTTTAACCGCCAGGCGCGACTATAGTCGTTTTTAATCCGTTTTATTTGCAGATCAAATCACTGTTATTGGAAATGAAATAAGTTGCGTTTGGTTTCAAATTAAAGAAATATGAAGAGTCTTCACTCAATTGAAGTTGCGGGTCGCGGGTGCGAGACACAACTTCAAGTGGGTTAAAATTCAAATTAAATAACTTGAGGGTTAAATGGTTAATTCGAGAGAAAAATGGTCATAGATTTATTATGAAATAAAATCATATCGGTGGACCTATGAGTAACATCTCTTATCCGTCTATTCAATCCAATTCAATTGTATTTAGAATACAAAATACCACTCCTGGCTCTGTCATATGGGAACCCGTATACAATGAAAGAGGCAGAGAGTTTGACTTTACATTCATGTACTGGGGTCATGTAGCTATGAAAACAACCAGGGTAGACTCTAGAATTTTTCGTTTTGGTGTTTACACCTAGGTTTTCAGGTATGAGGAATTTAAAAATATAAAATAAAAAACATCAAAGCAATACAATGTATATGAATCCAAGATGGCCGCCACACTAACATGAAAAATCTATGTCTGCTGATAACTTTTTTTTAAATGCACCTGGAATATTCATTCTGGTATCTACACATAGGTTTTTAGGTATGAGGAATTAAAAAAATAAAAATAAACAAGGCCCGTCGGCGACGGAGTTAGGCCTCAGCCTGTAATCATCGTTTAAAAGTGATAATCGTTTGAAACAAGAGCACAATCGACAATAGCCCGCCGCTGGTTATTAGCAGCATGCAGCACACATTTGTTCTAGCACAGCATGCAGCACACCATGAGTCTGCCATTTAAAATGTAATTTTGTAGAAACTCTCCAAGGTAACCTTCTCAGAAACCTCACATTTTGTTCTATAAAAGCCGATAATCGGCCATTTTAATCGGCCATGAGTGACAACTGAACAGGCAAATCTGACTAGTAATGCTTATACATTTTAAATTTAAATATTGGCATATGACCTTTTGAGTACTAATCCGTTGCTTCATCCGTTGCTATATGACCTTTTGAGTACTAATCCGTTGCTTCATGGTGACCTGACTAACAAACCTGAAAAAGACTAACTTCTGGCATCCTTAGAGGAATCTCTGACACGACAAGAATATTCATTTGTAAACAGTTAATATTTATGTAGGGCCTACCGGGTGTACACATATTGTTTTGGATTTTATGACAAAATTCAGACAATGTCACAATCTTTAAGTTTTTCTACATTTGGTGAAACAATTAGAAGATCTGCAGCACACGTGTATGAGAGTGACCTCATTCATGCATTGTTTGATTCTTGTCTGACTCTTTCTACCAAAGATCGTGAGCGCATGAGGTGAGCTGTGGAATACGGTACAATAAGGATTATCGACTTTAATGGAGCAGTGCCTATACCACAAAAATTTGAAAAGATTTGGCCATCAAGTGCAATCAAAGAATCACTTTAGCTAGTAGCTAGAGATATAAGTTTGACTGAGAGGGAGTTCCCAAACGTGTTGGCTAGTTCAACCATAATTAAGGTTGAGCTACTGACAGCACAGTTAAAGATTGATGGTTCAGATGTCAGCAACATACCTGAACTTTCAAGCTGGTTAGAAAAAACCCCATATCAATTGGAGTATTAAAAATTATGCTAGGCGAATTGTTGCTTTGTCTAACGACGCAATTGGCGTTGCTTCCTAGATGCATGCTCACTTTTTGCAAAAATGGTCTTTGGTAGAAAATTGCTCTGGGAAGAGCAGATGTATCAATAAATAATCGCACCAGATAACACGCAAACATTGGAAGGAATTTTAAGCAGGATTGTGATTTGGGCTCATATACTTTCTAGTAAAATAGCAGCACTTCAACCTGAACCTGTTAAGTGCCTTCTTGCTTTCTTAGCAATTGGACATCCTACAGACAATGAAATTGCTCAAGCCGAAGAATTTTTAGTCCGTCTGTGGGATGGATTATGAACTAAAGTACCTGCGAAGATATTTGGAGTTTTTCGATATAGGGAAAGGTCGAAAATACTTGGACACCTCTCTTCTTGGAAAGGAACGTGGCTCAATGATTAGAGTGGGAGCTTTGCCAATGTCGTTGCCTGCCGTGCTTCTTCAAAACTCGCTTGGTGCAGGATTGTCAGAGAAATATAATGTTTCTCCCCTCTCAATTTTGGGACATTGTTTCGATGTTGTGTGCTTGGGCAAGGCACTTCACCTTTAAATGCGTCACTTGACTCAGGTGAAAATGGGTACCTGGTATGGCTGCAGGACTGTATGCTCTCCGTGGAGTTGAAGCACACGAATGAACAGGTCCAGTGACCAGGGGGTAAGATGTAAAGTCGGATGATAGGTCTTCAGACGACTTGATATCAGACTATAAACCTGCACCTTTACCTTTTACTTTACTAAAATCTGCTGTTATTCACGGACATCTCTTGCACAATTTCTATGCAGTTAGAGTGGCACTCGCACTATTGGAAACTGAGCCTTCTCATTATAATCCAATGGATTTTAGTTGAGACAACAGTACGTGTATGTACTGGTCACTTTAACATGTTTAATAAACAATTACTTATATACTTACTTAGTACAGACAACCCTTTTTCAGAAAAGTGTTTGCAATATATTCCTCCTCCAGTCATCACACGTTGCATGGCGTGACGGTGAGACAATTAGCGGTAACACTTCAACATGACAACAGTCAAGCACGACACCTTTTGCGTCCTACCATTAAAAAAGTTAGTATGTATGTGTGAGACAAAATTAGTAATTGCGTCGTATGCTGATTTCAACTGGCACATTTTAGTAAGAAATAAATCTGACCTTTCTTTTATTCACTTATAATATATAATATCGCTATACGGTTCTGTTATAAATCATGACGCACTCTTTTGCGTGGAGTACGACACACATAATAATTGTCAGTTATATTTATCACGAATAAAAAGATTTCAAATTATTCGTTTCTATCGACACTCTGGTATATTGTTGCGACTTATATCAGGTCAGACCAAAAGTAAAATTTGAAAATATATTTTTCCATGTGAGAAATTATTCCTTTTCTCGACTTAGTCAAATTGGCTTGTATCGCTAATATATGTCACATGTGGCGTAATTGTTCCATCTATTTATAACGAAAAGGAACACTTATTAAGATGCATTTGTTTTCAAAACTTCCAATTGAAAAATTATTTGCAAAAAATATTTGCGGTGAGAAATGATTCTTTTCGTGTTTTAGTCACTTCGGCTTGTACATATTATGAATGACTGGGCGTGAGTGTCTTGTGAACCTGGCGTAATTGTTCGTTCGATTTGTCACGAAAAGAAACATTTTTTTAATGTTTGTTTTATTTTAATATTCCGGTATGCAGACAATATATAATTCTGAACTGCCAGTTCAGAATTATATATTGTCAGATTTTCAATTGAGAAATAATTTGATAAAAATACTTGCGTGTTTCAGTCGCTTAATTATTATGAATGACTGGGTGTGAGTGTCTTGTAGTAAGTGTTCCCTCTATTTACCACGAAAAGGAACACTTATAATGATTTATTTGTTCAGAAACTTCAGTATGCTGTCCAGAATTATATAATGTCAGACTTCTAATTGAAAAATAAATAGAAACAAATATTTACGGTGAGAAATTATTCCTTTTCGTGTTTTAGTCACTTCGGCTTATTAAAGACTGGGCGTCCGTGTCTTGTAGACGTGGCGTATTTCATTAAATGCTTGATATATAGGCCTATGTAACGAAAAGGAGCGATGATAATTATTTGTTTAGCTTGACACCTTGGTATATTATTACGAGCTACATAATGTCAGACTTATAAAAGATCATTAATTCGAAAAATATTTTTGTCTTTGAGAAATGATTCCTTTGCGTGTTTTAGTCCCTTTGGCTGGTATGATGTCTATGACTGAGCGGGAGCGTCGTCTTCGGTCTAGACGTGGCGAAATTGATCGCTCTATTTGTCACGAAAAAGGGACATTATAATTATTTTTTTGTATTAAGACATCGCTATATTGTTCAGAACTATATAATGTCAGACTTCCAATCTAAAAATTAATTTAAAAAACATATTTGTGCTGAGAAATTATCCCTTTACGTGTTCAGTCATTTTGGCTTGTGTCGGTAATTAATGACTGGCCATCAGTGTCTTGTAGACGTTGCTCTATTTATCGCGAAAAGGAACACTTTAAGCTAGTTGTTTTAATGAAAAATGGGCTCCTTTTCGCAGCTCCAGTAATCGACTTGCAGCCCATTGGTAATACATCAGAAGACGTAGCTATGGTTTAAAGTCCCGTAAAACATTAAAAAATAGATCTATCACTGTAAAATTCACAGATATATTTATAAATAGGGTCCTTAATGAAATGAATCAGGCCTTAGGCCACCTTTGTGCACATATAGGCTAAACTGGACCAGGAGAACCTCCTGAGGATGGTGAGATGATTGAGATGACACTGTCCTCCAGACACAGGATTCGAAATTCGAGCCCTGGCGGTCTGAGGCCGAGCACGCTACCTCTCTGTCACGGAGGCTCCCCATAATACTGACTCTCACACGTGGATAGGGAAGAAACATTTCTGTTTCTTTCACACCGCCGTGACCGGGAACCGAACTCTGGCGTGAAATGAAATGAAATGAATCGGGCATTAGGCCACCTTTGTGGACATATAGGCTAAACTGGGCCAAGAGAACCTCCTGAGGATGGTGAGATTATTGAGATGACACTGTCCTCCATACACAGGATTCGAAATTCGAGCTCTGGCGGTCTGAGGCCGAGCACGCTACCTCTCGGTCACGGAGGCTCCCCACAATACTAACTTTCACACGTGGATGGGGAAGAAACATTTTTGTTTCTTTTAAACCGCCGAGACCGGGAACCGAACCCCGAACTCTGGCGTGAAAGGCAGCGGTGCTAACCACTACCCTAGGGCCCCCGCCCACTCTGGCGTCAAAGGCAGCGGTGCTAACCACTACCCTAGGGCCCCCGCCCACTCTGGCGTGAAAGGCAGCGGTGCTAACCACTACCCTAGGGCCCCCGCCCTGGTCCTTAACCCTTTCAAGCCTGAATTTACCATTGTCATCTTCATCCACTACAAGCCGCAAATTGCTGTCGCAATTCTCGACTTGTAGTGGATGAAGATGATTTGATGTGAGTGGAAAATTAAAGAAAATTGCCATGTATTGGTAAACCAGTTTCATGGAAATTGTCCTTTTAAAACCCTTAGTTTCAGCGAAATAAATTGTATTTTCAAGGATGTAAAATGATGCATTAATGCATCGTGGGGGCTTAAAGGGTTAATACGCTGCAATAAATATTTAATCGACATATATACAATATGGGGTCCTTTGCGTTCCTTCACGTGAATTTAACACCTTTACGGTCCTTTACTTTGACTTTGAATTTGCTACTCCAGCAGCACCTCCTATGTGGAGTATCAGGCTGGAGGGAGGAAGAGGCTGGTCGACTTAGTCAATCAGCTGACTCTTGAACGCTGCCACAGTTTTTGATTCTATGGCAGATGCCGGAAGAGAGTTCCAATCAGGGATAGTTCGATGCCAAAAAGAAGTTTGTCCCAGTGTGGTGTTAGCTCTAAGATGTTTATAGGCCTGATTGTGCCCACCACGTGTTCTTCTGTCCGCTGGGATTAAACGGTCATTGATAGGAATTTCGACTAGCTCAGATAAAATTTTGAACATGCTTACAAGTCTAGAATTTTTACGTCTTGTTTTCAAGTCAGTCCAGCCCAGGTTCTGAATGAGAGATGTCACACTGGCTGTTTGTCTATAATTTTGGGTGACAAATCTTGCTGCTGATCTTTGAATTTTTTCTAATTTATCAATATCTTTTTGTCTAAAGGGGTCCCAAACTGCTGAAGAGTATTCTAAGGATGATCTGACCAGGGAGAAATAGGCAGTCTCCCTTAGCTTAGGGGGACATGCCTCCAGGTTCCTTCGAAAGGAAGCCCAGAGTGGAATTTGCTTTACTTGTAATTTTGTTAATGTGGGCCTCCCATTCCAGGGTCTCGCTAAGGCAAACACCAAGATATGATGAAACGTTCGCTAGTGTTTCGCCTTTAAGGGTGTAATCAAATTCCATTTTTTTTTATTTCGGCCTGAACACCCTCAGGACCGAGCATTTCGAAGGGTTGAAACACATCCCCCATCGATCTGCCCAGTCCTGTAACGCATATAGATCTCTCTGCAGCTGCTCCTGATCTGCTCGACATTTTATCGTGCGATACAGGAGACAGTCATCTGCAAAGAGACGAACCTGCGAGGAGGCCGTGGAAGGGAGGTCATTAATATAGGTCAAAAAGAGTAGGGGTCCGAGAACAGTACCCTGGGGCACACCGGACCTCACGTGAGCTGATTCTGAAGAGCTGCCATCGACAACTACTTTTTGGGTTCTATTGGCCAGAAAATTGTGAATCCAATTACCGTATCCCCGCGCATAAACTTATAAGTGAAAATCGCTTGTTTTAGGGATGTTCTAAAATTGCTTTGTGTTCGAATATAAGTGCATGCACTTGTTTTCGAAAACTAAGTGCACCCCTCTAAATAGGAATTGTGTCACCAAATCTGTGACCTTTAACGACAAAAAAAAATTAGTCTATTCTGTGAAACTCAATGACCTCGACCTCCTTTGTTTTCACCGAGCTGGCTAATACAATGAAGTATGGGGGAGGGCTCTTATATAACCTTGTTTTCACCGAGTGACGTCACTGCGTTTCACAGAATGAAGTATGGGGGAGGGGGTGTTATGTAACCTTATTTTCACCGACTGACGTCACTGCGTTTCACAGAATTAAATCACATTATAAGAATCACTCCCGTAACACCCGCCCCCATTTAGCCGATTATCGTTAAGACGCCAGAATTATTGAAATAAACTTCGCACTCATCTAAACAGATTCTTGTGGAATACTAAATCCGCGAAGAAAAATAATGCACAAGTGAGAACGCTATGTTTTTACAACAATGATCATGTCTTGAGCACTACTAGACACATGTGTGGACGCCACTGTTGACGATAGCTGTGACAATGCAAACATGCACTATATGGAATGATGGCTGGCTGCTAAAACAGTGATGATTTTTTTTAACCTCGCAACTAGACTTATATTTATATAGTAAATGCAAATATTTTGTTGTTTTCTTGAAATAAGGTTATATAATGCACATCTCGATGCTAAGATGGTGTGTTAATAAGGTTATACGTACTATTAATGTCATTAAAAAAAACAAATAAGTTTACACATTTGCAAATCTATTTCAAAATATTTATCATTTGTTTACTATCAAGGTCATTTCAAGTTCGAATATAAGTGCATGTATTTTTCTTAAAATATTTGTATGTTCGAATATAAGTGCATGTCCGTGTTTTCGAAAACTAGGTGCATCTTCAAATATAAGTGCATGCACGTTTATGCGCGGGGATACGGTAAGAGTTGTTCCCCGAATTCCATAGTGTTCAAGTTTGTGCAAGAGGCGTTGGTGGGGGACAACGTCAAAGGCCTTACTAAAATCCAAGGCAACAACATATGTTTGTGTCTTGCTTTCAAAATTTTGAATAAATTCATCAGTTGTAGTCAAAAGCTGGCTTTCGCATGAGTGTTTTGATCGAAAGCCATGCTGTACAGGTGTTAAAATTTTGTTTTCCGAAAAATGGGACATAACTTGCCTCCAAATGATGTGTTCGATTAATTTGGCACAAACACATGTGAGGGATAGCGGCCTTTAGTTTGCCGGAGCGTGCCGATCCTCTTTTTTGAAGACTGCGGCAACATTAGCCTCTACCCGGGTTTGGTAATTTGCCCATCTGTAGAGATTGGTCGAAAATAATTTTAAGAAAGGGAGATATTTCGTTGGCAGCATTCTTCAGAATCAAGTTCGGGAGCTCGTCCGGTCCGGATGCCTTTACACCGTTTAAACCCTCAAGTAATTTAGTCACACCTTGAACAGTAATTTCGAATTTAGGCTTTTCAGTATTCGGTGGTCCTGGTAATATTAGTATATTCGTGGTGTCTTGCGAGGTAAAAACTGAGCAAAATTGATTGTTTAGTATTTCGGCTCACGTCTGCTATCTGAATGCAGCTGGCCGTTTTTTCTCCAAGGGAGAGACACTATTTCCATCCTGATGTTTAGATTTAATATAACGCCAGAGTGGTTTTGAAATTCTTTTGCTCTAAAGATTCAGAAAGTTTGTTTTAAAAAAAAGACCACCTGGCAGACCTGATGGCACGCTGGGTCTGCCGATTACATAATTTATATTTTGCCCAAAGGTCAGCTTTATTCGTACGCTTGGCTTTGCTATATAAAGATGCTTTATTCCGAATAGATACAAGGAGTGAATTGGATAGCCAAGGTAGATTTTCCCGAGGGGAAGTCATTTTAGTTGGCATAAATTTGTCCAGGCATTGATTTAGGATGGATTTAAGTTTCAACCAATTTTCATTAACAGAACGGCTGGGACTGTTTTCTAAAAAGGAGGCCCAGCAGCTCCTAATGTGTTGCCTGATAGCTTCCCAATTAGCCTTCTTGAACTGACGCAGTGGGCGGGGTTTTGTACGACGGTAGGGTGGGTCAATATCCAGTTCGGTCACAACAGCACAGTGATCCGAGATTCTAGGTACACTATGAGAATATTTACGTGTTTTAGGCATGCCGTAAAGCGAGAGGGCAGAAATGTGTTCTGGTTTGTCATAAGAAGCAGAATTCTCACACCATTGTATGAATACACAACACTGATGAGAAAGATGATTTATACATGTATGTGTATGTATTTTCCAAGAAGTGGCAAAGGACAATTTTATTTCACTATTCAGATGTTATATTTCAACAAATGAATATATCATTTTCTATTGTTTCCTGAATACTGACATAACAAGGTATTATTTTTCTTTTATGTGCGATATGCATTTATTTAACATTGTTATATATATTAAGTGTTCAAGTAAAAAATGTAATCTAGTCAGAATTGTTCATTCAGTTTCAAAGTAGCCCAAGGTACTTTTGAAGTAACCTTCTTATTATCATTGTCTTATAATTATTTTTACGTTTTTACGTTGTTTAATTAAACGATGTGGCGGTTGTGTACACATAATTATCAAACGTAGAAAGGCAATGTTTATGCTGTTATTGCAGCTGATATATTAAAAAGTTTTTTTTTAAATACAATGATGTATCGATTCAAACAGGGGTGGTAGCATAATGTGCTGTGCCATTTGGTTTAATTTGACTTAATGTTGTTTTTATTATTTAAATAGGCAAGGGATACTAGTCAGATTTGTTTGCTCAGTTTTCGCTCGTAGTCATATAATTTGCCAGACTACTTATTGTTATATTTGTGATTTTTTATTAAAATGTTTGACATAATATTTTTGGTTGTGATAACTATAAATTAAAATCAAAATAAATTTGATTCAATTCGAAATTTATGGAACAATAACAAAACCCTCTGAGTAGACCTATGCACATGCTAATAAAGTTGGTGGATTTGGCTCAGTTGGTGATTATTGCCTTGGACATTCAATTGAAATTAAGTCTCTGATATCATGTATTCGAATTTCTAAAAAAAATTAGGTATATAGACATCCTAATTTATATTCTAGGCGAACTTTCTTTGAATTTTATGAGCAGACATATATTTGTTTATATTAGCGTGGTGGCCATCTTGGATTTCTGCACATTTGCTTGCGTTGAAGTTTTATTTTATTTTATTTAGCTTTTGACCAATACATATATTTAAAAACAAATACAAAAAATACACACATTATATCATTATAATATTATATACAACATTGGTCGTGCTGCACTCGAACAGGCTTAAAGAAGCCTCTGCAAGCTAGGCAGAAACTATATTTATATTCATCTATGTACAAAAAGTTTAAGCATAAAAGTATAAAAAATAATATACATAATAATATATGTTTCCCGCGCCAAAAAAATAACTACTTATTATTATAATAGTAGTAACTTTAAATTTTTAATTTTTAATTCCTCATACATGAAAACTTATGTGTAGACACCAGAATGAATGTTCTAGGTGCATTAAAAAAAGTTATGAGCAGATATATATTTTTCATGTTAGCGTCGCAGCCATCTTGGATTTCTATACATTGTATTGCTTTGATATTTTTTTATTTTTATGCATATTCTAGGTGCATTTCTTTGAAAGTTATGAGCAATTTTCAGATGTGCTGGCAAAAATTTTGAATTTTTGCTTCATGTGACATAAGGTCTAACTTTTTAAAAGTCTACCCTGGGTATTTTCCTAGCCACATGACTCCAGTACATGAATGTAAAGTAAAATTCTCTGCCTCTTTCATTGTATACGGGGTCCTATGACAGAGCCTGGAGTATACACTGGGAAACGATATTTATTCAAATTTTCTATATGGCAGCGGGGGTTATTTCATTACTGCGTCGTGTAATTGGAAGTATTTCTAATAAGAAGAGGTACGATAATAACGCATGCTTCAGGAAAGAAAGGAGTGACTCATTCGGCATTAGCCCTTACAACGCTGAATTATTTTGTATGAACCATGAAGACCAAAGTGTTTTTTTCAGTTTGAAATAATCATAAATGTCTTAGATAGTTGTTCCTGATTCATTTGAATAGGGCCTACCTATGTTATGGATATACGGCCATTATAAATATTTGTTCTCTTACAGTGCGGGGATCGACTTTAACCGTCAGAATCTGCATTTACAGACGTCAGATTCGGACGACTAAAGTCGATCCCCGCACTTTAAGGGTTAGTCGTGTTTATAGAATCACATGCGTTATTTACCGTTTGTATACATAATTATTATTAGATAACATTAGTTATCATCAACATTAAATTAAACGCAGTGTAGGCATACAAATATTTTCACTTTATTACATGAGAAGAAATAACTTTCCTTAAATTGACCTACAGGACTATTTACCATGCGCGTTGGACGTTATCCTTCTATTTTTGACAACATCGTATATCCCTGGTTGAAAGTGCATAACCAAGGAGCGCATAATCAGGTCGTGTAATTGGATAATAGACATTACACAGTTCAGTGACAGAACAAAAACGTATTATTCTACTCTGTGTTTGCTATTTCTTTCTTTGGTATTTTTAGCAGCGAAATCTGCAGGGATCAAACTTTGCATTTGTCAAAGAGTCGTATAAGAAAATTATTTTCTGGCACATTATATATAGCCTACCATGCCATTTATTACTGTAACCCTTTAAGCCCTCGCGATACATCAAAGAATCATTTAGAATCTCTGAAAAATTACTTAATTCCCTAAAACCTAGGGGTTTTAGAATGAACATTTTCATGGAACTGTCTTAATAATAGCAATATTATTTTCATTTACAACCCACTTCAAGTCATCTTGCAGAATTAATTCACGCCTTGTAGTGGATGAAGATGACAATCTAAATTCAGGCTTGGAACAGTTATTGTAAGACTAGTCGTTTTTATGATAAGCCTCTCGTATAGATTTCAGTGGCGGTTCCAGGAATTGACAGACGGGGGGGGGGTGCCGATTTTTTCAAAAATTATACACCCCAGCTGGTTCTGGCTGGCACTCATATTATTTTCTAGAGGGGTCCGAGGACATGCTCCCCCGGAAAATGTTGAAACCTAAGGCTTCAAATGACGCATCTAAGCCATATTTCGGCCGAAATATGACCGGTTTTTTTGTCTTGGGGACTCTGAACGGGGGGCGCGCGCCGGCTGCGCCCCCTCTGGATCCGTCACTGGATTTATAGAAACGAACAATAATTACATGCTCATTTTCCATGAATCATGATTTCCTAAAAATTGAAAACGTATCCGTTAAATATTATGAATTAGTCTTATAATTTACAACAAGAGGCCCAGGGGCCTTGATGTTTGTCAACAGCATTGCAAAAAATCAGCTATAAATGTGTCAGGGAATGTATATCTATACTCTAAGATGCATTATCATGAAAAGATGTATATCCTTTATATCGATCATTGGCATTTATATTATTATGTTCGGTTCCCATAATACATTTTGCTGATTTTACACACGTTCTGTAGCACTGCACCTCATGAAATATGCTTGACAAAGAATCATTTCAAATGACTACAATGTTAATATTACAAAAGTGAAATTATAACTTCTTCTGGGACTTTTATAATGCCCCAGTTAGCCAGAAATTTTCACGAAATCTTTAATTTTCAATTTTAATTCTTCTGTCTAAAATAGGCCTAACAAAGTTGTAAATTATCAGCTTTTAATGTTTCTTACTCAGCCATGAAATATACAGTAGCCCTAATCCATCATTATCACATGTGGACATAATGCACTTTCACTGCACCATCTTACGTAATGCCAATTATGGAAATCACAATACACACAGTAGACCTAAGGATAAAGACCCATGAAGGCTTTCTCAACTGACACGATCTTTGCTGAAATGTTGCTGTAATGTTGTCAGGCCAACGTTGAGTCAGGTGTTAGTTGGCTGTATCAAATGCTATGAAATGAAATAAATGGGGTTCTACACCACATTTGTACACATATAGGCTAAACTGGGTAAGGAGAACCTGAGGATGGTGAGATGAATGAGGTGTCACTGCTCTCCAGACACAGGATTCGAAATTGAGCCCTGTTGGTCTACGGCCGAGCACACTAACTCTCGGTCACGGAGGCTGCCCACAATATTCAATATTTACAATTAAACAGGGAGGAAACATTTTGTTTCTTTGGAACTTGAATGCCAGAGCAGGAGACGAATCCGCGATCTCAGACTTTCCTAGCGGGCACCAGGACCCCCCCCCCCTCCCCCCGCCCTTCGGTATTGTTATTACATAGTAAGTAAGTAAGTAAGTTTATTCAGCAATAGATTTACAATCTGTGTGCATACATATAGACATATATAAACAAGTGCATGTTTGACGCGTGAAATAGCGTGGCAACAGATAAAGCGTGAACAGAGATGCAATAAGGTGATACAATTTTGTTTGTGTTTGTATGAGAAAATTGGCTCTAAGACTAAGAATCACGTAGATATAAACATTTTGCAAGTTTCCTCAACACAGATGGTTCTTCAGAAGATAAGAGAGAGGAAAATTTAAACATATTTGGCCTAAAAGTGTAATAGCGGGGTAACACATGTCTGATGTGACGTGTGTTCTCACATTCAAACAAACAATGAAATTCATCTCCTAGGACATTACATGTTGGACATAGCCGCTCGTTGTAGGGTCTGCGATTTCTCCCTCTGCCTTGAATTACATTTGGTAGTGAATGATTCTTGGTTCGAAATCTTATAAGAGAAATTCTGTGCTTACAATTTGGTACCATATGGAAATAATTTTGACATCGAAAGTGGTTTGTTATATTCTTGTATATTGAACAGCTCGACCTGGTAAAAAAAAATGAAATGAATCGGGCTTTAGGCCACCTTTGTGCACATATAGGCTAAACTGGGCCAGGAGAACCTCCTGAGAATGGTGAGATGATTGAGCTCGACCTGGTACTTACTGAAGTAAACCATTGTTGAATGTATTGATCACGTAATCTCTGTTTAAATAAACTAATAAAATATGTTCTATTTGTAACACCCTGTTGCATCCAGGCATAGCCAAAACCCAAATTAAATAACATGTCTCTTACTAGAGCAGCCCAGTTAACAATTGTATTATTTGCAGTAATAGTGTGTAACATTATTTTATAAATTTTCTGAACCAATGGACTTAATTCTCTGTGTACAATTTTTAGCCAGTATTTCACTATGCGTACCTTTTTTTCTAAAATTAGTGGGCATCTTCCAAGTTCCCCGTATACCATTTCGTTGGTTGTTGATTTAGCCACTTTTAAAACCCATTTACAAAATTTCAGATGTACTCTCTCCACCGCCACAGCAGTGTGGAATCCCCATAATTCACACGAGTAAAGTAATACAGGTAAAACAAGTCTATCGAATAACATACATATATACAAACTCATTACCTGTGGATCTAATATTGGTTCACCGTCAGGGGTGCTGCCCAACATTTTTCATATTTTATTCTGCACAACATATTAAATGTGCATAATATATATTGGTCATGTCATTGCTATCCCTTACCTGTTATAATTGACAGGTATGTTTTTACTCTGGTTCAGCCATAACAGTGTTCCCTGTTCCACTTTGATTTTCATTTAATGCAAAAATGATAAATATATATTTTAAAGTTTTATAATCCACATGTACGGCTGGTCCTCGTCTTCATCATTGACGGTTGGCCAGTAATTGGTAGAAAACAATCAACGAATGGGAAAGCGTGAATTCAACTATGCTGCTGTGTCATTAAAAAAACACTATTGGCCCAGCTGCTTTATAGACACTTTATAGCCCTACATATTATTACTTCGAGGCATGATTTTAATATACATATATCCACTTCTAAAGTATGCATACTTTTAGGTGCATCCCAGCAAATACGATACGGCGAACAGTGGATCAACACTCAAAGGTTTCGAATTTCAGAAGTTTAGCCAGACCAAATATAGAGTTGACTCTATGGCAAGACACGTGTGATTGTACTCCAGCGGCATTGCCTCATTGTAGTAGTCAACGCGATGCGTACAAAGCATAACGGTGGACTAGCATTAAACCAGGGATAACTGGATATTTAGTTTATTGTTGTGCCGCCCTCTACATCGTTTACCCAGCATTAAAGGAACATCATTTATTAATAATATTACTATTTGTAAATTCAATTCAAAATAAAGTTATGGCTTTGGTACCACACATTTTAGTAACTTCTAATTAGATCCCCATTAGCGTGATATTTAGGCCTTTATTACAATGTGATGTTGAATATCAGCTTCCATCGATAGGGTCCATAATACAAGAACATAAATTAGGCCTACTATTTGTGTTTTTAGTATAGACTTAGGTTAAAATCTACGTTCAGTTTAACTTGAATATAGCCCAAACATAGGGACGCAGTCGGTTAATATACGGCAATATAAATAGTTAAAATTATATGTATGAGATTGGTACTATTACATATTCAGTGCCCGATTTATAAATTGGAAAAAGTTGGCCAAGGGGCCCATGATATTTTCCGGAGGGGGGGGGGGGCATTGGCCTTAGACGATGGGGCATGTGACCCATTATTATTTCAAAAGGGGGGCATTTTCCCAACAACAAATAAAACACTTAAGGGTCATTCATATCACCTCATATTCCATATTAAACATTCACCAGGTGTTCATGCTGATGGAAATATCAAAGATTCATATTGGCGGTTATGCTATTATTAAAACCGGAAAAAGAAAAAATGGTTTAACATTCAGCGTTTGCAAGTAGGCCCAATCGACTTCACGTCACCACGCACTCACATGAGTTAATATCACTTGTGTCAATTAATTGCGTCAACAATATCGAGTGTTATTGGAGTCGATCAAATAGCTTGAGTGCTACTCATTGTCTTCCTCGGGTGCTGTCGGATCTCTTCTTGGGGCAGTGTCATCAACTTCCTCTGTTGTTGCCGCTAGGCCTACACCTATTCACCTTAAACCGCTAAGCGCGTCTGTAGTCGCTTTAATCCGTTTTATTAGCCATTTAAACACTAAGATTTGTAAATTGCTTAGTCTTAAATTACAAATTAATCAAATACGAGTTGTTTTCTCTCACTTAAAGTTGTGGGTCAAGGTAGTGAGACACAACTCCAATTGTGTGAAAATTTAAATTATTTAATTCAGCCGTTTAAGGGTTAATATATTATTATTATTAGTCACAATGAACAAATTTTCTACAATATTTGCTGTACAAAATAAATTTGTAGGCCTATTATTATTCGTTATATATTGGTCCATTTTTTGTGATTTTTTTTTGCTTTTGATTTTAATGGCACATATAGTCTAAGTCTATATAGATATCTATACCACGTTCAAGGTAGAGATTTCCCTTTGAAAATACATTGATAAATGCGGATACAACAGGTGTGGCGAAGTTGTGGCGAGGTTACTCAGCCCCATGTGGCGAGGTTACCAAAGCTGTGGCGAGGTTACTCAGCCTTCTGTGGCGAGGTTACCAAATCTGTGGCGAGATTAACTGTGGCGAGGTTACCTTGTGGCGAGGTTACAGTCAGGTTACAGGTGACAGTCCAATATTTCGTTGGAATCAGCAACATTTGAACTACATTTTGGTTTCAATAGCTCGTTTTCTGCCATATTTCATTTAAATTGTATTGGTAAGCATATAGGTCTATGTTTTGGATCATGGGATGCCGAACCTTGACTCTGTTCTAACAACGCTGAATACTAATACTGAAACTAATACAGCGATACACAGCTCACAATTTGACAGTGTGCGCCGTAATGGGCATTTATTGGCGGCACTACCATGTCAAAAATAAGAAATACGGGAATTTCGTCTCTATATCTAGCCTAACTGGTAAATGCACAGCACAAAAATAAAAAAAAGCTTTTGCAGTTCTATTCTATGAACATGTTTACATTATATGGTCATATTAATAAGCCAAAATAGAATCACTGATTTTTTAATGATTTTACCCTGGGCCAGTCCCTTTAATTCAGCAGGCATGGCCTTATCTTCAAAAATCCTATGGCCCACTAAAATTAACTTGTTGTGTCAAAAACAAAGATATTGGTCAAAGTGTGGCGCAGCGATAGAATGATGTTGGGTCAGTTTTATTTTTTGTGGGAATCCCACAATTACGCCTACTCTTTATAAGTCAGGCACTGGGTATTCTTTACATCAGGCGCCAGAAACACCAGATAACACGATACATTGGCCCAATGCTGATGTAATGCTGGGCCACTGTCTGCGACGCTTGGCCAATATTATTCCAATCAAAACCCTTTACGGTCTAATCAGTATATTTAATCAAGAACATATATTTTATCTGAACACTTCTTAAAGACGAAAGTAGGCCTACCTAACCTAGGGACACCAAACATTATATTGGACATATTCACAAGGACTGGTGTACAGAAATGTCAACCGTTTCTCACACACAGCACCCCTATTTCCCCTAAATAGGACACAAACTCAGGCAAAATAAACTTAATAAATAAAAATGTATAGTTCACCATACTTTGTCCCCTTTTCATGTCAGATGGTCGCAATGAAAGGGTTAACTTACCACATGATCTGGCATTGCAATAAATTACATTATTCGGTCATTTTTCACACCAGAAGTGTATAAATTATATCAATGTGCAATGCCTTTTACCGCCGAGTCCAAAAAACTAATTTTAATAATACAAAATTTGCAATTTTTGGGGATAAATATCTTAGCCAAGACCTAATTGTTATATTGCGTAACATAACAAGGTTGTGTCAAGTGAGGCAGAGAGGGGTGGGGGAAGAAGGCTAGCCCTCCCGCTACAGACTGCTGGCATTCATGAACACCTACCCAGCTATAACGAGGCATTGACCCAATGTTGTTTTAATGTTGTACCGACGGCAAAGACGGCGGGCCAGCATTAGAACAACATTGGGTCAATAATTCGTGTCTGCTGGGTTGTGGTCACAGCTGATCAGCAAACTCGAGTCATTGACACAATGTTAGCCTGATAGTGGCCCACTGTTTACAACACTGGGCCGGCATTAGCCCAGCATCGGCATACCAGTATATAGGCCTTAACAAGATAAACGTTCACCCAATGCTAGCTCACTGCTGGCCCATCGTCTACGACCATGGCTCAGCTGTAAAACAGCTTTGGCTAATACGGCCTTTTGGCAGCGCTATGGCAGGAAGAGACGGGACGCCAGTTAAAAAGCAGTAAATGCCTAGTATACCAGGGAGCAAATATTGCCTTCTGACATTGCCCAGACAGAACAGATAGTAACGGAAGTTAACGACAGACGTTTGTGTGGAAAACCAGCTTAAAAGTTTGTCGAGTCGACAAACTAAAAAGGAAATACACACACCAAACTTAACCCTGCATGTAAGCGCTGAGCACGACTAGAGTCGTTTGCAATCTGTTTTATCAGCAGGTTAAGTCACAGTCATTGGGAATGAAACGAGTGTTTAAACATCAAGATTTTGTTCTCAAATTAAACAAACGTGAGTAATTTTCACCCACTTGAAGTTGTGGGTCGCGGAGTGAGACACAACTTCAAGTGGGTGAAAAATGTAATTCTATAGTTTTGCGTTCTAGGGGCTAATTATAATCATAAATACAACATAACCTGCACGCCCAATTGTTTGATAATAACCTTGTTCTTATTAAATATAAATATATTTAAAACGACTGCTCATGTTCACATGTCAATTTTGAAAAATTTAAGTTATATGAAGTTTTATAGCCCACTGATCTTAACTAGAAATACAAACAAATCGATTTTTTTTTAAAAGCACTGAAAAAGGCCAAACTAGTTTTATTACAAAGTTGTATACTGCCATGTAAAGAAGAGTGAGTGCATTATACAACATTTTTTGCCACAAATACCCACCGTCTCTGATCAACCACATGAAAGACGCCACCCGTAATTGATGACCTCAAGTGAGGACACGCGGGGCGTATTAACCTGCAGCACTGATTTTCTGCCCAACGCTAAGCCGACGGCATTATTATATGATGGTCCAATGCTGTGCTTACATTCAACCATCCTGTAGGTGTACACATAGTATGTTTGGGGTTTCCCTGGATTTTTATAAATATTGATAAAAAATACTTTTAAAATTGATAAAATCATGATTTGCGGGATACACTGCTTCATACAAAACGAAAACCCCAAATTGGTGCCATCCCACGGAGTCACTTTAAACCATTGGTTTCGCGCATTTTGACCTTACTTCGCTTTGAAATGTTATTATACATTAAGCATAATTATACAGACCAATATTATATGTGATATTTCTCAAAATTAGATGATTATATGATTATATTATTAATGTGGTTATGTAGCTTTAATAACCCTCTAATGCGTAAAGGGTTTAAAATAAATAATTCAAGTAACATAATTGTAATATAAATCACAAAATACAATTATACTACATTGTCTTGGGATGTAATGCCATTTATGTTTCAGCATAATAGCCCATCATCTGATATATGTTTAAACAGGTAGAAATATTGACAATATGAGGGGACATTATAGTAAATCATATTCACGCTGTATAATGACAACAGTATAAATGGCACGATGCTTCAGAATGTAGGTCTACGTGTATGAGGGTGATCTCAGGTGTATCTAGTTAGTTTACACGCTGCGGTAGCTTGTTAATCACACTCGTTCATCTACTGTAGTCTATCTGTGTCCTCGGCTGCGTATTGTTAAAACCAGCGGCTAAAGTTAAAATAGTAAGTGTTTCGTTTTTGTTATTCTTATTCCACGGTTAAAACTGAATACATAATTAAATGCCTATTTTGGTGGCTTACTTAAACCTAGTCGTCACGCATCGTGGCGGGTTTTTAGTACAGTTAAAATATGCCGTAGAGGTATAATTAGTTAGTTGTTTGGAGAGTATGTGTACCCGTCTTGATATGATAATCATGTTACCAAGGCAGAGCAAACAAGTCGGAGTTTTAATCAGTTGAAGCAACTGGATCGTTATGGATCGTTATGGTAATTTTCACCCACTTGAAGTTGTGGGTCGCGGTAGCGAGACACAACTTCAAGTGGGTGGAAATTATTTACTGCAAATTTCTAATTCGTAACATCATTGCTTATTATACAACAACATTATTGCTATCTTTGTCACCTTTATGTGTCACTGACAGCAATACACTGATTTACATGGTCGCCATAATTATGTTGGTCTACATCACAAACAGATTTGCGCATTTAAATATTGTTTAACAGAGCCCAGTTTATCACAGTATTATTAAAACGACTAGGCAATCCTTTTAATAGTTTAGGACTTGGGCAAGACAAAGCAACACGATTAACACCTGATTAAGTGGAATAGTGAGACCTTTGTGAAAAAATTCAACACATGTGAGTGTCTTATTCATATGTTTGGAACATAATTTAGAAAATCTGACCCTATAATGTAGTTTTATCATACAATACATGTAGGTGTACACAGTAAACTGGTCAAGGATATGCTTGGTCGTGTGTGGCCGTCCATGGACCATGATGACCAGACTGACGTTCACGCCACAACTGCTCTGCAAAACCAAAATGCAGTATCTGCTCACTTGTAAAGTAAGCAGGTACTGCATTTTTTGCGTTGCATGACAGTATACAACTCTTTGGCAGCTATGTGTAGTTGTATCAAACTCAGGTGACTAAATTCAACATAAATGATGAGACTAATGACATCTACACATAGATCACCAGTGCGTTCATTGTCTCTACATCAGTGGAACGTGGTGTGTCACATTTTCAAACTGAATGTTTGGCGTTATGGTTCGCTGCTCTGTAATACGTTATAGCTCGCTCCTCTATTATGATGATGATACATGCATATATACACACGGAGAGCAATCATTTGGGTGGTGTTGAGTGCTTTGCAGTGGTGTCGAGTGAAATATGCGCTGCGTTGAGTGTAAACACGCGTTGAGTGTAAACACAAAATTATCGCCACAAAAAAAACTGCCACAGCACCCAGTTTAACGTAAGTATACCCAAACAAACGTGACCACGGAATACTAGAATATATTTACGTTCTTCACAGAGCTTCTGAAGATGTGCTGATAAACAAATAGTAGAGAGCTAAGCAGTACCATTTCACAGCACTCATATCCTGGTGGAGCATTTTCGCAATGTTGTCGTCAACAGCATTGTTTGGTGCTCAGAATGTTGCTCAGAAAACACTGGTAAATATGCTGAACACTAGGAAAATATCTTACCTTGCCAAGCATCAAGTCTTTCTGAAGCCTCGAAGTATTTTAAATTAAATTTGCCAGCGCTGCATACCCATTAATTTCTGGTGCGGCTGGTGTGGAGTGACGGATGATCTGGAGTTGAGTGAAATAGCCTACACATTTATGTTCAGGTCAAAAGAGACACAACTTCAAGTGGGTGAAAATTATTTACTGCAAATTTCTAATTCGTAACATCATTGCTTATTATACAACAACATTATTGCTATCTTTGTCACCTTTATGTGTCACTGACAGCAATACACTGATTTACATGGTCGCCATAATTATGTAGGTCCGCTGCATTTACGTGATATGAACAACTTTAGGTCGGGTAGAGATATGGAGAACAGAAGCTGGTACAGATTTTTTCCCTGTCGTACACCGATGTCGTACACAGGTGTATTTTCCCTGTCATTCCAGATGCTAGCATCTTTGATCACAAAGTTGATCTATTGATAGTGTCAAACGCTTTTTTAAAATAATCAAAACAACAGTCTAATCGTTACGTTTACTAAGGTACAAATCAGCTGTTGATTTCAGAACGAATAGGTGTTCATTTGTTGAAAAATCCGATGTATAACCTCTTTGCTCGGGTTGTACAATATTGTTATTCTCAATAAAAATGGTTAATATTCTGTTCAAACAGCTTGTGAAAAGTTTACCAAAATACTCAGTAGTGAAATTCCTCTGTAGTTGTTGAAGTAATTAGGGTCATCTTTGTTTTTGTAAATGTGCCGAATTACGCTCTAATTCTAATATCAAGTTAAATATTCTTGTATTGTATGGAGCAAATTCATGGCGTGAATGTTTCGGAAATTTGTTTAATTTTTTATCCGAGCCCCCCGACTTTTTGTATTTTACTTTTACAAAAGCTTCCGTTATTTCCTGGGGTGTAAAGGGTCTGTTTAGCATTTCATCAGGGGGTATGTTGTTAAGCTCACCGTTCGTGCCACTCACATCAGCACTTTCATTCCCAAGCGCGAGTTTCTCAAAATGTTCTTTAAACATATCTAAAGAGATGTTAGAATGAATTTCCGACGTTTTCTTACCTTTAACAATTTTCCAATACTCTTTGGGGTTTTCCGATTGCAGTAGGCGTAATTTGTGAATTAATTTTTGTGTATATTCAAATAAGCTTTATGCACTATTTTGTTATACGTTGTGCTGGATTTTCTTGCCAAATTCAGGTTTTCAACACTTTGTTGTCGTCTATAGTTATTTTTGCTATTTGTAGAGCATGTTAATGTGCACAATGTATTGAATGTGGATATCAATTTAGCGACAGATGGACTCTGAGAAAGCATGAAAAGCAGAAATATACCATAATTATCTATAAACCTCAGTTCGTACTTCTACAACGACAGACAATTATCTGAAAATTATATTGATTACTAGACCATCGGCTGAAAGTCGAAACCCCCCCCCCCCCCTCCTGGGGATTTATGTAGAACATATATTTTTTTAACCTTATTATGTACCAAGTTTTTTTTAGTTGGTCTGCAGCTTTTCTATGCATGGACAATGTCACCAGGGGTCATCGAAGTATGGTACCCTTGAACCTTAGGGTTGTATAAGAATGTGTCATATAAATAGAATAGAATAGAATAGAATAGTTTATTGACACATAACAATACACACATGACATGCATGACCAACATAAAATATCATTGTGCCAAAATGGACAAAGAATCATAAGATTCTTGTGTCTTAACTTAACTTAACTTAACCATACAGGAATACTCATGAAATATAACAACTGCTGTTTCAGCTGAAATAAAGAAATAATTAATGTAGACAATACTCAAATAGACGTTTTTTAAACAAAGAGAAAGATAAGTTTACATTAAAATTTGAAAGTATATCATTCCAAATTCCTACGGCCGAAATTCTAAGAGATTTACTTGCAAGAACAGTTCTATGTTTAGCGGGACGAACTTTATCTGCTTGTCTAGTGATAACCTGGTGAACATCTGTGTTATAGACATACATATGATTGACGATTGATGGTAGTAAATTATGTTCATACTTGTACTACCGTATAAAAATAGAGCTTTTTAAATTGTCGTATTTTTAAATGTATAAGCAAAGGTTCGGAATGCGCCAATAACGGTGTACAAGAAATAATGCGCACAGCTCTCTTCTTTAACTTAACAATCGTGTCCCAGTAACAATCTTGGGCGAAACTCTAGCTGAGTACACATGGTGACATGGGTTGGTAATGGGTTTCATAGGGGATTTATTACAAGGTCATGGTAAGGTCATTTCAAAGTCACAGCAAGGTTAAATCAGCTCAAAACGGTTGAAAATATATTATTGGACCAGCACTTCCAATAACTCGGTCGGAACCCAACCCAAGTACACAGTCATAGTGATATCGGTTGGTGTTTGGCTAGCTTATTTTTGTTGTTTTTGCTGACATTATGTTCACTTGAAATGTATGTGGTAGCTTGAAACATACATATATCTCAACACTGACTTACGCGCCAAAACACCCCCGAGAGGTCACAGTGATAACTTAAGGGATGGAGGGTTTTTTCACCCCCCCCCCCTCTTCAAATCACCCTTAAAGCAAAAACAATGTATTTTCAGCTGTTTTGAGCTGATTTGACCTGGTCGTGACCTTGGTTGACCTTGTCATGACCATGGGGTAACAACTATGTGAAACACAGTTCCATTTCCCCATGTTTACTTAGGTTGGGCCTAAGTGATGTAATCAATGTATATTGGCCATTCGTCAAAATATAACATCAGTGTGTTATTTGGACCATTTCTGCCATATCAGACAGTATTGACACAAGGATTATTTGAAGGGGAGGGGGCAAACCTCCAACCCTTTTGTTATCCCTGTAACCCCTCGGGGTTGTTTTGGTGAGGTCTATATCACATTTACTAGTATACATGTCATATACAGCTATTTTTATAGTATGTGCATTTAAACATGAGATGCACCATTTCCCCGAAACTATAATACTTCAAGTTGACCATAAAGTATTGCAACCTATTAAATGGACTGAATTCAAAATATAAGTCCTGTAAGCAATTTAATGGATTCTAGTCACAATTCGAGGTGTGTTTGACAAAAAAACAAACAATTTCTTATCTAGCTGACAGGGAAATTAGGGACATCCTATTGATAGAGTGTCATGCAGTATAAGCCATAAGCCGCTTATAATAATTGGCAAATATATATACCCCCTAAATGGTGAAATCTCAACATTTCATTGTCGCTATTTTTTTAATTTTCAAAACAATATGTAAAAACAGTTTTAATTTATGGTGTATGACTACTGTGGGAAACAATAATATGCTTGAGACATGATTTTCTTCTGTCAGTGTAAAATCAGCCATGTTCAAAAAGCCTTCACATTAACAAAAAATTAGGACCAGTCTGGACGAAAAGCTTTATTTCACTCAACACCAGACCATCCGTCACTCTACACCAGCCGCACTGCGAAAAAATGGTATGCATATAAATTCAAAATACTTAGGGATTATTAAAACACTCGATACTTTCGGCAGGGTAAGGTACGATATTTTCCTAGAGTTCAGGGGTTAGTGGGTTAGTTATCTTTCTCTCTGTTTAACCAGTGGTTACTGCACAAAATTGTGAGCACCAAACAGTGCTGGTCACGACAAAATTGTGAACATGCACGACCAGGAGATGGGTGCTATGAAATGGTACTTCTTAGTTCTCATCGATTTATTTACCAGTACACCATCAACAGCTCTGTTTAGAACCTATACAAATTCTAGTGTTCCGTGGTCATATTTGTTTAAGTATACTTATGTTAATATGGCTGCTGTCGCTGATTGTTTTCTCCCATTTTCCATTGTTGTGGTTCAAAAGTGAACGATAATATGGTGTTTCAACTTGACGCAGCTCATCTTTCACTTGACGCCACCCCAATGATTGCTCCTCGTGATTCTGTGAAAATCAATGGCCTTGGCCTCCTTAGTTTTCACCGAGCTGGCTAACACATTGAAGTATGGGGGAGGGGTCTTATAAAACCTTGTTTTCACCGAGTGATGTCACTGAGTTTCACAGAATGAAGTATGGGGGAGGGAGTCTTATATAACCTTGTTTTCACCGAGTGACGTCACTGCGTTTCACAGAAAGGATGTCATCGGTGAATTAGTAATGAAAGCTGCGTATAACTCGGGTATGAGAAATACTATAAGAAAAACAAAATTAAAAAAAACGACCGGGTGTGACCACAAACTATGGTATGATGAGTGCTGTGAAAAAATACAAAAAATATGATAAAATGCATAAATAAATATAGGCGAGAAAAAATTGCAGAAAACTTAAATTTGGCAAGAAAATCCATCACAAAATATAAAAAACATTGTGCATCAAGCTTATTCTGAATAATTTAAAAATATCAAAGAGTACATATATGAAATACTGAACAGGCCCTTACATTCCGATTACTTGTTTCGGACATACATGTCAAAAATAAAAAATACGGGAATTTTGTCTCTATATCTCGCTTAACTGGTAAATGCGCAGCACGAAAATAAAAAGCTTTTGCAGCTTTAGTCTATATATATATTTATTTATTTATTTATTAGGCTTTATATACACAAATATATACAATAATCGTACAAATAGGCAATTGTAAATAAAATTGTGTACATCAAGATGTCGAATACAGGTGACCAGCACGCTAACTAAGTTCGACATCCAGGATAAAATTTATATACATGGTAATTACATTTAAAATTACACTCAAAAGTAAAATTTAATATAAATATATCATACATATTTCCCGCGCTAAAACCAGAGATAAAATAACTACATAATAGTATAACAGTAGCAAAAAACCTTCTGGAAAGCGTAGAAACTTATAAAACAACAACAAGTAGAGCAAGTTTTAAAAGCATGCAACTTTGAACATGGTAATTCCACTGAAAAATAAAATTAAATAAAAATATATTATACATAATTTTTGTTTCCCGCGCTAAAACCAGAGATAAAATAATTACATAATAGTATGAAAGTAGCAAAACCTCTGGAAAGCGTAGAAACTTATAAAAGAACCACAAGTGGAGCAATTTTTAAAAGCATGCAACTATATAACAATATCATTATTTTATTTTTATAAGGTTTTCACAATTTCAACGTTGTAGATATTTGCTTGACTGCGGAACAAGTAGAAGGTGACCAGGGTGCCCTGAGCCACCACACAAGTTTAGTTCATGCACTCGAGCCAAATACCATATAATATCATGATAATACAATAAAACTATACTATATTAAGAGTATTTTTAAAGACAATAATACAACTATATGGTATTAAATAGAGCCTTCGATAACGTTAGTCCCTTTAGAATAAAAGTACCTTGATTAGTCTAAATTGCATCTGCTGGCGTCAGCTCGCATAGTCGTCGCTCAGCCGAAGAAATCAATCTATGCTATACTATTCTGAGCTGGACTGGTGAGTATCGACACATGCGAAGCCATGCATATTGAATTATTGTCTTAAGGGCATAGTGGAACGCTTTCTAACATAATGTGATATTGAAACATGTTGATTATGATTATTCGAATATCACACGCACGCCTGACATCCACAGTTGCGTGTCCAAGTACATACGTTATCACAGCTGAGACTGTTCTCGAACTTTAAATATTACAAACTATTTAATTGACGTAAATTAAACTCGATAGATGATAAATTTATTTCCGCGGGTCTCACATTGTCTGCGTTGCAAAAATGAAAATGAAATGAATCGGGCTTTAGGCCACATTTGTGCACATATAGGCTAAACTGGGCCAGGAGAACCTCCTGAGGATGGTGAGATGAGGAGGCTCTCCACAATACTGACTTTCACACGTGGATGGGGAAGAAACATTTTCTGTTTCTTTTAAACCGCCGAGACCGGGAACCGAACCCAGAACTCTGCCGTTAAAGGCAGCGGTGCTAACCACTACCCTAGGGCCCCCGACCGTCTGCGTTGCAGCGAGTTGGAGACGGATCTTTTGCAAAAACAGATTGGAAATAATTGTTAAATAAATTTCCTTTGGCTGCAGGTTCAGTATACTCTGAATCAACATCGGTTAGAGTATCAGGAATTGCTTTAGATTGAGTTTTATCATGAAAAAAAGACCAGAATGTTTTCGGGTTGGTCTTAACTTTATCACTTCTACAAAAGTCTTCTACAAAAGTTTTATATTTATGCTTCATTCTCTTTTTAAGTTGTTTTCGTAACTTTTTGAACTTGTTCAAGTCACTACATTTGGCAGAGCGCTTAGCTCGACGCCATGCTGGCATTTTGATGTGATTAAGGTGACGTATTTCGCTGTCAACCCATAAGTGTCAACGGTGTGGCTTCACCTTGACGCGGGGAATTGTGGCAGACATAAACTGCTCAATTAGATCAAGCCAACCGTTCCAAGCCGCGTTCACATCAACAGCATTCTCAATCACTCTACAAAGATTTGCATTTACAATCTTAGCTCTCAGCTCATTCCACTGGGCTGCTTTATAATGATAAACAAACCGTTCTTTTTTGTTATGTCGCGTCTTTTGAATAAAAATTGAAAATTTTAGCACAGCGTGATCAGTGGGAAATATACAAGAAAATTCAGAAACAGTAGATATCATTTCTGGAATATTCGCAAAAATAAGATCGAGAATATTGCCTGCAGAATTAGAGATCACATCGTTAATCTGTGAGTGGCCAAATTCTGTCATTATCTCTTTAAATGAAACTCTACCGCATGAACCTAAGTTTCGCGTATTTTCATTACCACTCCAATCAATGGATGGGAAATTGAAATCGCCAAAAACACACATGTTATCATATTCGTGGTGTACAGCTTGTAGGGTATTATTCATGGCGGTACAGAAAAACTCATTGTCAAAAGACGGAGGTCTGTAACAAAGAACAAGAGCTGTTTTCGTAGCATTGCTGGCTTGCAAATCACATAACATTATTTCACAGTCAGGCTCTAAATCAGCGCGACGGCGAGATATAATATCTTTTTGAATGCCATTAAAATGCCACCGCCTCTCTTGTTTTGGACTGTCTCTTATAGTCAGGGCCCATTTTTCAAAAAGAGGCATTCTTAACGTTTGTAAGGCATTTCTTAGTAGAATTTGTCATGCAGTTGTTTTCACACAATTCGGATATGCTGATTCCAAATCTGCCCCATGCCAAACTCTATTTTTAGTTTTTCCCTTTCAAAATTGCAAAACAAAATGGCCGCCAAAATAGCAGATAAAGTTTCAATTATCATGATTATACATCATGGCTGGGGGCACAGCAGACACACAAACTTGACTTTAGTGTTCAAAATAACATTTTTGTTTTGAGGAATTTCATTTTCTAAGACCTGGTCAACTATCACGCAGAAAATCCAAGATGGCCGCCAATAATACAGAAAGTACCATAACGTTTTTCTAAAAGTCATAGAAAGTTGTTTTTGGTGGCTAAATATACGTTTTTAATACCAATTAATCTAGTACGATACAGTAATAATCTCTAACTTTTATATTACATGTAGTTTCAAGGAATAATCCAAGATGGCCGCCAATTATACAGCAAGTACTATAACCATTTTTCTAAATGTCGTAGGAAGTTATTTTTGGCGCTAAAATAGTTTTCTGATACAAACAAATTTACACAGCTTAAAAAAACTCAACTCCTATGTTACATGTAGTTACGGGGAATGCAAAAAATATGATTATTAAAAAACAACAGATTAACTATGAGAAAATTGCACAAAAGTAGCATGTGTTACTTTCATCACTGTAGCTACATAGGCTTGCTTTGTATATCTTAGATTTGCATGAATGCCATCATCTTGCATAATGATAATGCTGGAATAGTCACCTTTATCAATATATTGATCATATATTTGTGCAGCTTCGGAATTGATGTAGCGACTCCTTGATAGGACGCAATTAGCTACTTCTCGTGGTCCTAATTCACACTTAATCAAACTAAATGTGATAGTTCTTCGGGTTGAGCAGGAAGCTTTTACACGAGAACTAGTTGCAGTTGTCCATCAATGAAGCTCCGACCACAATCGCATAGATGTTTATAATATTGTTATCTGGCCAGAGCTGTTTTTATTGCTAAACAGGTTTAAAATACGGAAACAATATCCACTTTTTGTGGCAGGGGTTATTGACGAAGAGGAGCCATTAAAATACTCCAATTGGCTTAAGTTCTAGTTCTGGGTGTTTATGAATTAATTTAAATCTCTTTCTTTTAGAATTGATGTGCTGGTGTTGTGGAAGCCATTGAGACGGTTGAATGGTACGATAAATATCACCAGTTCTAGGTTTACACAGCTAGGCATTGCTATGATGAGAACATTTCGAAAGAAGAATGTGCAAGTTTACATCAGTTCCTACGACTACCACATTGTCAGTATCTGAAAGTTTGATTGTCGTGATAACATTTAACGTCCCAAAATTTACCTCAGTATTTTCACACATCGCAGTGTGCATTGAAATGTTTTTGATGTAGGATACATTTGTCTTGCATAGATTATTAGATGATCAATGTTTATTACAAAAGAATATAATAGATAAGTAATAAATACTCTGTATAATTAATAATTAATCTACGATGTCTGGAGGAGACATATAGTTATTAGGGAACTAAATATCTTCACGTCCATCATATGATTTCATACGATTTCATATTTTATAAATTATATGGTAAGACTTATTGTCTTTAACATTGATACGTCTTCCTGCAAAATAGGGTGGTCGCTCCCATACCACTTCAAGACACAACTGAACCTGTTGGGTTATTGTATATTATGTGAGAGTGAGTGCTTATATCTGATTAGAAGCATGCATGGCCACTCCAGAACCTACTGATTCCTCATACATTCTACCATATCACGACCACATCTAGAAAGTTTCTGTATTTTATGTTAATCTTCATAAAAACATCCTGATCGTGCTACGAACGGTATTATTGCCCTAATTACCACATGTTCTGCATCATATCTTGCTGCAATAGTTTGCCCAATAATCTTTGGTGACTTGTTCATGACACTCTATAGCATTTAGTTGCCAAGACTAGGTTAGTTACAAACATCTTCTGAAGATTATCAATCTTATATGCCCAAAACATATAGATAGATAGATAGATATTTATTGACGAAGGTAAGTCTATGCAGACTTATTCCTCTTTAAAATGAACTTACATATGTACAAGACTATATACAACAGGATTAGTTCGGTAAAATATGCATGCTGAGTTAACTCAAACATGTTAAAATCAAACGACATTATATACTAAAACAAGCACAGGTTAAATAAAATATGCATGAGAACTATTTAAAATAACCTACAGTTGAACAGCATTGGCATGATATTTTTAAGTTTCCTGCACCAAAACCAGAGATAAAATAGCTACTGCATATAGCAAAAAAACCCTCTGGAAAGCATAGAAACCGAGTAATTACATAATGAGTGAGAGTATGTATAAAGAAGAAAATAATAATATTAGTTACATTGAACATGGTAAAAAAACAATCTAAAAAATGCATTGACTGACGTCAGCTCGAAACACCAAAATTATTAGAGGAATCACCAGCCGCACCAGTCGCTGATACCACAGTGGTATATATATATATAAGTCAACTTCTGCACCAAATTACAGATTTCCGATATCGTGTGACTGCAGTTATTGATGGTGATATCATCAAGTTAGGGGAGTAGAAATAAGTGTAGCCTACATTACGGTTTTGTGTGGATCTCCGAGCCGATGGTTGGGACTTTATTCGTTCAATTATGTCTGAAAACTGTGTTATCAGCGCATTACCAGGCTTTTGTACGGTATCTATTCTGATCAAAAAATAAAAATTAAGATGATACGATTATCATGATTATGTAAATTGTCAATCCAATTGAGAAACATAATTTTTATGTGATGTGCACAATATATTTAATTACTAGAATCATAAATTGTTAAATTTAAACGATTTCTTGGCTCAATACGAACGGAATGTGTATGTGTGTCATTATTGCCATGGTTATGCAGACCTCCTTGATGTATTAACTTCGTGTTTTGCTTAACCCTAGTACAGGGCTTGGGCAGGAGGGTGCCACCCGTGGCCAACGCACATTTAAATTATTGCTTTCTTCCTTACGGTACTGTAAAAACACGATGCTGATGAATATCACATACGCCACATACTAATAGGCCTAGAACAAATATATGGTGAGCGACAGGTTATCTAGTGCCGGACAGTGATCAACAATCATAAAATATTTTTTGTCAATAGTCTGAACATTTTTACAACATGCCGGATATTACGTTTGTTTCCCTCGACTTTTAAATGTGAAATAATGACTTTAATAAATAAATCATTATTATTACACTGGCCTACGATGTGTCGTTTTCCTGGCGCAATATTTTTTTTTTCTCCCATAATTTTGTGAAATTTTGATAATAGATGTTATCACGGCTCTGAATTGGTTTCCGGCTGTGAGAAACCTATATGTAGACACCAAAAACACATCTCTACGTTATTTGGAAGCAAAGTTATAGCACATTGCCTTGCAGTGGCGGCAATTTTGGATTTTGTCCTCTAGCTTCAAACGCGCAAGGTGAAATTCAGGGGACTTTAAGTATGTTACTCAGGTGGGTTTTAATACACCGAAATGATGTTTTTATATTCATTGTAAGCCAAGCCGGGATGCAAAATTGTGACATTTTCACTAATTTTGGCGGCCATTTTGTTTTTGAATTTTGAGTAGGAAAAACACAAATTATAGCTTGGCATGGGGCAGATTTGGAATCAGCGTTCCCAAATTGTGTAAGAACAACTGCATGCCAAATTCTACTAAGAAATGCCTTACCAAGTCAGAAATTTCGAAAATGGGCCCTGACTATTATATATCCTTACGATAAACAGAATATTGATCAGAAAATCAATTCATTGCGTTAAGATAAATTAAATTTCGAGTGTTGCGACACGTCTTAGACAAGTCAGATGTCAGGCGCGCTGTGTTTTGTTCATCACTTCCTACACATGGTGTTCTTGTGGCCGAGGAGTCCGCAGCTCCAACACGTCACACGGCTGTGGTGACGACAATCAGAGGTGTTGTGACTCTCTCCACACTTATAACATTTACGGCTGACGTGAGATTGATTCATGTTGCGTCTCTCCTGATTCTGTGAACTTGATCTAAAGGGTTGACGTTCGGATGATTCACTGCCCGTCTGACGCATGACCTTCCTGTTGGAGTTGGCAGGAATACGAGAGCCATGATCAGGCTGTGTGTCACCACTAGTCTTTTTCTTTTTCTCTCCGTATATTCTGACTAGCTGGACGTGACGTAGCACAGCGAGCGTGTTTATCAACGCCCAGGCTCTTAGCTAGGCGCTCTGTCCCCGTCAGGTTAAGAGACATGGACATATTTAGGCCTACATCATATGGTCATATTTAGAAGCCAAAATAACATCACTGATTTTTTTATGATTTTAGCCTGATTGAGTCGATTTAATTTAATCTTATTTCACTGCTGAGTTATTTTGGTGAACTTTTCACAAGCTGTTTAAATAGATATATAACCAAATTTATTGAAAATAACACTATAGTAAAATTTCAGCCAATCAGCTTCTAGGAAACATTTTAATGTGGCCCTCAGTTGCCTTCATCACAAATCTCCCCAGAATCAAATTGCAGATAACTTTGTTGGTACAGTGACAAACTAAGATTTTTAGTAGGCCCCCCTATTAAAAAATGTTTTCTGACTTTATGTGAATGTGTAAAGCAAGTTGAATGAGTACAGAACCTCACATTTATTGTGTTTGAGTTATCCTTGTACCTTCTTCGTGGATATGCATAAGCTAAATGTTTTTTACTAATTGAATTATTGAGAAAGTGAATATGTTATAAATCTGATAGGCATGGGGAGAACTGAGGCTATACATAATGGCATGAATGTGGAGAACTGAGACATGGCGTCTCACTTCTCCCTTATCCCACTTCAAACAAAAAAAAAACATCACATATTTCGGTGAATATATACTTGGTACTGTGGAGGAATCAACTACTTAGGGTTAGTCTTCAACTACATTCCAAAATTTAAATCATAAGTCCATTTAAAAGTCTACTAAAAACATATATTTATCTCCTTCGCTGGATATAATGTTCACTTTTTAATGTACTTGTTAAACCAGAGGTGTTGTACGGAGCTGAAGAATGGGACAACGAAAAAATGCGACATGCATGAAAGAATCCATCTTAGATTTTTAAATATCTGTAAATAAATTCACTTCCTCTATGTATGTTTACGGAGAATTGGGTGCAATTCCCCTAGATATTGAGGTCATATCACGTATAACATATTTGGTAAGTTTGTGCTTAGGAGACAAACACAAGATCTTTAATACTTATATACATTAGAAATATATATATATATAGATATCAACTGTAAAGACAACTCTGAACAATTGTGGATTTCAAGATTCTGGTTGAAAAAAGCGCTCCCATGTTTTATTGAAGTATTTAAACAGTCAGTAAAGCTGAGATTAAAATATCAGTTTATTCAAAAATGGCATGAACCTATATCACAAGGAGAAAAATGCACACTTTATCGTATCATTCAAATAGCGTTTGGCTTTGAGAATTATGTGAATAAAAAACCTCCTGAGAAATTATTTCACAAAGTTTGGATGTCAGAATCATCGCTTACCCATAGACGCCGGGGTCCGGTCACAGGTCATTGTGATATGCGTATATGCCAATTTTGTGAAACAGACATAGGTGATAAATTTTATTATTTACCTTGTTTTCCTCACGAAGAGCGTAAAAATATATAAATTGAAAGTATTACACAAAACCTTCAACATTTTACATACAAGGTGAAAATTAGCACGTCATCAGGTCATAACACATGTCACTGCCACCTGCATGGCTACCTCCCAGTGGACACGCGTTGTGGCCCGGTTGGGGTTATCCCGGCGTCGCAGAGGGTAGACTTACACTGGCCCGACGATGGGTCGGTGACTCGTTTTGGCTGGATCTGTGCTGCGTGCCGTTGTGTGAAATATTCTACATATTTCTTAGATGTATACTGTTGATAAAAGCCAAATTACGACACAAAAACATCTCGCATGAACTTTTAATAAAGCGCATATTCCAGATTAATTATGACTGCTGTGTGGGAGGTATATATATTTTCACTCTTACAGTGCGGGGATCAACTTTAGACGTCAGAATCTGACGTCTACAGACGTCAGAGTCCGACGTCTGAAGTCGATCCCCGCGCTGTAAGGGTAAACAGCCAGACTCTTGCACCAGTTTTCTGCAATGGCTTCCCTGCTCCAGATGTTCTCGAAGAAGTGGTTTGAGTCTGGGAACTAAAATACATGTGTTTCTGAATATTGAAATTTGTGTGTAAAGCGCATATAAACGATTTTGTATGTTGCGCTATATCAGAATGTGAAATAATAATAATAATAAAGAGACCGATCCATAATCTGGTGGCAGTGTCTACATTCAGCAACTATTGTCGACCATGATAATCACAATCTAGGTCAAGCATACATTAAAACAGTTCAGCATGGATGGAAAATGTGTGAGAACAAACTAACAAACTTAACAAACAAGAAATGATAATTTATTAAACAAATATCAGTTCACACATGCACCTGGAATGTGTTTTGCCAACTTTAAGCGCACCTTTTGTTTAAAAGGAGGCATTTATAACATTTTAATATTTCACATATTACCAAGAAAACAATGCAGGGTGTAATTTTAGGAGTTCCTTAAAACTTATTGTATCAGTCGCTGGAATTATTCCAACAACAATGTTAGCATAATTATAGTGGGTTCGTTTTATGGTGGTTGCCCCTACAGCCCCATTGATACAAAATAATTTGCCATGTTGCAACAATCAAGTCATGCGAAAGAGGTTGACTATCAGTAGTATAATTATTATGACTGATGGTCATATTTTGCAGGCTGGGGTTGTTTGCAGTCTGTGGCCCCGTGACATAGCATCGTCAGTCTTCGTCCTGACAGATGAGCCTGAGCGATATTGAGCGGAGGTACCTCAACCACGTACCTCTTGGTAAGTACACTAACACTGAAAATGTCAATTTTCACATCGCAGCCATAATTTGATGTATTCATACATTCTCCATCCCATCCCTCTTCCTTTTTGAAATGTGTGCAATTATTTTCTAGAAATAATGATTTTGTCGTAAAAGAGTTATTTTTATCGTTTATATAATACTGGTAACTCATTTATGTGATGTTTCACTAAAACCAAAAATAATAATAAATAATTACATTTTGACGAATCCCACTCCTTTGCGCCTCCTTGCACCTATTTTAATTATGGCGTTCTGCTCATTAGAATATCCGGCATTCATCACAGTTTATATTTGTATTTTGCATTTAGAGTCGATTTGTATGACTTTCTTTACTTATCTATTATCAAATAGCTAATTTTATCGTTAAATAGTTTATTTGGGCGATGTTTTATTGAGGTAAAACACATCAGCATAACACTTTAAAGGCCCCTTTCCAGGCAAATGACATGTTTTTTTAGCTCTGTTATATCTTTTTGAGTGTTTAAATGAGTGAAGGCAACATTCCCATAGATTACAACTTTTGGAAACATCCGTTGGCAACGTAACCAGGTTTCGAAAAAAAACGGATTATGACAAAATGTCGGTCATTACATTTTTGTCATTTAGATCCATCCGTTCTATAATGCAGTTTGTCATATTTGACAGGAAAATTACATCGAGTCACCAATTTGATTATTTCCTTCTAATTTACTGGCCGTAATCTATGACAATAATTTCTTAACTCGTATTAGGAGAAGTATGTAAGGTCTCAGATGTATCACAGCGTCAAAGACGTTGCGGGTTTGATCACACGTCATCGGGAAATCACCGCTTAACAGCGCTTTTCTAACGGGCCTCACATTTCCAAACAGGAAAGTTCAACACATCTAAACTCGGCCAATTGATACGTTTTAAATCTTTGTGGGACATCGAGAACAAAATACAAAGGCAATATTCATGAGCTGTTCGTGGCTGGTGTAGTGACAAAAAAGGGATTGTCCTCAGTGTTAACCCTTTCAAAGAAAAAAATAAATCAACATCGGACCCTTCATCTAGACCCTCAGCGGTCAGGTTTTATAGTCAAACCCAATATAACAAGACTACATAAGTCCAGGAGCTCCCGCTACGAATTAGAATTTGATTTAAGCAATTTTGTATAGGGTTATTAATGTAGTCCTAGTCTAGGTCAAAAATCAAGACGCAAGACAACTAGGTCTAAGAAGCCCAGTCTAAGAGTAAGATAAGAACTAGACAGTCTGTCAGAGATTGCAAACCTCCATTGAAATTAATGATCCTAATCAGTATCCCAGTAATGGTCTACCTATCTGGCACGGTTTACCCGATATCAGGCCAATCGAGTTAACTAATAGCTGATTTACGGTCATTTTGAATTCGATATAAATTAGTTAAAAACTTAGGGTGCATCCTCCCCCGAAACCTCAAATTTTGTTTTATAGTAATGAACTAACATCTAACACAGTTTGCAAAATATTGGGCATGTGAAAGTAAATAATGGCCGATAGGGGGCCATTTTGAATTTGATCGAGTCAGAATTTTTCAAGATGCATCCTCAGCTGAAATCTCACATTTCATTCTATAGTAATTGTCTAGCTATCTAGCACGGTTTACCAAATATCGGCCATGTGAAAGTGAATAATGGCCTAAAGGCGGCCATTTTGCATTTGATCAAGTCAAAATTTTCCAAGATGCATCCTCAGCTGAAATCTCACATTTCATTCTATAGTAATGGTCTAGCCATCTAGCACGGTTTACCAAATATCGCCCATGTAAAAGTGAATAATGGCCGATAGGAGGCCATTTTGAATTTGATCAAGTCAAAAATTTTCAAGATGCATCATCTCCTGAAATCTCACATTTTGTTTTATAGTAATGGTCTAGCCATCTAGTACGGTTACCAAAAACCGGCTATGTGAAAGTGAATAATGGCCGATAGGCAGCTATTTTAAATTTGATCGAGTCAATTTTTTTCAAGATGCATCCTCTCTTGTAATTTCACATTTTGTTTTATAGTAATGGTCCAGCTATCTAACACGGTTTACCAAATATCAGCAATGTGAAAGTAAATAGTGGCCGATAGGCGGCCATTTTGAATTCGATTGAGTCGAAAGTTTTTAAAAGGCATCCTCTCTCGAAACGTCACATTTTGTTTTATAGTAATGATCTAGCTATCTAGCACGGTTTACCTGATATCAGGCCTATCGAGGTAAATAATGCTGATTGTCGGCCCATTTTGAATTCGTAAGTTAAAAATTTTCAGGGTGCATCCTCCCCCGAAAACTCACACTTTGTTTTATAGTAATCAGGTAATGGTCTAGCCATCTAGCACGGTTTACCAAATATCAGCCATGTGAAAATGAATAATGGCCGAAAAGGCGGCCATTTTAAATTTGATCAAGTCAAACTTTTTCAAGATGCATCCTCATCTGACATCTCACATTTCGATTTATAGTGATGGTCCAGCCGTCTAGCACGGTTAACCAAATATCGGCCATGTGAAAGTGAATAATGGCCGATAAGCGGCCATTTTGAATTTTATCGAGTCAAATTTTGTCAAGATGCATCCTCTCCTGAAATCACACATTTTGTTTTATAGTAATGGTCTAGCCATCTAGCACGGTTTATCAAATAACGGCCAAGTGAAAGTGAATAATGGCCGATTGGCGGCCATTTTGAACTTGGACAAGTTGAATTTATTCAAAATGCATCCTCTCCTGAAACCTTACAGTTTGTTTTATAGTAATGGTGTAGATATCTTGAGCGGTTTTCATGATATTCCACAATATCAGGCCTGTCGAGGTGAATAATGGCCGATAGGCGGCCATTTTGAATTTTTTCAACTTGAAATTTTTCAAGATGCATCCTCTCCTGAAACCTTACAATTTATTTGATATTAATGGTGTAGCTATCTTGAGCGGTGTTCATGATATTCCGCAATATCAGGCCTGTCGAGGTGAATAATGGCCGATAGGCGGCCATTTTTTATTTTATCAACTTGAAATTTTTTAAGATGCATCCTCTCCTGAAACCTCACAATTTGTTCCATAGTAATGGTGTAGCTATCTTGAGCGGTTTTCATGATATTCCGCAAAATCTTTCAGTCGGATTTACCGATGTTATAAATTAGGTCAAAGTGCTGGGTCAACTTCCAGGTCAAGGTCCAAAAACCTGAAAAGGCACAACTAGGGACCTTAGAGAACATGTATGTGCAATATGACTGTCATCGGCCCAGTACTTTTCGAGATCTGCTCCGGAAACGAAGTGCGCGTCAAAACGTCTAAATAGGTCATAGTTCTGAACCAGAGGTGGGTCAAAGTTCAAATACCCCAAAAGGCACAACTAGACTAGGGGTGTTGTGTGTAAAATTTGAAGACAATCGGGCAAGTACTTTCAGAGATATGCTCCGGAAACGAATTGTTTACGGACGGCCCAACGGCCCAACGGCCCAACGCCGTCACATCATCATTTTCTCCTCTGCGACCTTGCGTATTGAATTCAGATTAAAAATATTTTAACCTGTCCATTAGCCACCTGGAAGTAACCCACATACCAAAAATTGTTATCCTAGCTTATTTTCTTACAAAGTTATAGGCAAAAGAAGAGGCCAAAAAAAACGGGGGTAGAATCCATAGCTCCCTCCGTCTCACCTACGGTGACGGCGGGAGCTAATTATTACCATATGGTTGTCCGATATTGTATGGACATTCCGAAATACACACTTACCGGGTACATATCTGTTTCAAATGGAAGATGGAGAAAGATAATATAGATTTACGATGATATAAGCTTAACTAACACCATTTTAAATTTTGAACCTTTTAAAGTTTAAGGCATTTAGGAATGGGCCTTTAACTACCGGTACCGTTCTTGAAAGTTATAATTTCGAAGCTTCATAAGCTGATGTATGGCTAATTCTAGCACGAGATAGATAATACAAGTTTTGCATCCAGGATCTAGTTATTTGCATTATTGATTCAATGTGTCCCATGTTGTGTATGCCCATAAGGTAGTTGATTGGCTAGAGGAGGGTCAATTAAATGACAGTTAATGGCCAGTTATCGTAGTAATAATAATAATAATAAACGGACTAAAGTGAAAAAATATATGTACATGCCTCAATTTTCGTTTGAAACCGACACCAATGCATGAGTTCTGAAATGTTACGACCAGAGCGTATTCCCCCCCCCCCCCCTGCAAACATGTTCTGTAATAAAAAGGTATTATTTAACAAACTGGGCCGACCCCTGAAAAAGATACCACCCCCCCCCCCCCCAAAAAAAAAAAAAAAAAAATCAAACTCTGAGAGGCTGGTTATCCCTGCGAAATGTTAGTGAGAATATTGCTCCGAAATCGATAATAGGGTCTTCCTCTTGCTTCAAACATTTAAAAAAATAATTTTAGCGGTTCAGCATAGAGATTGCTCACAAGAAATGTATTTCATGGGAAATGTAAAAAAAATCTTGGAAAGTGGTCACCGAGTTGCGGGTGGCGGCCATTTTGATTATCGGCGGAAAGCTGAAAATCTGCAATTTCCAGTTTAAAACCGGAATAATACAAGCATAATTTAAACCAATCAGGTGATCTCCATACTCATGGGGACCTTCACGTAAAAAATTGGAGGAATGCAATAATTATTTTTCAAGTTATCGCGTTAACAATAATTTTTTTAAATCTTTGCCCTTGACCTTTGACCTTGACCTTGGGTAGAAAAAGTGCCGGGAGGGTTTGAATGTTTTATGAATTCAATTTGTTGCTCCATGTTGGTGTAGTAGCCGAAAGAGTGCGTGCGGCGGCGGCGGCGGCGGCGGAGACGGGGCGCACAAAGGGGAACAATACCCCCGAGCCGAGGGGTAAAAACGGCTGTGGTGACCCCAATTATTATGGAACAACCCTCATCTTGGAACTTTACTGAGCTATTGGGGGTTAGACTGATGTCTATTTTGTATCGCGCTATGCACCACACGGACACATGGTTTTACATAATGTATATTTCATGTAAAGTATATGTATATATACCTCATTTCCATAGCGCAATCACATGGTTTATAAGCAATAACTGGCAGTAGAAATGTAAAGCATGCATGGTATTTTGAATATTTAGGATTCATTAATCGCTGGTTAGATTAGTACATGCGGGCTCCATACTACTCTACAAAGCCGAAAGATAATGCAGATACTAGATACTGCCTTTTGCCTTTGCACAGCAGCATATAATACGCGCATTTCCGGTAGCGTTGCCGGTAGTACTCACGCATAAGTGCGACTGCTGATGCACACAACAGTTTCAGGGTAAATATTATTTACAGTCTATATCGGTATGTACAATAACAGTAACACATTTCTTCTTTGATTCAAACACAATGGTTGTAAATAAGGCTATGTATATATACTATAGCGAAGTAAAAATAAAAGTGATTTTGTAAGAACCATTAGTCCTGAAGATCTATCATGTACATCAATAAAATTGAGCTATGTGGTATTTTCAGGCAGGGCTCTTAATGAATACTATTCCGCTATATTACCGGAAAACGGCGTGCAACAAGCAAACAACTTTGGCCGACCATCGTGGTTACAAGGTTACGGCCATGAGTTCAATTATGATCGGACATATATGATTATTAATTCGTATTTATTATCACATAAGGTTTATTAAGGAGGTCGTGAACCGCATTTAGAATAATTGCTGTTTACTAACCCTGGTAGTTTCATTTAAATATATGGCAATATTAATGTTAAAATTCAAAAGCTTATTTAAATGTTAGGCCTACACCAATTAAGCCTGAAACGCTAGATTACAAAATTTAAATTTTCACCCACTTGAAATTGTGTCTCGCCACCGCGATCCGCAACTTTAAGTGGGTGAAAATTACTCATCTTTGTTTAATTTGGGAACAAGTATTCAAATGCTCATTTCGTTACCAATAACAGTGATTGATTGGCTAATTAAATGTATTAAAAACGACCCCAGTCGCGCTTGGCGGGTTAACCCTTTCAGCGCGGGGACCGTCTTTATACGTCAGATTCTGACGTATAAAGACGGTCCTCGCGCTGAAAGAATTACAATTTTTATAAAGGCAGTAGACCCGTAACATATGTATACAAATGCATCGGAAAGAGCTTACTAGGACATTTATTTAGTCTCCATGGTTTATACAAAAAAATAATTCAGCGTTTTAAGGGTTTAGTGTTAAGGGTTTAGTGTGCTGGTCACTGGTGCTACGCAGACATCAGCGGTAAGGCCTGAACAATTCCCAGCTTCAAATGAATACAACTGTTTTTGTTCTAAAATGGTTGCATAGAAAGCAGATCTGATTTCTTGTGTGGATCATCACTTATTATATGCGTTCTCATTTACATGAGAGCATTCATTGCTGACTTAAAATTTGCACAGATAGAAAACATTGCAGGGGATGTGCGCACATTTTGTTTTTATTGTCAAAACTGGATACATGCGAACTGTACACATAATTGGATGTGCAATCTTTGTAGTGACAGTGCACCTGCTGACAATGTTTACATGTTCCCAACTGTCTTGAACGATGAATCTGAAGACTCAGCCTGGCCTACAGCAGCACAAACCTGGAATGCAAGTAGTGCTCAAGATGTAATTGGAGTGGATTACTTATCTGACGTTTCTAGTACAGAAAGTAATCAGGCATCAAATTCATTTTTAAGTCTTTCTGAAAATACCAGCTATTTTGATGAGAAACTTGAGGATTGTTTTCAAGAAATAAAGTTAAAAAGATTGGAGCACCCACAAACTTTTCTAATTGCTCATTTAAACATCAACAGCATAATACAAAAATTCTACGAAGTAGAGCATTTATTAAGGGAGAACATAGTTGATTTTCTCGCATTCTCTGAAACTAAAATTGATGACACTTTTCCTGATAAACAATTCCATGCAGATTTTTTCAACATGTATCGGAAAGACAAAAGTAAACATAGTGGTGGCCTAATGGCGTATATAAGATCTGCTATACCATCCCGCCAGAGAAAAGACCTGGAACCTGAAGGCTCTCCATGTCTTATCATTAAGGCGCTGCTGAATAAACAGAAATGGTGTTTTGTGACATATTATAATTCGCCAAGTACATCAGATGCTATCTTTAAAAACATTTTCAGTAAAACACTAGACAATGTTACTGCTCATTATTCAAATTACGTCATATGTGGTGACCTAAATTATGATCTAACTAAAAACATACTGTTTGGTTTAGATAATCTGGTCAAGGGGCCTACGTGTTTTAAGTCTAAACATGGTACTCTTTTAGATGTGATTATTCTGAAAAAATCCTCTACTTTCTACAATACTCTAAATATTGTAAATTCTGTAAGTGATTTTCATAATATGGTTGCAACAATGATGAGGTTACACGTGCCATTTAAACATGACAAATATATCCAATATAGATCATTTAAAAAATACAATAAAATAAATTATACATCTAGTATTGAGAACAAATCACTAAATGTGAAAATGTAAAGAACGCAAATCATGCATGGAAATTGTTTACTGATTGTTTAAAGGAGGTCATAAAACACCATGCTCCCCTGAAAACAAAGAAGGTTAGGCCTGATCAGCCCCCTTTCATGAATGCCCGTCTCAGGAAAGAAATTTGGACAAGAAAACGACTGTACAAGAAATTCTTAACAAATAAAAACAACAATACATGATCAGATTATAAAAAACAAAGAAACTACTGTGTGAAACTGAGACGGTTATCCATAAAAATACATCAGGCAATATTCATGAGATGTTCGTGGCTGGTGTAGTGACAAAAAAGAGATTTTCCTCAGTGTTGACCCTTTCAAAGAAAAAAACAAATCAACATCGGACCCTTTATCTAGACCCTCAGCGGTCAGGTTTTATGGTCAAACCCAATATAATTATTGCCATATGGTTGTCCAAAATTGTATGGACATTCCGAAATACACACTTACCGGGTACATATCTGTTTCAAATGGAAGATGGAGAAAGATAATATAGATTTACGATGATATAAGCCTAAATAACACCATTGTAAATTTTGAACCTTTTAAAGTTTAAGGCATTTAGGAATGGGCCTTTAACTACCGGTACTGTTCTTGAAAGTTATAATTTCGAAGCTTCATAAGCTGATGTATGGCTAATTCTAGCACGAGATAGATAATACAAGTTTTGCATCCAGGATCTAGTTATTTGCATTATTGATTCAATGTGTCCCATGTTGTGTATGCCCATAAGGTAGTTGATTGGCTAGAGGAGGGTCAATTAAATGACAGTTAATGGCCAGTTATCGTAGTGATAATAATAATAATAAACGGACTAAAGTGAAAAAATATATGTACATGCCTCAATTGTCGTTTGAAACCGACACCAATGCATGAGTTCTGAAATGTTACGACCAGAGCGTATTGCCCCTCCCCCCCCCCCCCCCCCCCTGCAAACATGTTCTGTAATAAAAAGGTATTATTTAACAAACTGGGCCGACCCCTGAAAAAGATACCACCCCCCCCCCCCCCAAAAAAAAATATAAAAAAATCAAACTCTGAGAGGCTGGTTATCCCTGCGAAATGTTAGTGAAAATATTGCTCCGAAATCGATAATAGGGTCTTCCTCTTGCTTCAAACATTTAAAAAAATAATTTTAGCGGTTCAGCATGGAGATTGCTCACAAGAAATGTATTTCATGGAAAATGTAAAAAAAAATCTTGGAAAGTGGTCACCGAGTTGGCAGGTGGCGGCCATTTTGATTATCGGCGGAAAGCTGAAAATCTGCAATTTCCAGTTTAAAACTGGAATAATACAAGCATAATTTAAACCAATCAGGTGATCTCCATACTCATGGGGACCTTCACGTAAAAAATTGGAGAGATGCAATAATTATTTTTCAAGTTATCGCGTTAACAAGAATTTTTTTAAATATTTGCCCTTGACCTTCGACCTTGACCTTGGGTAAAAAAAGTGCCGGGAGGGTTTGAATGTTTTATGAATTCAATCTGTTGCTCCATGTTGGTGTAGTAGCCGAAAGAGTGCGTGCGGCGGCAGCGGCGGAGACGGCGGCACACAAAGGGGACGACAATACCCCCGAGCCGAGGGGTAAAAACGGCTGTGGCAACCCCAATTATTATGGAACAACCCTCATCTTGGACCTTTACTGAGCTATTGTCTATTTTGTATCGCGCTATGCACCACACGGACACATGGTTTACATAATGTATATTTCATGTAAAGTATATGTATATATACCTCATTTCCATAGCGCAATCACATGGTTTATAAGCAATAACTGGCAGTAGAAATGTAAAGCATGCATGGTATTTTGAATATTTAGGATTCATTAATCGCTGGTTAGATTAGTACATGCGGGTTCCATACTACTCTACAAAGCCGAAAAATAATGCAGATACTAGATACTGCCTTTTGCCTTTGCACAGCAGCATATAATACATCCTTGAGCATTTCCGGTAGCGTTGCCGGTAGTACTCACGCATAAGTGCGACTGCTGATGCACACAACAGTTTCAGGGTAAATATTATTTACAGTCTATATCGGTATGTACAATAACAGTAACACATTTCTTCTTTGATTCAAACACAATGGGTGTAAATAAGGCTATGTATATATACTACAGCGAAGTAAAATAAAAGTGATTTTGTAAGAACCATTAGTCCTGAAGATCTATCATGTACATCAATAAAATTGAGCTATGTGGTATTTTCAGGCAGGGCTCTTAATGAATACTATTCCGCTATATTACCGGAAAACGGCGTGCAACAAGCAAACAACTTTGGCCGACCATCGTGGTTACAAGGTTACGGCCATGAGTTCAATTATGATCGGACATATATGATTATTAACTCGTATTTATTATCACATAAGGTTTATTAAGGAGGTCGTGAACCGCATTTAGAATAATTGCTGTTTACTAACCCTGGTAGTTTCATTTAAATATATGGCTATAATAATGTTAAAATTCAAAAGCTTATTTAAATGTTAGGCCTACACCAATTAGGCCCTTAACGCTAGATTAAATAATTTAAATTTTCACCCACTTGAAATTGTGTCTCGCCACCGCGATCAGCAACTTTAAGTGGGTGAAAATTACTCATCTTTGTTTAATTTGGGAACAAGTATTCAAATGCTCATTTCGTTACCAATAACAGTGATTTGATTGGCTAATTAAATGTATTAAAAACGACCACAGTCGCGCTTGGCGGGTTAACCCTTTCAGCGCGTGACCGTCTTTATACGTCAGATTCTGACGTATAAAGACGGTCCTCGCGCTGAAAGAATTACAATTTTTATAAAGGCAGTAGACCCGTAACATATGTATACAAATGCATTGGAAAGAGCTTACTAGGACATTTATTTAGTCTCCATGGTTTATACAAAAAAATAATTCAGCGTTTTAAGGGTTTAGTGTTAAGGGTTTAGTGTGCTGGTCACTGGTGCTACGCAGACATCAGCGGTAAGGCCTGAACAATTCCCAGCTTGAAATGAATACAACTGTTTTTGTTCTAAAATGGTTGCATAGAAAGCAGATCTGATTTCTTGTGTAGATCATCACTTATTATATGCGCTCTCATTTACATGAAAGCATGCATTTATGACTTAAAATTTGCACAGATGGAAAACATTGCAGGGGATGTGCGCACATTTTGTTCTTATTGTCAATACTGGATACATGCGAACTGTACAAATAATTGGATGTGCAATCTTTGTAGTGACAGTGCACCTGCTGACAATGTTTACATGTTCCCAACTGTCTTGAACGACGAATCTGAAGACTCAGCCTGGCCTACAGCAGCACAAACCTGGAATGCAAGTAGTGCTCAAGATGTAATTGGAGTGGATTACTTATCTGACGTTTCTAGTACAGAAAGTAGTCAGGCATCAAATTCATTTTTAAGTCTTTCTGAAAATACCAGCTATTTTGATGAGAAACTTGAGGATTGTTTTCAAGAAATAAAGTTAAAAAGATTGGAGCACCCACAAAATTTTCTAATTGCTCATTTAAACATCAACAGCCTAATACAAAAATTCTACAAAGTAGAGCATTTATTAAGGGAGAACATAGTTGATTTTCTCGCATTCTCTGAAACTAAAATTGATGACACTTTTCCTGATAAACAATTCCATGCAGATTTTTTCAACATGTATCGGAAAGACAAAAGTAAACATAGTGGTGGCCTAATGGCGTATATAAGATCTGCTATACCATCCCGCCAGAGAAAAGACCTGGAACCTGAAGGCTCTCCATGTCTTATCATTAAGGCGCTGCTGAATAAACAGAAATGGTGTTTTGTGACATATTATAATTCGCCAAGTACATCAGATGCTGTCTTTAAAAACATTTTCAGTAAAACACTAGACAATGTTACTGCTCATTATTCAAATTACGTCATATGTGGTGACCTAAATTATGATCTAACTAAAAACATACTGTTTGGTTTAGATAATCTGGTCAAGGGGCCTACATGTTTTAAGTCTAAACATGGTACTCTTTTAGATGTGATTATTCTGAATAAATCCTCTACTTTCTACACTACTCTAAATATTGTAAATTCTGTAAGTGATTTTCATAATATGGTTGCAACAATGATGAGGTTACACGTGCCATTTAAACATGACAAATATATCCAATATAGATCATTTAAAAAATACAATAAAATAAATTATACATCTAGTATTGAGAACAAATCACTAAATGTGAAAATGTAAAGAACGCAAATCATGCATGGAAATTGTTTACTGATTGTTTAAAGGAGGTCATAAAACACCATGCTCCCCTGAAAACAAAGAAGGTTAGGCCTGATCAGCCCCCTTTCATGAATGCCCGTCTCAGGAAAGAAATTTGGACAAGAAAACGACTGTACAAGAAATTCTTAACAAATAAAAACAACAATACATGATCAGATTATAAAAAACAAAGAAACTACTGTGTGAAACTGAGACGGTTATCCATGAAAAATTATTTAAAGACAAAGTGTGAGAAAAAAGATTCTAATTTCTGGAATACTGTGAAACCTTTTTTGTCTAAAAGAAACAACTCTTCTGAAAATATAATCCTGTCAGAAAATTATAAAATTATAAACAATCAAAAGGAAATTTCAGAGATTATGAATGATTATTATATTAATGTTGCAAAAGATATTGGACAGAATCAAAATATTGATGTTACGGAACATCCTAGCATTAGAGAGGGACATGGCGAAATGGTTAGAGCGCGGGGCTTTGCCAATGTCGCTGCCTGCCGTGCGGTTTCGAATCCCGCTTGGTGCAGGATTTTCAGAGAAATATCATGTTTCTCCCCTCTCAATATTGGGACATTATTTCGATGTTGTGTCCTTGAGCAAGGCACTTTACCCTCACATGCTTCACTTGACTCATGTGTAAATGAGTACCTGGTAGGACAGAGATGGCAATGTGTGCGATTAGTTCCTAGCGCCGAAATGGCTGCAAGTGCTGTATGCTCCAAAAAGGGAGTTGAAATGGTACATGAATGAACAGGTCCAGTGACCAGGGGTGATATGTGTGGAGCGCTCAGAGCATTGCATGTGCGCTATATAAGAACTCACCATTATTATTATTATTATTTTTAAAATTGAACAACACTCCGAGGGCAACAATTTTCAGCTCCATCATACGACAAGAGAAGACGTACTAAAAATTCTGAAAACACTGAATCCAAAGAAAGCAACTGGATGTGACCAAATTCCAGCCAAATTACTAAAACATGCCTCTTTACAAATTGCCCCAGTTATTTCAATCATAATAAACAAAGCTTTATATGAAGGCACCTTTCCAAATAACTTAGAGAAAGCAGCGTAAAGATCTTTTAAAAAATCACAAAATTGGTGCTTTATTAATGGACCTCAGCAAAGCTTTCGACTGCATGCCACATGACCTTTTGATCGCAAAATTTAAAGCTTAAGGTGTTCAGGAACAGTCAATCAAAATTATTAAATCATACCTCACAGATCGTGAGCAACGTGTCCGGATAGGTAACGTGCACAGTTCATGGAAAACCACCATTAAGGGCATGCCACAAGGTTCAGTTCTTGGCCCAATTTTCTTTAATGTATTCATTAAAGACATTTTCTACTTTATTAAACGAGCACGCCTCACAAATTATGCAGAAGACAATACTCTTTCTTTTGCACTTCCAAATTTCCAAATTGTAAAATCATGCCACGAAGCTGAGGCAGCAAAAGCTATATGGTGGTTTCCCATTAACTTAATGCAAGCCAAGCCTTAAAAATTTCGGTTGATATTTTTTTAACTGTAAAGTTGAGTCCCCAGTGATACTAGACAGCTGTATAATTCAACCTGAAAAAGTAATCAAACTTTAAGCTATTAATATTGATGAAAATTTGAATTTTTCGATACACACAGAAGAAATTTGTAAGAAAGCTGGCAGAGAGCTGAGCGCTCTGAGAAGACTGTCGTTTTGTCTTGACAGCAAGGCCAAATTGGCTCTTTTCAGAGCGTTCATCCTCGTCCACTTTCAATACTGCTCAGCTGTCTGGTATCACTGTAGTGCTCCAAATGCACGCTGTATAGAAAAGTTGGGAGACAAATGAACATCGCCATTCAGACTTTCAAAATTCTTAATGACTTAGCACCAACCTACCTCCTTAAACTGATTGAAAAACGCTGTCGCAGCCGCAAGTTGAGAAATTCTGAAAATATACTGAAAATTCCTCTCATGAAGAGGGTGCGACATAGAACAAATTTCTTTTGCTTTCAATAACCAGAGACCTCAAAACTTTCAAAGATGGCCTGCGAGCTTATGTTTTCATTTAATTGAGAGCAAAATTAGATGTAGGTCCCTCGAAAATGTGATACAGTCATGCAATTATTAATAAATGACTAATGTTTTTACGTAACTTTTAGCCATATAATTTATTTTTTCATATACATCATAAGTTTTCTTATAAAATCGGTAATCTACTTTTATGTGCTAAAATGGATTATGTAATTTTTAACCATATATGTTCTCAATTACATTATTTGTTTTTTATAGGTATTTTTCTATATAATCCTTAATATTTTTTTTTACATTTCATGTTGACTTCCTGCCAGCCAACCTGCTTGTTTTAGCTGTTATATTTATTGTTTTATTTTATATGTCGCTTGTACTAGCTCGTTAGAGCTAATGTTATATGTTTTTATGTGCGATTTTAAATAAATCTTATCTTATCTTATTTTATACAGCGTCTGTGTAACCTTCCCAGTAGACACAAACTATCTGTATAACATTTATACAACGTCGGCCCAACGTCTTTGACATTAGTCCAACATAGTATAAATGTTATACGGATGTTTGTGTTTACTGGAAAAATCCAAGTCTTACTAAATGAAGCATGCCAGTTTTCTTAGAAATCACCTCAGAACATGGGTGGGCCTACCATCAAAAAATCAAAACGACATTTTCTCAAAATCACAAATACAAATGCAATGACGAGTAATGTACCCAAATACTTATTTGCGCTTTCAAGAGGTACAAAAGAGTATTTATTTTAAACATGACACTGTGTAGCGATATTGTATGAAAATGACAATAACTACAGTTAGTCCATGGGGCAAATTCTTGCACATATTTTTTAAAACTACATTTAATATCGCCCCTTTATCCACATATTTTTTAAAACTACATTTAATATCGTCCCTTTATCCATTGATGTACAATAACAATACAATGGTGGGAGCTTTCACTTCAAAAAATCAGTTTACGTTGGACCACCCCATATCTGACTTTAACGAAATTGTGGTGATTCTAGAAATGGCAGGTGGTTCTATGTAAGTGGGCGATGTAAGAGGGATCAGAATGTTACCGGGGTACTTTTAGAATTCCTGAACAATGATTGAAAACGTAATTGGTTCAACACCAAAAATAACCAATGTTCAAGACGTTCATTTTTGCGTTGTTTTGTGAATTAAGCAAACATAAATATTTACAGTTTGATATAAAACTTAACACTTGGCAATTTACATATGATTTGCAAATACTGAAGGGAAATTAAATCATACAATGCGGGTTTCATGCATACCACGTACTCCATTAAATTTGTGGTTTCAAATGAAAAATCTGAGAATATTTCGGGGTTTTTCAGTTAAAATAGAAAATGAACGAACTAACATTATCGTAAGTATATTAGGCCTATATTAGATTGACAGAGGACATTATATGATAAATAGAATATAAATCCAGCGAAGAATGTGTTCGTATAGATCGCAATGCGTCACATAGGGGTGTTCATTTATTCACTGAACTGTTTTTCGTTAAATATGTATCAATGGTATTTGATCAAACGCTTCAGGAGAAGTCACTTTTTCAATATACTGTGACAACCTTGGTACTGTACTCATCCCTTTCGTGCCATTTCATTTGCGGAGTATACACATTGTTACTGGTTATTTCTTTCACCCAGGCCGGCCAATAGTACATTCGGACGTGTAGAAGATGCCCAGAGGTAAGTCGTAGTGCATTATTTACTTTTATAGACGTTATAAACCTCACACTACCTCTGGTTAGAACCGTTAAATGATTACCCTCGTTTAAGTTTATCTATGATTTTAGTATTTATTTCCTTGAAACTCAAATCAAATTCCGGTACATCAGATGACATCACATCATGTCTTCCCTGTACATCATGTACATCAGAGGACATCTCATTATGTCTTCCTTGCAAAAGAGAAATCATATTATGTCTTCCCTGTAGGGGCCCTGATGCAGTGGTTAAAGCTGCCTGCTTGGAAAGTCGGAGATCGCGGGCTCGAACCCCACTCTGGCCTTGAAATTTTAAAGGACCAAAATGTTTCTTCCCTATTCCCTCGTAAAGATTCAATATTGTGGGGAGCCTCTGTGACCGAGAGGTAGCGTGCTCGGCCTCGGACCGCCAGAGCTCGATTTTCGAATCCGGTGTCTGGATGGCAGTGTCATCTCATTCATCCCACCATCCTCAGGAGGTTCTCCAGTTTAGCCAATATGTACACAAAGGTGGTCTAAACACCCTTTCATTTCATTTGTAGAGCAGAAATCATATTATGTCTTCCCTTCACATCAGAGGACATCACATTATGTCTTCCCTGTACTGCAGAGGACATCACATTGTGTACGGGTTATCCTTTGTTATGCCAGACATATCTAAAATCTAGCAGATATAAGATATTTTTATTCCCCGACGAGGGGTAACCAAAGTGAATGTTAAATCTCTATACCATAGATGTTAAACAATAAAATATAATTTTTATTGACAGTTTTAAAACAAGATCTGAATTAATAAGTGTACGAAATAAAATATAATGTATTGATGTGTTTTCAACATTCAATGGATAAAGAACCGATTCGCCGTATGGTATCGAATATATGCTGCTTTTATTGACATTTACTATATATATTTACGTAGTATCTCAAATTAAGTTTTAAGTTATATCATGGCTTTCGCAGGTATTCCCAAGCGCAACATCAATATGCTAAATTATCAGTCTGATTGCGCGCAGGTGGTTAGATTTGTTTCACGACACATTACCATCATGCCAGTGATGATGCATGAGAAAAAAATTTAGAATAAAATGTGTGTGCAGTACCTCACCCATGTACTAAAAAATATAACTTTATGTTCATGAATTTCACAAACATCCTTATTTGTTATTGATTGACCTTCAACATCAATCTAATATATGGTTCACGGCTATAGTCCCATGCAAGATGAGAATCAATTAGCCAAGATCAACCATAGGCACCCTTTTTCCACATCCCTCCCCCTCTACACTATAATATATACCAAGGTGGACAACAGAATAGAATAGAATAGCAGACGACAAACTCAATACTGCCTGTATTTGATCGTCATTCGGATTCTAACAAGTCGCTATGACAATATATGAAAAGAGAGCGGTTGGTGAAAATTTACTGGGGGAGAATATTGCATAACATTTAACGAGCAGTCGATCGATCGCTTTTGGAATGGAAAAGTCAGTGAACTGACGAGATAAGAAAGGAGCACAAATCCGCTTTGCAAATTTGTAGGGGAGAGAGGGGCTAAAAGTCACAAAACTTAAATTTTTGGTCATGAATTAGTGTGCCTTTCCTTTTGGAAACCCTGCACAGGTGCAGATAATGGCCATATCCCAGCAGGCTTGGGACGTTGAACCAATGTTAGTTTAAAGTTGGGCCAGCGTCGCAGACGATGGGCCACCATTAAACCATCATTGGTTCAACCTAGATCAGTTTCTATTTGCAAACAGAGCCTTTGCTTTTTGTAGTAAAACGCTCTTTACGATGCCTGGGTTGTGACTTCTAGCCCCAGTGCGGGCTTAAAGTCACAGACGAGGGTTAAAAAGTCGCATGTCTAGTGATTAAGGGTAAATAATGACATAATGAAGTAAAATGCCATGTGTCAATCAACAGGAATTTAATTATTTGAAGACAATTCAGCAACACAGATAAAAATAGTCATGATATTTTTTTTAATTCGGACAAGCCTAATTGCACTGATTTACATATAAACAATAGAGAATTATTTAAATTATTCAAAAAAGATAATTCAAAATTAGGTGAACAATGCTGCATCATCTGAAATAAAACTGTATACGAAAGAAATACAAAATCATACCCGGAATATGTCATTTAAAAAAAAATTCAAATACGGCTAAAATATTGCTATTTGTATCAATTACTTTATAAATTGATAATTTATAAGAATGCCCTTATTATTTGTAAGGGAATTTTAAAGTACGCAATAAAATATGTTTTAGAATATGTTTCAGTGCCTCCCGGGGCTAGACGTCATAAACGGGGTTAACGTCACGTGTGTTTTAATCTGTATATTCGCACCTATATATATACTGTTATTTATGGCCAATATATGTGTATTTAGGAGTCATAGAGGATTGTGAGATTTTGTTCTATGTACCAAAATACCGTTTGTCTTAAGGTCTAAATTCCCGGTTTGTGAAGTTCAAAATCGAAAAAGTCTTCTAAGTTTTGAACACATGATGGGAAGCTTGCCAGGGTGTTATCAATATACCACAGCTAGCCACCTGATCATGTATCAGTGATGAATTAAGAAGGATTTCCTTCCCACTTCTAAGATATGGCTCTGTGATTGTTAACCCATGTGACTTTTAGCTCGTCCCTCCCCTACAATTCACCAATTAATATACCCCGCCACGAGCATGGCTTGAACGATATCCCAGCAAACACAAAACATTTGTATAACATTTCTGCAACGTCGGCCCAAAGAGGACGTTGGGCCAACATTGTGTGCTGAGAAGCGATTCCAAATTGGCCTGGTCTTGCGCCGACTCAGAGCCGATGTACACAAACTGTAGCCTTTGTTACCTGGCGGGATACAGTCGGTCGGTTACGCTTGGTTGTGTTTGCCAATGGGGCGTGTGATTATACGGGCACACAACCCCTGATGTACAACCACCAAAGCCATGTTGTTTCTCTATCCATTGCGCCAACAGCGTCGACAGCGGAGAGCCAGGTTGCTGCTTCCACTGCGGTCTTTTTGCGTCCCTGCACGCAGATCATATGCTCATCATCACTCAGGTAGGGGAGCCTCTACAAAGTGACATACTATCACACAGGTAGGGGAACCTCGACAAAGTAACAGTTTGCATTTAAACTTACAATCTTCATGACTGTTGTACACCTGTACACAGTCATGAGGATTGTAACCAAAAGTCACAACTTGCTCTTGATATGAGCCCAGCTTATTTTAGGTCGTGAGTAAAAGCCCACCCTCCACAATGTGTTCTGCATTAATGAGCACTCAATACATACTTGGGCTTGGATGCGTATCTTGGGCATTCCCGAATTTCTCTGGGACTAAGCGATCGATTTATCCCTTAACATTACAACGCTACAAATCATTGGTTGAGATGTGCTTATGTATCTGTATGTTACGTGGCAGTACGCACTATTGTGCTATCGAGCCACGGGCGCTATTGCGCCACATTGTAGATTTTCTGGGGTCTTGCCGGATGGAAACTGCGCCTACGTCCACTGAAGTTCTTTTACGTCCAACTTTAGTCAGTCAGACGAGCCATCTGTTTCACGTAGTTCTCTGAGTGGCGGTCACCCATCCAACTAGGGACCTGGCCCGGCGTTGCGTAACTTCAGTGATCGAGCCTACACCGATGGGCTATCGCCGTATTCCGTATAGTAATACATTTATATAAAGAAGAATGTAATATATTGAATTAAGGAATTAAGATAATAAAAGTAAATTGAATACAAACGTCATATAAACGTATGTCGGTAATAAGTAAAGATAAAATCATAAACATCAATTAAAAACAAGCACACGCCTGACAACAGCAAGTGCTTGTCCATGAACAGACATTATCGTACATAAAAAGCCCTTAACTTCTTCAAATAAAAAAACTTTTAGCTTATTAACAAAAATACTAAATCCACTCGCAATGCTGATGGTAGCTGGTTCCATAATGCAACAATTCTATTGGTGTAAAATCCCTTATACGTCTCTGTTCTCAACTGCTGAGGTTACAAAAGCAGACCTAATGGTTAGAGCAAAGACGTGGGTTTGGTCATTTCTCCTCGAAAAGAAAGTGGTAAAATGTTCATGATTTCACAGCGTTCTTTATAATTTAACGAAGGATAACGCATAGCATACCGTGTAAAATTTATCTGAATTTGATCAACCGATTCAATGTGAGATTTATAAAAAGGTGATCATAGTGGAGAAGAGTATTTAGATAAAGTTACTGATGCAGGTGCTTTGTAACCAACTGCTCTCCTAATCATGCCATTTACTTTATTACATTTATTAATATTATTTATGTGTACATTATGTGTTAAAAAACAATCGACAGTAGCACCAATATCACAAAAAGAAAAAAACTTTTTTCTAATAGTTCACCATTAATCGTATAAAAAAACTTTATAGGATTGTGATTCCTAGTAAATGAAAAAAAACGTACATTTCGCAAATTGAAATTAAGCTCCCGATAATTAGACCACCGATAAAGTTCGGCTAAATCCTTCTATAGAGCTACAGTCAACATTATTGCGCGATATTCAGTCTATTTCTGGGATACCGTGACTGGGTAAAGGTAATTTGGCTTGTGCAGCTCAACTGCCTTCAATATCTTACGGTATATTGCGAATCGCGAGTAGATAAATTGGCCGACAAAAGCGAAAAACAATTATTTGGCACGTGGAAAAAATGATCTGGCGAAAGACCAGCCCCCCTCGGTCTTTTAATAGTCGCTCCCTAGCTAGTGATGTTTTTTTATTGTGCGATATTTAGCCCATTTACACAGTTCGCGATAAATCGCTCTGGATTGTCTGTGTTGATCATCACGTCACAGAAGGTTCATTTATATTTCCGAAAAAATAGTTCCTTTTAATTTGAAATCATCGCGCGATAAAGTATTTATCGGGTCGCGCTTTGTGTAAATGGCATCACTAAAATAAGTCGTATCGATTTTGGCGCGATATTTGTATCGCTCGATTAACAGTTATATCACTGTGAAAACTGACCTTTATCCAGTGACGGTATGTTAACCCAGCAAGCACTAGACATTGAACCAATGCTGGGGCAATGATTAACCAGCAGCGGACACGGTGAGCCAGCATTGACCCAGCATTGGTTCAATGTGTCGTGTTTGCTGGGAAAGTGGGTTACTTTACATAGTATAGTGAGCATTCTGTAATAGAATGTATTATATTTGGATAGCGTTACGTGTGTCGACTCGCTAACGCGTTGACGATGTCGAAGATACGCTCAGACGAACTTGAGGGTGTATTGTCGAAAGGGGTGGTACGTAGACCTAAACTTATACCGACTTTCATAACGCAGATGATGCTGATAACAGTAAACCTCTACATGAGCGACCAATATGTGAAAAACAGTTATTTCTGCAGATGATTGATAGTGGCAGAGGAAAAATTATTAAATAGGCTCGCATCGAAATTGAAGGAAGTTGGCCTATACATATTTGATAACGGTAACCATGTATTCTGTCGTACAAATCGAAATTGCAGCATTAGAGGTTGATGTGGTCAGACTCGCCTGTCTACAGTATCTTGTGTGCCGTGTGAAATGTGTACTCTGGACTAAGTATACAACTACTACAAACGTAACGTCTAGAGGGGCAGAAACATTTAGAGATGGTAATATTATTGTCCTCAGTAGGCGTGACTTGAATGATCACGATTACGGAATATTACATGTGCGACTTGCGCAGCGTGATTACCTTGTTCTTGACTTGAGCCGATATTATAAAACTATCAATATTTGTCTACGTCATGATGTCGGACTCGGCCGCCGAGCCTCTGCTACAAGCGAACAGTTCTATTCCTATCAATTCTGCTATGAGTGATGACACCGACGAGTTTGGTGAGTTAAAACCTCATCTTTTCAATTCGGGATGGTGTTGCTGTTTTATTAGCAGGGTAAAGCAGTTATTGAAAATGACATGAGTGCTTAACCCTTTCACCACTGAAGCCCGTTTTTATGTGCTGAATGCCATAGCATTCAGCACATAAAAACGGGCTTCAGTGGTGAAAGGCTTCAACATCCAAGATTTGCTAACTTTTTCTCTATCAAATGAAACTAATGAGTGATTTTCATCCACTTCAACTATGGCCTGTTCTTTATCCAGGTTTTTTGCTGGATCAATCATGATAGGTGGAATACCATCGCTGTGTAAATATTTAAATAAAGATAACATAATTTGTACAATGTTGGGATGTTTAAAAAATGTGCCTGTTCTCGTAGATATATAGATATAGATAGTTATTGACGACGGAATAGTATTTGACGACGGAAAGTCTAGACAGACTTAGCGTCATTATATGAACAGTATACATTATTATTACACAGTGCATAATACATGTATAATACAATAGATGAACATGTAAAATATATGTAAGCAGCTAAGTATTAACTAAAATAACAGTATGGAATATACTGTACATGTTGATGATACTGTAGGCATGGTAGGCATGCCTATGTTTCTTGTACCAAAATCAGATGTAAACTAAAGGGGAATTGTGACTTCAAGTACGGTAACAATAGTTTTAGGAGTTTTTTGCGGCTATTTTTTTAATTTGTTGGGTTATTTTCTTATGACAAATTATTCTAATTTGTCTTAAGGAATTTTTGGCAGCTATTTGGAATTCGATTTTTATACTTCAGAATTCGGACTTCGGAGATCAGAAGTCCCCACTGCGCCTAAAGTTGTACTTATATATTTGTATGTCAAATGGAAGCACATTTAGGGGGAGGGGCAATAAACACATTGACTTGACTTTCTATTGGTTTATTGCTGTATAGCTGCAAACAACATTGCGTTGACGTTTCATGTTTGATGAAATTACAAGCTTACAATATAGCATTTGAAATGTTTCCACCGTCCAACCGATGTTGGTTCAATGCTGTCTGCCGTGTTGTCTATTACAAAGGCCCCCTATTGACTGGTCAAGATTCCATTCATTGGGCTTTACCCGACATGTAAAGCATTGAGCCGACATCCACATAGTGATCCAGAAAATCCTGGATAAATCCGCAAGGACAACTAAGAGTTCTTAAAAAAGTCACAGCATAATACCTTAACTCATAGCAGTCTAAGTCCGAGCCCAGCTCGGACCTGGCATTTATGACGCTGCAGTCTAGGTCCGAGCCCAGCTCGGACCTGACAATAATGCTTAGCCATTCACCAAATGACATGACTTGCGCAACTATGAACCAAGAATGGGGAAGCTGGAACATAAAGAGTTTACTTATCTGCATAACAGCTGCTTCCGAAATAAAAATCGAACTCCAGGCTCAGATGAATACGAGGCTTTTGGTATTTCTCAGATGAGTTGGGAATGTCAAACTTGGTGCATCTCAAAATTTAAAATCCAGTATGCTTCTGAGGGAATTTAGAAAAATGGCTAAGTCCCATGGTAATAACTTATTCACCCTATTAATTTGTTTATAAAGATCTATTGAATGCTTCTTCGAACCATTTGTGATGTATTTTAATATATTTTATGTGAATTGATATAATGTTGTACTCCTGAATCTCCGTGAATCTCAAAACTACCATTTTTTAACAAAATTTCCGAAAATTTGACTACCTAATTAACATATTCAAAATGGTTGTTGGTTGCCATGGCAACACCACATTGGCCGTTGTAATGAAGTGTATTCTGGATATATATTGTATGTGTGTTTGTATGATGTATGGGAAATACATATGCCATAATTCTAAATTTCTATTAAAAGTAGGAGAATGTGTCTCAAAATCACAAAAATGGCCAGACCACACAGACGTCCAATGTTAAAACGGCCAGACTGCTATGAGTTAATACATAAGGATCATTGTGCCAAGGCTGGAAGTTGATTGGATAAAAACTCAGGGAGAAATAACACTGCAAATGTTGGTGCCAAGAAAAAGTAGAAGAATCAAGAACCGAAGCAAAAATAACTGGGAAACCATAAGTAACTGTTGTGTAGCTATTAATACGAATAGCAGCAAAGAAGACACTGGAATGCGTAGAAACCGGTATAAATAGTATACAATATTTTATGACTAGATTATCTGATTATATATAATAACAATAATACGAATTATATGGTATTTCATATATGCGTAATATAACAGAGATAATGATGTAAAAAAAAAGTATTTCTATAAGAATTATATGAAATAGACATGTTAATGACGGTGTACATGATAGGGGAGACTGGGGCACCTTGAGGCAGAAAAATCGCCCCCCCCCCCCCCCCAAGCATATATTTAAATTTCGATATTAAACATTTTGACGAAATGTATTAATACATTATCCAGTGGGGTATTATGGGTATATGTACCCTATAATTTTTAAACAAAACATATTTTCAAAAAAATGTCTCAATGTACCCCATACTCGGCACCTTGAGACGACACCACCTGGGGTACCCTGAGACACCATATCAGGTACCTGAAGACCACGTGGATATAGCAAAAATCAAGATTTTAATACTACATATACCTGTAGCTAAAGCTTGCAGTTGGCTAATGCTAGATGTTGCAGCAACAATATGTGCCTGAAAAAAATGGGGGCACCTTGATACACTTTCGGGGCACCTTGAGACAGTTTTGGGGCATAGTGAGACAGCGTCTCAAGGTGCCCCACATCTGACCCCACTTCTGATATCATATTTTGTGTGTGGGGTGTATTTGAAGAAAACCATTATACGTAAGTTATAAAGTGATAGCACAGGTGTAAGATACCATCAAAATAATAGGGAAATCAAGTATTACGTGATCTATAGAAACAAACATTGATCATCTCAAAAAAGTACTTTTCGTGTAAAAAATGGACATAAGCTTACATACATGCCAAGGATAGCCAACAGCCATTAGCAATAGGGTGGAAAATATAAATTGGCTAGTTTTGGTACCATTGACCAGATGGCGCACAGATCGCAAAATAATTTTTGTGTCAAACAAGCCTGTCTCAAGGAGCCCCATAAAGTGCCCCAGTCTCCCCTACTGTACAAATAAACCCCTATGTTATTAATAATATACGGTATACGAGAGTATGTATAAAAACAATAATAAGAAATATGATATTTAGTAGATCCCTTTCAACATGTTTAGATAACCTAAATGTGCATCGACGCTGGCCCAACATGAAAACATCATTGTTTCAACGTGTCGTGTTTGCTGGGGAGGGGGGGGGGGTCTCCTCAGCTGTCAACACATGAGTATCGACATCGGAACCCTCCGATCTGGAAGCAACCGTTTTATAAGCAGATATAAGTGGCCCGTTTGATGTTGAATACAGGTATAAGTGTATTTTGGTAAGCATAATAATGATCAATGTATGCTCATAACTTTTATGATCCTATAAACTTCCTATGCTCATAATAAAGTAAGTGAGTCGTCATAATTCGCTGAGTAAACATGGGCACACTATGCAATGGCACGTATGCGCAGCATGGTCAACGTCCGTAGGAGTGGGGTCCGCCGCAATGTAAATGTCATGGTTCAGTGAAGCACAACGAACCAGCTGCTTTAAGAGCACATTAGCTCCTTCTTAACTTTACCTGTATATAGTGGCCCTAATAGGGGGTGGATTTTTTGATAATTTTATGATAATATTTTTCACACGATAGAATTTTGCAGAATTTTCGCAGCTTTTACCTGCAAACCCAGAATTAAAATTGTGAAGTGAATGTCTTATGCATATAACTTATGAATACAACGACAAAAACTTTGTACACGGTCTACATCACAGTTGGTTGTATGTCAACGTGAGAATATTACAGGTGTTAGATATTTCTGTACTGCCGCGCAAAGCCATAAGGCAGTATCTGCTTACTTTATAAGTAAGCTGTGTTGTCTTTGCAGAGCAGTGTTTCTACGCTCACACAATATAGACGTATGTAGAAGAGTACAGTCGACTTCTTCATCTAGTCAGTATTTATAAGCTCGATTGAAGAGCTATAAAAAGTCATGTCAAGTTTGTTTCCCGAGTTTAAAATGCAACCTCGTTATGAACGCGTCAGTCTCGAAGACACAGGTTTGTTTCGAATTGAAGCAGCTTTTCGTTATCAATATTATAAGTCAGAAAAAATATTCTACTATAGCTCATATGCGCGCAGTTTTTAAATTAATTTCAAGCCAGTAAACAAAACATGATTGGATCAATATTGGTTCAAAGCTATACATTCGCGTATTATGTTTGGATTCAATATTACACCTGAAGCTATAGCGGGGCCTATCATAATGTTTGGAGCTAGATGGGTTGTGAAGAACATTAAATTTACTAAGTTTTACACCTAAAATATAGTCAAACATGACACCATTCCTTTCACGAATTAGTTTTATCGGACAGTCGAGCTGACTTATTTATTCCCATGATTTATTCTATAATTTAAGTTCTTTTTAATTTATATGCTCCAATACATCATCATTCACCATTAAATTTTCAAAGTTTTTTTTGTATATTCTAGATCAGCACCATTTACAATAAATAAATTTGTCCTGTGCATAGGTTTGTAAATCCATAAGAACATCGCTAGCTTGGTGGACGATAATAGGTGAATAAAATGACGACTACAAAAAATCAATCAGATCAGTCAGCTTGAAATATTGCCATCTTAAAATAGGACATGATGTTTAACACACCTATTTTATTCATATTGTATAAATTACAGGTGATAGAAGTGTTTTCATCTAGCTCCCAACAGTATGACATAAAACTTCTGGTGTAATACTAAATCAAAACATTTTACGCGAATGTATAGCTTAAATACCGTCTGACATTGACATTAACTGACATTAACATTAACGGATTGCGTGCTTTCTCCTGGCATGCACATGTATCTTACTTTTATGAAAGGTCCTCAGAAATAAATTGCCTGTTGTTACTTGCAAATGTCATTATTTTCTCGTGATCGCAGGTAGTTTTATCGGAAATGAATATGGGTAATTATTATTTCACTTATCCTTCATTAATGAGTTAGGCCTATAACCCGTTAGGGGGGGAAGGATGTCACCTCCGCGTGGTCCCCCCTGGGCAACTTCTTAGAAGGCCAAGCACACCCAAACATTTCATCAAACCAGGTTTGTCTATTTTTTTTACTTGAAGTTTTTTGTGTTTGCTATCCGGTGGTACTGAGGTTGTTATGTTTATTTTTGAATAGTTTTTAGTTCAAATTCTTTATATATTCTCTATATATTCATATTTATATATTTTATATATTTTTTTCATTGTACTTGTGGTGCCTTACAGTGCTCTCACGGATTATGATCGCTCTGTCGTGCTAGTTCTCGATGACAGACCCGATCCCCAGCTGTGGGGGCATTGTAGGTCTACTCATAATTCCTCTATGATTTGGTTTTTGTGTTTGCAGTGGTTTCTCTTTGGCATCCTGGCGATGAACGGGATGTCCGAAAGAAACCATTGCCATATAATTATTTTTTCACTTTATTGTTTTAAAGGTTTCTCTGTGGCATCCTGGCAGATAATGCAGCATGTCATAGAGAAGCCATTGCCGTACAATTAGCCTGTGGTGACTTACGGTGTCCTCACGGTTTGTGATCGCTCTGTGATGTCCTCCAATATCACAGACCTTGTTACCAACTGTGGGGGCACTGTAAGTCTTTAATTTTTGAGAATTTTTTGTGGTTTCATGATTTCTCTGGCCATACTGGCCGAAAAGTGAAGTAAAGAAGACATTTACTTACTTACTTAATGGTTTCTCTGCTCATTGTTTATGTCATTCATATTTATGTCTAAATGGGTTTATTTTTTTTATTATAGTATATAGTATTATAGTATATATTATATATTTGTTTTGACAATGACACTGTTTTGACTTAGACTTGTAGTTTTTACACAATTACTCCAATTTTATGGAGATATAGTGACTTGAAAAGTCGTTCATTTTAAATTCACTTCATATTTTACATTATTTATACTGATATTTTTATACCCATTAAACTGTGTTGTAGTGCAGGCGCTTCAACATGTCATCAGACTCGTTACATATAGGTGCCAGGAGCATCGTCATCTTATCATATCAAACAATTTAAACTGAATATTTTAGTACGAACATGCTTTTATTAGCTTTGTCTTTCCTTTACTACTTTAACTATACAATATGGGATATTGTAATACCTGGAATTTTCACTTAAATGGCCATACTGGCCGAAAAGTGAAGTAAAGCAAATATTTTACTTACTTACTTATAACCCGTTAAACACAAAACATTTGCATAACATTTGTACAACGTCGGCCCAACGTCTTCGACGTTGGTCCAACATTGTATAAATGTTATGCAAATGTTTTGTGTTTACTGGGAACTTAGGAGTGCAACCTACTTTGTCTAGCAGATTGTTTTGCTCAACTGCTCAGTTGACTGTCTTTTCTATGCTGATCACTTAAGATGTATTTATCGTCATTTATATCTGCCTTTAACCCTTAAACCGCTAATTTAAATAATTTATTTTCTCACCCACTTTAAAGTTGTCTCGCTGCCACGACCCACAACTTAAAGTGGGTCAAAATTACTCGTATTATTTTGTTTAATTTGAGACCAAATATTTTAAAATCTTGTTTGATTCCCAATGTTTTTGAATACCAGTGATCGGATCAGCTAATAATACAGATTAAAAACGACTATAGTCGCGCCTAGCGGGTTAATTGTTTATTTTCAAATAATCTCGCCAGGACGCAAATAATTAAAGGGACTGCTCCAAGAGCCCTAAACTTAAAACGTCTCAAAGTTTACATTTGTGTTACTTAGGCTTATATCTTCGTAAATCTAATAATCTTCTTCGACCCGCCATTTGAATGAGACATGTTAGCGATAAGTGTGTGTTTTGGAATGTTCTTACATTTTCAGACAACCTTGAAAAAAATTACATTTGAACTGACATTCACTAACCGGCTAAACCAGGCTACTCACATCGCGTGGTCATCAGGGTAACCATTCACATGCCAGGTCTAGATGAAGGGTCCGATGTTGATTTTTTTTCTTTGAAAGTGTCGACACTCAGGAAAATCCCTTCTTTTTGTCACTGCACCAGCCACAAATATCACATGAATATAGCCGTCATATTTTTGCGATGTTCACGATGCCTCTCAAACACTCAAAAAGTTGTAACGGAGCTAAAATAAAAATATATTATTTGTCTGAATATGTCACTGTAAAGCGACAAGAATTTTAATGAAGGTACAGTCGCTCGAAAATATGTGGGCCTACTCTTAATGACTGATACAAATGGTAGTTGGTGGTGTCTTTTAAAACATTAATGAGAATACGTTATTTGAATGACAACTTTGAGATGGTTTGTCACAGTATAACGTTAGTACAGTTTTGTGAGTTTTAATTCATTGTTACTAATCGGTTGAGGTTTAAATATAAAGAAGACTTAATTTAGTCTGTAGGTCCCTCATGTATTTTCTTATTACTAATCGATCTCTGAAGTTAAACCCGTGGTCCATTGTGGACCGGCAAGTGCTGACAGTCGGTAATCCAGTAATTTTCCGAGGTACTTTTGTATGTTTAAAAACAGTTTTTGCCAAACGATTTTCGAGAGCGTGCGAACTAATAATTTTATTATGCGATACCCCATGTTTTCTGTCGGTGATGAGAAATTAAAAACAATCACGTGAGCTACCGTCTGAAAAATAGTTAGATATCGCACAATAAATTGCACAGCTCTAACGATGGAAATCGTCCTGTAGGACTGTTTGTACAAATGTATCATGTGTATATGATGCCTAGGAAAATTACTAAGATTACCGACTGTAGAAAACACTGGTGCACTCTTGTCCAGCGTCTCAGGAGAGTCTCCTGACCCAGTTTAGCCTATATGTGCATTTTTTTGTCCAGCGTATTATGAACAGTGACCTATCCCTTTTGAGAATAACGTATCCTGATGTGAATAACGAACTTTATGGAAAAATGTAGGCAATAGGGGACAAAATTATTGTTGCACAATATAAAGCAAGGCCACTTTCTAGTATTCATTTTTTATTATGAATTTCCCAATTTCATAATTATACCGTACTTACAACTGAATTTAAGGCTGCATCTCTATTAGCACTAATTCATTCGACTGACATGAGAATTACTTTGTTACAGAGGCTTTACCATCACGAGAACCCGGTCCACTCGTTTCCCAGAAAATGAAGGAGTTAGGTAAGCTGATTATAATTGTCATTAACGAGCATGGCATTTTATTGAAACAAATATTTTAAGGATGTTATATATTAAGAATACTGTATAAGGGTATAAGATATATATATATTGGAAAATACTAGTTACGTGAATTACACTAAGCGATTATTTTTTCAACAACTATCCATTTTATGCCTGTATCAAAGTTTACAGATAGTATAAACCTCCATACTAATATTTCTACAGGTATGGAGCAATATAACCCGGGCAATACTAACAGTAAGCTCAATGCACAAATGCTTGGACTGTGGTTATTATAATTCAAAACTTTTTTGCACTTGTAACTGCATGTACAATTGGTTGTGGTTTGATCTTTATTTGACACAATATATAGGCCTAGTGGGGGAGAAGTATGAAGAAACTTTGTTCTGTTAATCGATTTGTTAATCGCGTTTTTCGATATCTCTGACAAATGATATGTATCTATCTGAAACCGAGTTTACTGTTGTCTCTTGTCGCCATATGGGAATATGGGGTAGTCCCTCGCGCCGGAGATACCAGTATGTGATCGTTAGGGTCTCCAGTATGGGCTTGTAAGGGTGAATGAGAGAAACTGCCCAACATTCTCCATTATAACGTAAACTTCCTCTCCCCGTCGAATCGACGGTTCTAAGTAATTCACAAAACTCTTCTTCCGCTTGTCATGTTTATTTGTCTAGACATTTGGTAACAGCAACGTGCAGCCCCGCGCACGACACGTCTAACTTGACTCAGAGTGAGCGACGGGCGGCACGTCCGCAGTCGCTTAGCGTAATATCTGAAGTGCGGGAAAGTACCAAGGCCGCATGGGATTCGGCCCTCTGCGCCCGGCACCAAAGTACCGAAACGAGGCAGTCGTCCGCAGACTCACGCATCCGGGAGGCTGGGGATAACTGCCATATTAAAATAACGAAGTAGGGATCCTACATTACCCCCGGGCTAGTGATAACGTAGGACCCAACTGACGTGTAGGAGACTGCTTCGTGCAATTAGTGGGGGTTGTAATAATATGTAACCTCTTATAACTAACCATAGTTTAAAAAAATTATAGCGTTGGTGGTTACAGCGTGGGTGGTTGACGTCGCAGCATTTTAAATGAAAATTGTCCCATCCTCTTAACACCAACTGTCCTGTATGTACGTATTTATATGCTGCAAGCTGCGACCAACCAATTCATTTAAATAACATAAATTTCCATTATAATTTAGCAATTATCTTGCTTAAAAATGTATTTACATTTTACGTATTTTACACAATGTTGCCAGGCCTGGTGCATTCATTTACAATTTAAAAACATTATTAATACGGTACATGCGGTTGGGCCCGCCATAGATGTTGTTAGGCGCCACTATGGCGTGGACCATCTGCACGAACTGGGCAGGAGTCTGGATTATTCGTCCGACTCTAGTTTTTCGCACCGTTGTGTCTGTCGAAATTTTGTCGCGATTAGCGATATTCGAACGATTGCTTTTATTCGAGTCGATTACGGCGTCAGCAGCACCCTGGGTTTTACCCCGTAGATGTAAAGGTATGCGGGTATATGTTCGCAAACCACCGCCGTTCCCGTTAGCGCGGGACACGGCGGGGGCTCGCGAATGCGGCGCTATATAAGTATTGTCTTTGTTAGACAATTTGACTTTAGTATCTAGTTGCTGCGGGACCGTGGCCAATTTGCTACTGCTTCTGACTGCCGTCGACTTTGTCGTTTTAACACTCGTTCTGTTGCACGTCTGAGTGTCCCGCTACCAGGTCTAGGTGGACCCTGTGGATTCCAATTAGAGATTTTGGTAGTCTTCGAGCTCTGTGGTTTGTTTGGCGTAGTACGCTGTATGTTCGTACCTGTCGTAGGCTAGCACTCGAGATGTGCGGGTTTAACGCGATCTAAAGAAACCGTCTTACCCTTGCCTTTCATTAGGATTTTCATGACTCTGCCACTCTTCGCGACGACCTTGTATGGTCCGTCGTAAGGGGCGGTCAGAGGCGGCGCAATTGCGATTCGGCGCAAGAATACATGTGTGCATGTAGCTATTTCCTTGTATTGAAAATGTTATGTTGTTGTGTGTCACGTGGCGGGCATAGACGGAGACGCGACATGGCCACGCGTAGCTTGTCTGAATAGTTCTCCAAATCAGTGTTAGCGTCGACGGTGTACTCTTCTTCCGCTTGTCATGTTTATTTGTCTAGACATTTGGTAACAGCAACGTACAGCCCCGCGCACGACACGTCTAACTTGACTCAGAGTGAGCGACGGGCGGCACGTCCGCAGTCGTTTAGCGTAATATCTGAAGTGCGGGAAAAGTACCAAGGCCGCATGGGATTCGGCCCTCTGCGCCCGGCTCCAAAGTACCGAAACGAGGCAGTCGTCCGCAGACTCACGCGTCCGGGAGGCTGGGGATAACTGCCATATTAAAATAACGAAGTAGGGATCCTACATTACCCCCAGGTTAGTGATAACGTAGGACCCAACTGACGTGTAGGAGACTGCTTCGTGCAATTAGTGGGGGTTGTAATAATATGTAACCTCTTATAACTAACCATAGTTTGAAAAATTATAGCGTTGGAGGTTACAGCGTGGGTGGTTGACGTCGCAGCATTTTAAATGAAAATTGTCCCATCCTCTTAACACCAACTGTCCTGTATGTACGTATTTATATGCTGCAAGCTGCGACCAACCAATTCATTTAAATAACATAAATTGCCATTATAATTTAGCAATTATCTTGCTTAAAAATGTATTTACATTTTACATATTTTACACAATGTTGCCAGGCCTGGTGCATTCATTTACAATTTAAAAACATTATTAATACAGTACATGCGGTTGGGCCCGCCATAGATGTTGTTAGGCGCCACTATGGCGTGGATCATCTGCACGAACCGGGCAGGAGTCTGGATTATTCGTCCGACTCTAGTTTTTCTCACCGTTGTGTCTGTCGAAATTTTGTCGCGATTAGCGATATTCGAACGATTGCTTTTATTCGAGTCGATTACGACGTCAGCAGCACCCTGGGTTTTACCCCGTAGATGTAAAGGTATGCGGGTATATGTTCGCAAACCACCGCCGTTCCCGTTAGCGCGGGACACGGCGGGGGCTCGCGAATGCGGCGCTATATAAGTATTGTCTTTGTTAGACAATTTGACTTTAGTATCTAGTTGCTGCGGGACCGTGGCCAATTTGCTACTGCTTCTGACTGCCGTCGACTTTGTCGTTTTAACACTCGTTCTGTTGCACGTCTGAGTGTCCCGCTACCAGGTCTAGGTGGACCCTGTGGATTCCAATTAGAGATTTTGGTAGTCTTCGAGCTCTGTGGTTTGTTTGGCGTAGTACGCTGTATGTTCGTACCTGTCGTAGGCTCGCACTCGAGATGTGCGGGTTTAACGCGATCTAAAGAGACCGTCTTACCCTTGCCTTTCATTAGGATTTTCCTGACTCTGCCACTCTTCGCGACGACCTTGTATGGTCCGTCGTAAGGGGCGGTCAGAGGCGGCGCAATTGCGATTCGGCGCAAGAATACATGTGTGCATGTAGCTATTTCCTTGTATTAAAAATGTTATGTTGTTGTGTGTCACGTGGCGGACATAGACGGAGACGCGACATGGCCACGCGTAGCTTGTCTGAATAGTTCTCCAAATCAGTGTTAGCGTCGACGGTATACTGTTTCGTAAACTCTCCTGGGAGTCTTAAGTATTGTCCCGTATATCGTCTCGGCAGCCGACCTGCCTAGTCTCTCTTTAACTGCGGAACGAACTCCTAAAAGTACAGCGGGTAACGTAATAGTCCACGGAATCGGTGACTTGTGCGCCATAATGGCGGCTTTCAATTGACGGTGGAAACGTTCGACCATGCCGTTCGACCGGGGGTGATAACTCGTGGTACGATTCCGTATAATTCCGAATTGATTACATAGATTATCCCACAATTTGGACTCGAATTGAGCGCCCCTATCAGTGGTGATAGTGGCTGGAGTACCATAACGTGCTATCCACCCGCTGAAGAAAGCATCGGCGACCGTTTCGGCCCGAATATCTACAATATGTATGGCTTCCGGCCAACGTGTAAAACGATCGACGAAAGTCAGTAGATATCTAAAGCCATTAGCATAGGGTAAAGGTCCGACTGTATCGATGTGGACATGATCAAATCGCTTGGTAGGTTCAGTGAACTTTCCGTAAACTGGGGTGTTGTGACGTGAAACTTTGACAGTCTGGCAACCCTTACAGGTACGACACCATCTAGCAATGTCAATATTCATGCCATGCCAGACAAATCGGGTATTAATCAAAGGTTTTGTAGCTCTATGAGATGGGTGGCCTAAACCGTGTAAGCTTGAAAAAACTTTACGGCGAGATTTCGCGGTAAGGTACGGCCGGTTGTGTGCCGTGGACACATCACACCAGATCAATTGATTATCGAATGATTTGAGTAGTTTGAAATTCATAGTGGATGTAGTCGAGTGTCTCAATCTCGTGAATTCCGCGTCTTTAGCTTGGTCGAGACTCAACTCCTTATAGTATATCACTGGTCCATCATTTATCGCGGACACTGATGGTCGTGACAGCGCATCAGCGACGAAATTTGTCTCGCCTTTTACATATCTAATATCAGTTGTGAACTCAGCTATGAAAGCTAAATGTCGTGTTTGTCGTAGGGACGCGCGTTCAGTCACGGATGACATTACAAATGTCAACGGTTTATGATCGGTATTAACGAAAAAATTTCGTCCGTCAAAATTATGTCTAAAATGTTTAATTGTGGCATATACCGCCAAAAGCTCACGATCGAACGCGCTGTAACGTGTCTCAGCTGGGTTCAGCTTCTTGCTGAAAAACGAAAGTGGCTGCCACATACCATTCAAATACAGCTGCAACACGCCACTGACGGCAACATCACTAGCGTCGCACGTGATGTTTATCTGAGCCGTAGGATCTGGGTGTACCAGAAGAGTAGCGTTTTGCCAATATTTGTTTTGACTCAAAAAATGCTGACTCTGCATTTTTATCCCACTTTAAGTCGAAATTTGACTTCGGTGACAGTCTTGTATGGCCTTCGTTGGCAGCTGTCTGTAAATTATTTAGTGGTGTCAACTTCGCAGCGCATTGCGGTATGAAACGATGGTAATAATATACCATTCCCAAATATCTACGCAGTGCTCGTTGCTTTTCGGGCTTAACGAAATTTACAATCGCGTCAACGGCGCTGGGTAACGGCGAAATTCCTAGAAAACTTAATTCAGTTGTACCGAACTGACACTTCTCAGGACCAATTATTATTCCGTATTCGGCTAGTCGGGCAAAAAGAATTCGTGAATGCTTCTTATGGGTTTTATGATCTGGGCTGGTTACCAGTAGGTCATCCAAATATACAAAAACAAAATCAAGTCCGCGTGTAATGTGGTCTATAAAACGCTGAAACGTTTGACCGGAATTTCGTAGACCAAACGGTGTTCTAGTGAAATTAAATAAACCAAAAGGTGTAGTAACGGCAGTCTTATGTATATCGGACGGTTCCACCGGAATTTGGTAATAAGCTCTGACCAAATCGATCTTTGAAAAAATCTTCAAGCCGGCTAAACGCTGCGTGAAATCTTGTATATGTGGAATCGGATAACGGTCGGGTACAGTCTGTGCGTTTAAACTGCGGTAGTCCCCACATGGTCTCCAATCGCCATTTTTCTTTGGTACAATGTGAAGCGCTGAGGACCACTCGCTGATGCCAGGTTCAATGACCCCTAATTTTATCATTTCATCGAACTCACGTTTTGCGGTAACAAGCTTATCGGGTGCCAATCGTCGTGGGCGCGCAAACACTGGGTGTCCTTTGGTGACTATTTTATGCGTTATACCGTGTTTAACGGTCTCACCCTTTGTCGTAGGGCGAGTCAGTTCCGGGAACTGACCGAGAAGTTTAGTATACTCATTCTGAACAGTGTCTACTCTGTTCAATGACAGTGGTGTAATCGATGACAGTGAAGCGGCAATAGCTAGACCTGTTCTCATGTCCCGGAGACATCGGTTTCTCAAATCTACAAGCAAATTATAGTGAATTAAAAAATCAGCCCCGATTATGGGTTGCTTCACATCTGCTACTATAAACGTCCACGGATATTCGCGCTTTAAGCCGACATCGACGACGCATTTACAGTTGCCGTATGTATTTTAAGTACTGTTATTCGCTGCCACCAGGGGGAGACTATCTGCGTCCGAAATCCCACTAGCGCAAGATTTCGGCAAAACACTGACAGCTGCGCCTGTGTCAATCAAGTACTTACATTTATGTCTTTTGTCTGCGACGTATAATAATTTAGAGTGTGATAACACAATATTCGCTACTTCGCGCTGACCTAATGTGCTATAATACGAACAGGGTTCACTGCACAAGCACGCCTTTTCACCGAAATTCTGGTGGTAGTAGCAAACCTGTGCAGTGGCTATGTCGGGCGATTGTGCGACATTATTTTGCGGCGGCGGTGCGTGCGGACGAATATTTTGCTGTACATTCGGCGGCGGAACAAAAGGGCGAGCGTTTTGCTGTACATTGTTGTAATTACCAGGTTGGTTATGAACAAAACCTGTGGCCTGTACATTGGGAGCAAATGTAGGCGTAGGAGTATAATTGTTGTTTACACGTCCACGTCCTTTATTTCTCTTCTTCTCGGATGTAGTCACGGTTTCTATCTTTTTGAGTCTCTTTGACAAGTCCTCAAGCAAACCAACTAACTTAGTGGTTTCGTCTACCTTTATTTCCGCAACCCCCGGCTTACTCTCTTCTACGTCTGCTTCAGAGGCCAGTGCCCGGTCGGCCAACACGGCCAAACTTTCTAGTGTGGCACTGTCTGGTTGAGTTGCCAAATGAGTTCTGATTGAAGCGGGCATCTGCCGGATGAACGCTTGGCGTATGACTGCCTTCCCAACAACTGCCCGTGGTCCAGAACCAGCCGCCTTCTGTAGACGCCTTAGGAAGCGTGAGGGAATGTCTGTACCCATCCTTTCTCCTGAGATTACTTTATTAACCCGTTCGGGTGTTGTCAAACCACGTCGCTCGATCAAAATCGCTTTCAGGCTTTCATATTTATGGGATCTGAAAGGCTGAAGTAGAACGTCCTTCACGTCTGATGCGACCTCGCCCGAAAGTGCTGCGCAGGTTAAACTATATCTCTCGTCATCGTCGTGGATCTGATAAGGATCGAACTGAGTTTCTATCTGGTTAAACCAGAGTTCAACGTCCGTAGCATAAAACGTAGCTATTTTAAACTTAGGCAAGTTCGTTGAACGTCTCTGAAGCTGCCTTCTTAGTGGTGAAGGGCTCTTTGATGAATCGCTCCTAGAGTGATGACTCGTTCGTCTAGCTCGAGCAATTCGAGCGAAATCTTCTTTAAGACGTTGATACTCTTCGTCTGCCTCTCGGAATCGAACCTCATTGTCCTCGCTGTCCTGATAATAGTTATCTTGCGTCGAGCACCCGCACCTTCTAGGGGCGTAGACATGAAGCCTTCACTATCGTGTTGTGTCGACATTGTGAAATGTTGTTTTTGAAATTATTCAACTATTGAAGCATTTGGTTTAAACATATTTATTTTTCAATTGGAACAATACATATAAATGTAATACAAGGCTCCTTTCGAAGAGGCAATGATCTCAATCAAGGGTAGTGGCACAATTCAACAAGCGGCAGGCAGACACAGACAAGCTATTACCGCCACAGATCTTTATAAGGCGGTGGTGGGTGGAGGTGGTAGTAACAGAGTTCAAAATAGGCAGCAAGGGGAAAGGTATTGTAATTATACATTTATTTATTTAGCTAATAAAATTGAGCAGACAACCTCATTGTAAGAGGGAAAATCTTCCACTTGATCTTAAAAAGATAGCAATAGCTTCCATCAGATTTTCATTGATAAAAGGGGTTTGAATATCACTGCCGTGAAGCAAAGTTTTGCAATTAAATACCAAACCTAATTGGAGTACTGATGCTATCAGATCATTCCTAGCCTCCGTGTGTAAAGGACACGAAATGAAGTAATGTTCCGTGGTCTCAACTTCGCCGCAGATACATATATTAGTACCTGAAACGTGTAGACTGTAAAGGTGGTCGTTGAGCTCGCTGCATCTCATTCGCAGACGAGCCATTATAATGTTAGTGGTCCTGGGACCGAGAAAGTAATATTTATTTTTGGTGGGTTTCTTCTTAACAATACTGTTTTTAAAGCTTGTTCTATCGTCAATTGCTTTTAAATTTTCATCCAAATTGTTCCAAAAAGCAGTTGAGGTCGGAAAAAAAGAAGATTTAAAAGATTCTGTTCTACATGAAATGTTGTCCAAACGGTCAGCGTTCCTAAGATTATATCTATTTCCACTTCTTGTGTGGACACTATTGGGCAACAGATCATGTAGATATGTTGGTGTATGGTGATGTACTATGTCTGAAAACATAAATAATTTGCGATTGTTTCGTCGCTCTGGTAACGTATCCCAGGACAGTTCATCAAATAGAACAGCTGACGATACTCCCCGTATGCCACCCGCCACGATTTTGGCACCTCTTTTATGAATTTTATCCAGTTTATTTAAATCGTTTTGGGCTGCATTTGAAAATACTACATCACCATATTCCAACAAAGATCTGATATAGGCAAAATATAATTGTTCTAGACCTTTCCTAGTAATTTTAAATGATAATTTGTTCAAAATAGTCAATCTTTTGTTAGCTTTAATAGATATATTATTTATATGAGAAGACCATTTAAGATTGGAGGTAAAAGTTAAGCCAAGATGGATATGCTCAACAACGTTTTTAATGTCAACATTCATAAAACGCAGAGGGGGAGGTACCACTGGTTTGGGATGAAATGAAAGCACCATATCGAGAGTTTTTTTTGCACTGAATGTCACAAGCCAAGCTGCCGCCCAGTTTTCCATTTCAATTAAGTCTTTGTTTAAAGCATTTGTACAGTCTTCCATTGTGTCTGCAGACGTGAAAATAATATTATCGTCTGCAAAAAGACTGATCCCACATTGCAGGTTATCAGCTATATCGTTTATATAAAGTAAAAAAAGAAGCGGGCCTAGGACAGATCCTTGGAGAACCCCGGCCTTAATCAAAAGAAAATCTGAGTTTATATTATCTAAAACTACCCTCTGTTTTCTTCCAGCTAAATAACTTGAAAACCACTTATTTAAATCACCGGTTACACCAGTGGAATTTAATTTGGCCAAAAGACCAGCGTGCCATACCCTATCAAAAGCTTTGCTTATGTCTCCAAAGACAACACGAACTTTTTTATTTTTATCTAAAGCTTCAGTAAGAGTATGGTATAAAAATACCAATTGGTTTGTCGTACTGTCTTTCGGCATAAAACCAGACTGCATTTTATGTATCAAATTATTATCACGGAGGTAATTGAACAAGTATTTGAAAATGCATTTCTCAAAAATTTTCCCTGGAACGCTCAGTAAAGACACTGGGCGATAATTGTTACATAGGTGACTGTCCCCTTTTTTATATATTGGAACAACATTAGCAATTTTCCAAAAATCCGGAAAAGTATTTGATGAAAGAGATTTGTTAAACAAGCGAGATAGAGGTTTGTAAATTACTTCTGCTGTATTTTTCAGCAACGTTGGACTTATGTCATCGGGACCAGTAGCTTTGTTTATTTTTAAAGATTGAAGAATATCTAATACGTCGGATTCGGATAGGTAAATTTGCTCTAATCGAGAACCAGTTTTAAAGTCTAAGTCGGGTGGACACCTATCACTATCGTTAATTTCGCTATAAGACGAAAACATCTTGTTGAGCAGATTCGCCTTATCCTTGGTATCGGTGCAGATAGAGCCATCAGCATATTGCAAAGTTGGAACCTTCTGCTTAGACCCACTAAAGAACACACGAATTGTTCGCCACCAGCCTTTCTCTGAAACACTACAGTCATTCAAGGAATCAAATAGTTTTTGATTATAGTCAGAGACTGCTTTAGATAATTTATGCGCATATTTGTTACGTAATTTTTTATATGCGCCCCAGTCAATTTCAAGTTTCGTCATTTTAAATTTCCGAAATAGACGATCGCGTTTCCTTTTTAGCGCCCTAAGTGTATTACAGTACCACGGTTTGTCGTTGGGCCTTATGGTGACAGACCTGAAGGGTATAAATTGTTTACATATTTCTAAGTAAGCGCGTGTCCACTGCTCAGTCCACACGTTCACGTCTTCGGACGAGAAGCAGGTGTCCCAATCGTAAAAATGTAAGTAATCTTTAAGGCCAGCCCAATCAGCTTTCCTAAAATCCCAAATATTCCGGTTAAAAGAATCGTGGTAATTACATGAAAGAGATGTGTTGCAATAAATAGAGCAATGATCGCTTTTATGAAAAGGATCACCTACTCTGCAATTCGTGACATTAACAGACGTAGACGTTAAAATTTGGTCCAATATAGTGGCACCAACAGATGTTATTCGAGTGGGACTGGTAATATTAATATTTAGATTATTACTTTCTGAGAAATATTTAAGTTTAGGTCCATTGGCATAGCCAGGATCTGCATTGAGGTCACCGATGATAATAACGTTAGCATTACCGCTCTGCTTGACACGGTCTAAAGAGTCTTGAAAATTATCCCAAAATAAAAAAATATTGAAGCATTTGAGATAGCAGGCCTATTGGCTCTATGCCTATCTCAAACGTGTTTAAAATGGTATGTCGTATTAACACATACCAACTATTTTTGACGTGCCGTGCGCGGATTGGTTGTACGTTGCCGTCTAGAGCAGATGAAAAAATGTCCGTATATGTTGAATCTTAGAAATGTAGACTGTAGAAAGTGTTCATGCTATGTCGCATGTTGCGAGAAACAGGGGTTGCAGAGATAGCTGAAAATGCGTCGCTGAGATTGCACATAATTTTTTTGCACTAGTTCACACACGTATATATTTATTTAGTGAAAACTGTAGGTCGAGATTTTACATAAAATGTTTTCACTTATTCACACACATACATAATGGTTTAGTGAAAACTGTAGGTCGAAATTGTACATAAAAATGTCAGATATAATTATGACATGCTATGCTAAGCTATGGTAATAGTATATTTGTAAATCGACCTGGGTGAAAAAAAAAAAATTCACACAAGTCGAAAAACACATGCAATTATTGGCAATGTTTCGCGATAGCGCAACTGTCAAATCGAATATTTCTGTATTTATACAAATTTTAATCTTCAGAAATCAACTATCATGAGAAAATTTCGTTCTCAAACTGATGGGCTAAATGTGACTGCGAATAAAAACAGCTACATTTATTTTAGAAAAATATTTAAAACGTGACTGACAGTAGTCTATGCGGATTGATGATATAGTATATCATTTCGCTAAAAAATGATTTCTGTGATGAACATTCCACTTTTTTTTTTATTATGGCACGTTCATCACCGAGTCATTCTTAATAACGTCCGAATCATCGCTCGCTTCGTTTCATTGACTGACGTATAAATCTGCTGTCGTCGTAGCGGTTGCGTTTATTTCGTCTGTGGTGGATGTGTGTATGGTGTATTATCGGGTACTGCTAACATGTGTGGCCTGCAGCTTGTTGCTGCGTGCCTGTTTCAGCATGCGTGTAACGGTGTGTACATATAAAAGTGAACAGCAGCCGCGTCTCGCCTCACATTAGCATATTCATTACGTACTCCGTGCCCAAATAAGGCGCTAAAAGTAGGCTAGAGCAACGACAAACACCAGGGAGCGTTTCGACGTGAAAAAATTATACTATGACTTTATTAAAATCTCGCACAATTAGTGCTATAATTTCTTTTCCGAAACTGCTTATTTATATTCCCTCTCTTTCAACTGTTTTGAAAAAGAAAATTTATAAACAATCAAAAAAATTTATTTAAAACCAGGCCGTGTATAATTTTAAACACGTGAATAGTCTGCTCCACCAAATCAAAATGGCGGCCTGATTTATGCTAAGGTGATGAGGCGACACAGGTCCACTATCCAAATGCATGCCGGCTATGGTGGGACACGTGTTTGCCCACGGCGGGCGATCAGCTAATCAAGGAGAACCAGCGTCCAAAATGGCGCTCACTTACCAAATACATTTACAACAATCTGCATTCTCTGAAATAACATATTATAATAATAATAAAATATTCACCTACGGTCCTGGGAATATACTTAACAGACCAAATAGGACCGTTTATTGACATTCATTAGGGAAACAATTTTATTTGGCCCTAATCCTAATAAAGGTTACCCGAGTCGAAGCGATTTTTTATAATTTTTTGTCTATTTTTACTGAAAAATCGAAAAAGTGACGAGGCTTCATCTATGGACTTTAAAATCGAGTCACCCAATTATGGCAATCAACGATAAAAAATGAATTTCCGAAAACACCCACTTCCTATTCGCCTACAGTGGCATTAATAGGATGAAAGCATTTAAAAAACTCTTACTATGAAAATATGATAGACTAAGTCTATGAGAAAAATTTTCAGGATTCTTCTAGAGAAACAGACATGGTCGCCATCTTGAAAAAGCGCCAAACACGTGGAATTTCGTCCAAAAATAAGAAAATTACGCCGTTTTCGACGTAAAAAACGTGCTTCTCCTCTGATAACTCTTTCTGTCTAGTTTAAACTGGCATATTAAAATGACCTACAGCTTTTACGTACCTTGATGAAAAAAATGCTATTGATTTTTTTCAAAAAATCCCTTTAAATTTAAATAAAACTATCCTTGAAAACAGCAGTTTTCAATTTGCGTCTTGGTGAAAACACTGTTGCGTTGTCTATCAGTCGTCAGGGGTCACCAGTATGGGAATATGGGGTAGTCCCTCGTGCCGGAGATACCAGTATGTGATCGTTAGGGTCTCCAGTATGGGCTTGTCAGGGTGAAGGAGAGAAACTGCCCAACATTCTCCATTATAACGTAAACTTCCTCTCCCCGTCGAATCGACGGTTCTAAGTAATTCACAAAACTCTTCTTCCGCTTGTCATGTTTATTTGTCTAGACATTTGCGCACGACACGCACGTCTAACTTGACTCAGAGTGAGCGACGGGCGGCACGTCCGCAGTCGCTGAGCGTAATATCTGAAGTGCGGGAAAAGTACCAAGGCCGCATGGGAGTCGGCCCTCTGCGCCCGGCACCAAAGTACTGAAACGAGGCAGTCGTCCGCAGACTCACGCATTCGGGAGGCTGGGGATAACTGCCACATTAAAATAACGAAGTAGGGATCCTACAGCCATGCCACGCACAACTAGACACAGACATGCATACTTAACACAGCCGACTGGAAGCCAGACAAAACTTGGCTCTAATACAAGGAAACAATAAACATAACTCGAATTGTCTCGAATAAACATAACTCGAATTGTCAAAACGTCGTGTAACCAGTGGGCTGCTCCTAAAACAGGATGCAAACAATGTCAATTTATTTACTAACGTACTAATTTTTTGTTGAGAATAGCAAAATACAAGAATGGTAACAGGAAACTGCTACATTACTTGTGTTGCTATAATACCATGCGCACTTACAAACTTAGGCCTACCAGGCGACCCCAATAATAAATCATAGTCACTGGGTGATACCAAAAATTGATAATCCTCTTTGGTACATATTTTAGTACTTTAAAGTTGAATTATCCCATCAAGACTTGGATTTACTCAGCTACCCAGTAAACACAAAACATTTGTATAACATATGTACATTGTTGGACCAACGTCGAAGACGTTGTGCCGACGTTGTATTATGTTATGCAAAAGTTTGTTGTTTACTGGGTAGTTGTCGTATGGTTTCCATCACATTTGTCATTTTTCAGAAAATGAGAATTCGCGGCTGATCGAAGATGATAACTCGCCTAAAGGCTTCTTCACTGCTTACATACAACCTGCTGCAGCTGAGCTACTGGGCACAGCGTTTTTCGTGTTTATTGGTTCTGCGTCTGCTATTAACGGTGGCAGCATGATCACTATAGCTATTGCTCATGGCCTCGGCCTGGCTATTGTCATCGCTGGCATCTCCCACTGCAGGTAAAGTGCAGCGTCAGACATTATGTTCACCGTCTCCCCTCAAGGACAATGCAGCTCAATTTCTGTAATCGATGTGGTTATATTTCTGTTACCGATCTCTGCAATTTAGAAATAATCATGAGATTCGGATGCGGTTGTAGCAAAAAATGCATTATACATAAGTATGCCTATTTTTATAGTTAGCCGCAAGAACACTGATGTCGACTACAAGAGACATTATGTGTTTTTATTAGCACCTGTATAACCCCTGATAACCAGTTGTTAATAGTAAAATGCCTTCGATCTTGAAACACTGATATATATTGTTAATTAAATTTCACAAATCACATAAAATTTCAGTCACTTGAAGGTGTGTGTCGCGGTAGCGAGACACAACTTCACGTGACTGAAAATTAAATTGAATAACTCACACAGCAAACACAGGACATTCACCCAATGCTGTTCCAATGCTGGCCCACCGTCTTCGACGCTGGCCCAACATTGAAACAGAATTGGGTGAATGTCCCGTGTTCACTGTTCCAGGTAATAAATTATGTGCAAAGTTACTTTGCACATAATTTATTACCTGGAACAACAGTAGTTTAGTTACTGCGATCGGGCATTGAATACATGATTCTTATATTCCAACGTTACATATTTGATCTACCTGACAAAAATGTGATTTATAAAATGTTCAACTGTGGAGACGATTATATTTCACCCGATTGATTTTTATTGGTGATATTTATTTCCTTTGAAGTGTATCGTTTGTATGTTGTAGTGGTGGACACATCAACCCCGTGGTCACTCTGGGAGTGTTTCTTTCGGGAGGTATAAATGCTGCCCTGGCGGCGGCTTACGTTATCTGCCAGATAATAGGCGGCATGCTAGGAGCGGCCTGCTGCAGGGTGGGTTGTTTTGTTTGAAAATAAAGCTGATATTTTAGCTACTATATAGGCCTAAAGTGTACTGATTTCAAAGTACATTAATATTCGTTTATTAAGCAATAATGTAATGATTCTATAATGTCACTGGGTTATTTCTGAACAGCAGCTTAGCATCTTATAAACTGTTAGTATTATATTGTTGTATTGCAGTGTGTGCATGTGTGTGTGTGGAGGTTCACTATGCATACTATACACTAAAATACTTAAAACTTCTTCTAATAACAAAATTCAATTCTAGAGATAATACATTTTGGAATGGCTAATATACATCATTTATTATTTACTATTATTTATTATTTACAAAATTTAAGGGCCATGATGTTTAAAGGGCTTACATAATTTTTTTGTAATTTTGAGTTGAAAATATTTATTTACAATATGTCGTGCAGACCATTATTTATTTCACAAGAGATTAGTTTCAAAAATACTTCACCCCCCCCCCCCCCATCTCGGTCATTGAATGGTGGCCCCTAGCTATTTTTGTTATTACATTGTCTTGCAGGGTATATATTGGTACACACCACCGGGTTCACAAATCACCCAGTATGAGATGATATCAGGCGGTGCTCATGCCCTGGGTCCTGGTGTCAGTGTAGGATGTGGTGTTCTGTGTGAGATCATCCTCACCACTTTTCTAGTGATGGCTGTGCTTATGACTGCTGTGGATAGAGTCGCCGGTAAACCTTTCGCCGCCATCATCATTGGCCTTTCTGTTGCTGTGGACATTATGGTCGGGTACGTGAAGATGGGTCATATTCTACTTGAAAGAGTCCGTGTTCATATCTGAAAACTGTATCATAATTTAAATGGAGCACACATGTATGTTATCACACTTTGTTTATCTATGTAAGAATCGTATATCTGCTAGATCTGTACACATAAATGATTTATCGTATATGGAGTACAAATTATTGATCAGAGTTATCAGGTTATGTCAATGTTCTCTTAATCATGCTAAATGTCAGAAAGTCATCAGTTTGCTTTACATCGGCTCAAATAGGCCTATATCAGTCCGAATTGTAGTAATACCACAGTGTGCCTGCATTCATGCAGGAACTATACAAATACTGCCTGTAATTAACTTGAAAATAGCCCACACAGGCTAATTATAAAACCTCCCTTAACAGGGGAACTGTAAGTGGAGCATCGATGAATCCGGCACGCTCGTTTGGACCCGCTGTAGCAATGAGCACTATTGACAGTGGTGTGTGGGATGACCACTGGATCTACTGGGTCGGCCCAATCTGTGGATCTTTGGTTGCCGTAGCTTTCTACAGGTAAGTCGTCTAGAAGCTTTGCAGGCTACACATTTTGTTACGCACGTTTCCTGAGAGAGGAACAATCTAACGGTAGGGCTTAGGTTGTCGCGACCCACAATTTCAAGTGGATAAATTTTTTTCAAATATTCCAAATATGAATCAAAAAGTAATCCAGCAAATTGAATGCCAATTTCTCTTTCTAATTGTCTTGGTTGAAGAACAATTAACAAGCCTTAGAACTTTTAGAGAAGGATTCATAAAAATTTAAAGCGCGGAAATTTGTTATGGAAACCATGGAGACCAAAGTGGTTTTTTCAATTTGAAATCATCATAAATGTAGTTCATGGCGGATGCTCAGTTGATCAAATTATGCAATTTGGAGTTAATCAAATAATGCAATTTTGGAGAAGTTAATTTTCGTGAAAAAAACTTTTTTTTTCGTCGTTTGAAGCTGGAAAATGCGTTAGCAATTACAACTTCGAATGAATGGAAAAAACCAAACAATTCAGAATGCAGCAGCACAATAGGGTTGATAAAGACTGAATTAAAAAACTGTGCGTGTTTTTTTTTCAGGATAATATTTGCAGCTAGCGACAAGAGGCTTATACTGAAGGACGACTGATGACGAGGACGCCCAGAATACCAACATCCCAGGAAACAACATTTGTATAACATTTATGACCAACGTCGAAATTTGGTGGGCTGTTCATCATTTATAGCCTCACACATTTAGACGATCCATTGGTGGAAAAATTTAGCGTCTTGATAGGTCCTGTTACAGACCTACACGCTAATATAATTATGTAAATATGCATGACATTTATTATATTATACTCGGTTGTAATTTGTTTTGTAACCGATATTAACGATATATAACCGATACTAGAATTTGTATATTTTCAATTCGTCAGTAGGCCTACTTTATTGCCAGAGAGATATTTGTGAAAAAGTAACCTATTTCCGAGATCTTTAATTCAGTCGGGCACTTATTTATAGATCACGTTTTGCATGATAAGAACATTTTACCACAATATAATTACACAACGTGATCATTTTGTTTGCCACTTCGTGATTTGCATTTTGATTACCATTCTATGCAGATTTTTACATAAATGCACCATGTTTATATAAGTCTTTTGATTTATTTGTTGTTTGTACATACACGTTTGTTAAAATAAAACACTTACTTTGTCCTTGTTATTCCAGTACACAAACTTATTTATTGCAGTACAGAAACATACTATAAACTAATTCCACATCAATTAGGCATAATTAAATCTAATTAGTTGAATCTAACTTGTTCGAGACGTCCCTCTCAATACTTCTATTCGACGTTTGAGAACAAGACAAACAAAAACACGTATCTCTGGCTTATCTCGATTATGTAGCAGGCCCACTCGGCCGAGATGTATCTGGTTTTGTCTCTTATAAGTTATGATCGTACCATGGGACTTAGTTAACTGTGGAAAAAATACATGTCAAACAATCGGTCAAAATGAGTCGACGTTTCCCAGCAAACGCTAGACCTTGACCCAATGTTGGCCCGTCGTCGGTGCCGTCAGACCAACATTTAATCAATATTAGGCCTAAATATTTGTGTACAACATTTGTAGCAAATGCTTATATTGAAAGTTTTTTTGGAACAAAAATCAAATGTATCCTATGTTTACATGGGATAGACCTACCTGACCTGTTATTTTACATTGATTTTAAAACAACAAATACAGATATTGAAATGGTGCTATTGACCTACAAAAAAAATTATTGTAAACATTTTCTAAAAAGATCTATTTGGGAATCAAGATTTACTTCCAAAACTTGAACATCCAATGATTTCAAACGGACTCAAAAAAGTGTCTTATCTATCCAGCCGCTCTTGATTTAAAAATTATCACCTCGCATAATAAACGAAATGGGACGATGGGAGACCCTAAACCAAAACAATCGCAAAATGCAAACAAGAGGCCCAGGGGCCTTGACGTTTGTCAACAGCATTGCAAAAAACAGCTATAAATGTGTCAGAGAATGTATATCTATACTCTTAAGATGCATTATCATGAAAAGATGAATATCCTTTATATCGATCATTGGCATTTATATTATTATTATGTTCGGTTCCCATAATACATTTTGCTGATTTTACACACGTTCTGAAGCACTGCACCTAGTGACATATGCTTGACAGAGAATCATTTCACAGGACTACAAAGTGCAATTATTACTTCTTCTGGGACTTTTATTATGCCCCAGTTAGCCAGGAATTTTTACGAAATCTTAAATTTTCAATTTTAATTCTTCTGCCCGAAATATGCCTAACAAAGTTGTAAAATATCAGCTTTTATTGTTTCTTACTCAGCCGTGAAATATACAGTAGCCCTAATCCATCATTATCACATGTAGACGTAATGCACTTTCACTGCACCCTCTTACGTAATGCCAATTATGGAAATCACAATACACACAGTACACCTAAGGATAAAGACCAATGAAAGCTTTCTCAACTGACAAGATCTTTGCTGAAATGTTGCTGTAATATTGTCAGGCCAACGTTGAGTCAGGTGTTAGTTGGCTGTATCAAATGCAATGAAATGAAATAAATGGGTTTCTACACCACATTTGTACACATATAGTCTAAACTAGGTAAGGAGAACCTCCTGAGGATGGTGAGATGAATGAGGTGTCGCTGCCCTCCAGACACAGGATTCGAAATTGAGCCCTGTTGGTCTACGGCCGAGCACACTAACTCTCGGTCACGGAGGCTGCTTTCCTAGCAGGCACCAGGACAATACCCCCCTCCCCGCCCTTCGGTATTGTTATTACATATATACAAACACATTACCTGTGGATTTAATATTGGTTCACCATCAGGAGCGCTGCCCAACATTTTTCATATTTTATTCTGCACAACATATTAAATGTGCATAATATATATTGGTCATGTTATTGCTATCCCTTACCTGTAATTGACAGCTATGTTTTTACTCTGGTTCTGTCATAATAGTGTTCCCTGTTCCACTTTGATTTTCATTTATTACAAAAATGAAAAATATATATTTTACAGTTTTAAAATCCACATGCACGGCTGGTCCTCATCTTCATCATTGACGTTTGGCCAGTAACTGGTAGAAAACAATCAATGAATGGGAAAGCGTGAATTCAACTATGATGCTGCGTCTTTAAAAAAACACTATTGGCCCAGCTGCTTTATAGACACTGAATCGACATTACTCCAGCACCTGACTCGCACAGTATGAGAGTGCATTCTATTAATGAGTGTGTCTGCTCATATAACAAGACAAAACAAGAAGTTTATTATTGGGTTTAAATTTAAAAAATACCTATATAGTTTATGCACAATAATATACATGCTGGCATACAACTTGTATTTTACCTTAGAACGTAAAATGATAATAGTAGGCCTACATATTATTACTTCGAGACATGCCTTTAATATATCTCCACTTCTAAAGTATGCATACTTTTAGTGTGATTGTACTCCAGCGGTATTGCCTCATTGTAGTAGTCAACGCGATGCGTACAAAGCATAATCTGATAATATATTATACTGGCTATATACGCTATGCTTTCTACAGAAGCTACATCGACTTAATGTTAGTTTAGTGTTGGGCCATGTGGAGAGGTTACCAAAGCTGTGGCGAGGTTACTCAGCCTTCTGTGGCGAGTTTACCAAATCTGTGGCGAGGTTACCTTGTAGCGAGGTTACAGTCCAATATTTCGCTGGAATCAGCAACATTTCAACTACATTTTGGTTTTAGTAGCTCGTTTTCTGCCATACTTCATTTAAATTTTATTGGTAAGCATATACGCCTATGTTTTGGATCATGGGATGCCGAGCCTTGACTCTGTTCTAACAACGCTGCATACTAATACTGAAACTAATACAGTGATACACAGCTCACAATTTGACAGTGTGGGCCGTGATGGGCATCTATTGGCGGCACTACCATATCAAAAATAAGAAATACGGGAATTTTGTCTCTATATCTAGCCTAACTGGTAAATGCACAGCACAAAAATTAAAAAACTTGTACAGTTCTATTCTATGGACATGTTTACATCATATGGTCATATTAATAAGCCAAAATAGAATCACTGTTTTTTTATGATTTTAGCCTGAGCCAGTCCCTTTAATTCAGCAGGGCCTAGAACTTATCTTTAAAAAAACTATGGCCCACTAAAATTAACTTGTTGCGTCAAAAACAAAGATATTGCTCAAAGTGTGGCGCAGCGATAGAATGATGTCGGGCCAGTTTTATTTTTTGTGGGAATCCCGCAGTTAGGCCTATTCTTTATAAGTCAGGCACTGGGTATTCTTTACATCAGGCGCCAGAAACACCAGATAACACGATACATTGGCCCAATGCTGATGTAATGCTGGGCCACTGTCTGCGACGCTTGGCCAATATTATTCCAATCAAAACACTTTACGGTCTAATCACTATATTTAATCATGAACATATATTTTATCTGAACACTTCTTGTAGACGAAAGTAGGCCTACCTAACCTAGGGACCCCAAACGTTATATTGGACATATTCATAAGGACTGGTGCACAGAAATGTCAACCATTTCTCACACACAGCACCCATATTCCCCCTAAATTGGACACAAACTCGGGCAAAATAAACTTAATAAATAAAAATGTATATTTCACCATACTTTGTCCCTTTTTCATGTCAGATGGTCGTAATGGAAGGGTTAACCTACCACATGATCGGGCATTGCAATAAATTACATTATTAGGTCATATTTCACACCCAGAAGTGTATAAATTATATCAATGTGCAATGCCTTTTACTGCCGAGTCCAAAAATCTATTTTTAATAATACAAAATTAGCTATTTTTGGAGATAAATATCTTAGCCAAGAGCTAATTGTTATATTGCGTAACATAACACAGTTGTGTCAAGTGAGGCAGAGAGGGGTGGGAGAAGGTGGCTAGCCCTCCCGTGACAGACTGCTGTCGTTCATCAAACTCGTGTCATTGACACAATGGTAGCCTGATAGTGGCCCACCGTTTACAACACTGGGCCGACATTAACCCAGCATTGGCATGCCAGTATATAGGCCTTAACAAGATAAATGTTCACCCAATGCTAGCTTACTGCTGGCCCATCGTCTACGACCATGGCTCAGCTGTAAAACAGCATTGGCTAAAGGTCTCATTTTTGCAGGCAACACCGGCAACTCCATACCCTGACACAATGTTGGTTCAATGTTGGAAGAGTGTCATAGATGATGGCACAACATTTAACCAACATTGGGTCAGTGCAAGCCAAAAGGAGGCAGTGACATCAGCGGAAAGGAAGTATATACTTGATTTACAAGTGAGAAAATACGGCCTTTTGGCAGCGCTATGGCAGGAAGAGATGGGACGCCAGTTAAAAAGCAGTAAATGCCTAGTATACCAGGGAGCAGATATTGCCTTCGGACATTGCACAGACAGGAAAGATAGTAACGGAAGTTTACGACAGACGTTTGTGTGGAAAATTAACTTAAAAGTTTGTCGAATTGAAATTTGAAATAATCGGTCATTTATTTTATTTTCAGCCATTATTGATCATGAGAAACTTTCGAAGTTATCACGCGCACAAGGTCATTATTAACGTAAAATCGCAATAAATCAGCCATTTAATTTTTTTTCAGGCATTATTTAATTTTTCCGAGAACTGGTCATTAGTAACTTGCATAACAAATTTGATCAGGATGCACGAAACCTTTTGAAGTTATAGTTTCCACAGTTTAATGTTAAAGCCGACGCCGCCGAACTTCAATTGCAATAGCCCACTTTTTTTAATTAAAAATTTAAAGGCGGGCTTTAAAGTTGTGTGTCCAAGACTTAATGGCAAGAAAATAACATTTTCATAATTCAACGTTCTTTCGAAAACGATATGATAGCTCTTCCCTATGAAAGAAAAATATATTCCTAATTTCAACGTACATTTTATCAGGTTAGTGATTGTCTGGGGTCGTGTGAAATGCAACGACTATTGGTATTCTAGTTCGCAATGCAAATCGAATTCACCTAAGAATAATATTCAGTTTGTCCCCAGAGTCTCGGCATCTTTTTTCAATTTAAAAATAAGTCTTCACCAATGGTGAAATTAAACTCGTTTTATTCAGAAAAGACCATCAACTTGAGCCCAAATTAACCCGAATGTCGTTGTCAATAATTATTCCCAATCAATTTTCATTAATATAGATTTTGCAAGCCCTCTTTTCTAGTCCTGCGGCGACTACCCTGAAACACATGTAGAGTTTGGCTGTTTTCTCTTGCATCGTATGGTAAATATACCCAGCTTTATTCGCAAAATTACATTACATGTCAACTTCGGAAATACTCACTATAATTTCGCGCCATTTTCAGTACAAATAAAAATTGCTTGAGAAATGAATCACAACGGCCGTGGTGAATGCAGGCTTCAAATTCCATTTCAGCCACAATAGTTTTTTTCGTAGGTTTAGTTCATAAAAATATAGGTTTTATAGGTTTATATATATATATATTATTTGATGTCTGGGTTTTCCCTATATTTTACAAAATAATAGAATTCCCTGTGTTTTCCAAACGGGCAATTTTTTTCACTGTCTGTGTGTACCCTACCGATCATCTGTGACTGAGAAGTAGCGTACTCGGACATGGTTCGAATCTTAGTTTTAACAGTGGCACCAATTGCGAAGAGTGGGAAGGAGGGTGTGTGTCAAGTGTTAGTGAGTATCTGCTTGGCTGAGCTTGACAATTACGTCATTACACGGGACGGGCTGTTCAGCACACCCTTGTGAAAAGTAGGACAAAAGAATGATTAAAAATAGCAAAAAAGTAGGATACAAGTAGGAGAATGAAAAGTAGGATAAAATTAACAATTACCGGTACCTGTCTATATTAAATGACGAGATTACGTGCTTGAAACTACAGGTATGTTCGCGTACATACAAATATCACTAATAAAAATGTTTATAATATTATCATAAATGTTTTTTCTTTTGGTGCTCGGTTTGTGTTGCTCTTCTTGCATGCTTAATTAGTAATGATAAAGGAGGGAGAAAGGGCCAACATACTCTGGTTCCCTGAGCCACACTACGCGGCGCCGCCGAGCTTCATGTATAAATGAAATTCATAAATGAAAGTGATCGGCCAACATACCCATATCAAAACTATCAATTAGAATACACTGTTTGCACGATTTTGCACATAAGCAGTATTCCCAACTAAATAGTTCAATTTTAATCACTGTGTGGCGCGTTGTAATAGAAGTGTCACAGGACTCCCGAGTAAATAGTTCAGCTTTTAGTCACTGTAGTGTGTGGCGTGTTGCTATTGGGAAAGGTGTATATCACTGATACAAATATACATTGGACTGAAATAAAACCAACTCTCATTTATCTGGTCACTAATGTACATGTTATGAATTATTAAACGGTTGCTCAATTCCGTTTTGGTTTGAAGTTCTATGCTGCAAATATATATTTTCCACTGAAATAGATGGATACTTCATTGTTAGTATGTATACATGCCATTGCAATTGCAAATTCATCTAAATAAGCTTAATTGGATTTCCTTGCACGAAAAACACCCAGTAGCAAATTTTCGTTTATTGAAATAAATTGATCAATGGCAAACCAGATAACTCCTTAATAAGCATCTCATTCTGCATGGAACGACCATGCTGATTGGGAGATGATGATCATTTATGAAAGCATGTAAGACAACAAGCCGAAAAACAAGAGAAATTCAGTGACTAAAAATAAATTCCAGGAAAAATTTCAAATATTGTTTGTTTGATGAAATATTGTATACTACAGCATAGAAATAGTTAGCGCACGATAAAGTGAAATAAAAAGTAGGAAAAAGTAGGATTTTGAAGAAAAACTAAGAAAAATAGGACAATTTTAAAAAAGTACTAAAAAGTAGTAAAGTAAGATCGCTGGACAGCCTGCGTAGTCAAACGATATATGTTTTGATAACTATGAATTAGTGTACCATTTCAGCCTTCAGTCCAACAGCGGGAGCACATCTACTCATAAGGACAATTATTGACGTCAGATGTGACATCAGACGTGACGATAAAGTTGTTTCTTATGTGATGCAAAATGATGATGATTCTTAACGGTACACTATTATCAGTGTCAAATAAAAACTTGGCACTGTATATTCTATGCTCAATAGAATGCTAGATGTTTTTCTTGAATAATGTTTTGTGTACTAATACAAGTGGCATGAACTTGTTTGGAACAGTCCGTAGATATGCAAATATTAGTCCTTGGGCCAGACCAAAATTTAGTACCAATTTGGGTGACTAAACTTTATTGTGATTTTCAGTTAGATAAATATATGAGGGGTCTAAAAATGTATGATGGCCTTTTCAGAACGGTAGCTTAAGGGCGGTAATTTCTGTTTTAAAGACCGGGGGGGTCTCGAAATCAAAAAGTAATTATTAATTATATCTTTTCATCTATTAGTCCTACAAAAATCCATAACACATCGTTTCTGACATAATTCGGGCCAAGGAATACGTTTTTGATGTTTTGGAAATGATTTAACCAATATTTCGACGACAAATCCAAAATGGCCGCCAATTTCAAGCTGTATTTCTCAACTCTATGGCATAACTGGTTTATTTATGTCTATATAATGTTAGAAAATTTGTAAGCAAATATTCTAGATAGACAACCAAACTAGCATTAAATTAAACTATGTATGATGGCCTTTCAGAACGGTAGCTTAAGGGCAGTAATTTCTGTTTTAAAGAGGGGGGTCTCGGAATCAAAAAGTAATTAATAATTATATCTTTTCATCTATTAGTCCTACAAAAATCCATAATACATCGTTTCTGACATAATAAGGGCCAAGGAATACGTTTTTGATGTTTTGGAAATGATTTAACCAATATTTTGACGACAAATCCAAGATGGCCGCCAATTTCAAGCTGTATTTCTCAACTCCATGGCATAACTGGTTTATTTATGTCTATATAATGTTAGAAAATTTGTAAGTAAATATTCTAGATAGACAACCAAACTAGCATTAAATTAAACTATGTATGATGGCCTTTCAGAACGGTAGCTTAAGGGCAGTAATTTCTGTTTTAAAGAGGGGGGTCTCGGAATCAAAAAGTAATTATTAATTATATCTTTTCATCTATTAGCCCTACAAAAATCCATAATACATCGTTTCTGACATAATTCGGGCCAAGGAATACGTTTTTGATGTTTTGGAAATGATTTAACCAATATTTCGCCAACAAATCCAAGATGGCCGCCAATTTCAAGCTGTATTTCTTAACTCTATGGCATAACTGGTTTATTTATGTCTATGTAATGTTCGAAAATTTGTAAGTAAATATTCTGGTCAGACAATCAAACTTGCATTAAATAAAACTATTTTTGTGTATATCTTGTAATATATAAAAGCAGTTTAGTTATCCAACGGACGCGTGCTTCATAGCACTTGTTGTGCGAACCGAAAGCGTATCTCTGTATGAAATGTGTCACAATAAGGCATACATGTCTAATATTTGTCTATATTATCTATTTTGTTCTTGGTGGAATCAAATAATAAATATTTATATTTTTCCAACAAAATTAAAAAGAAACACCAATTATAAATAAATTAATGATAGCATGTATGGTTCATTTCTTTAGACGTTTTTGATTTAGATACACTGTAATCATATTAATAGTAGTATGCTATTTTGTGGTTGTTATCATGATTATGTGATTGAGCCAGACCAATATTTAGTACCATTCGGGGTGACTAGAAAAAACTACTCTAAATGGTTTTGTATGCCTTACACATGAACACAAATGTATGATGGCCTTTTCAGAACGGTAACCATGGTAACGATACGGCCTTTTATTTTATGTTCAACGTTTGTTGATATTATCCATTCTTTTCTTGGTTGAATCAAATAATAAATATTCTGATTTTTCCACGAATTAAAAAGAAAATGTAATTATGAATAAATTAATGATAGCAGGGTTCATTTCGGTAGACGTTTTAGATTAGATACACTGTATCATGGTAATACTAGTATATATTTCTTCGGTTGTTATCATGAATCTGTAGCATGGTGGTTATTCATCAACTTTATTAATTATCAACATAGTATATACCTAAGTAGCCATGGTAGCTCGATATAGTAGTTTGAATAGGATAAGAAGGTATAGTTCTTCGATTTCAGCGTAATGTATTAAATCCGTTTCACCTGTATAAATGTGAATTCAGCAGTAATGATGATAATAAACAATGTTCTTTTTCAGCTTGATCATTGTTTACGATTTAAAACAGAACAGAAACCAACTGTTCTTTTTAGTGGTAAATCAGAACTAAGCTAAAATCAAATTAAGATGTCGATAAAATAAATGAAATAAACATGCTACCCAAATCATTACCACCATTCAGCTCTGTAAAAAAACTACAGTATTATGGTATACAGTACATGTAAATATCGACATGTAGGCCTACTACTTAGCTATGTGATCCGATCATGTGATACACTATATATATTTACACACAATATGTAAATGCAATGGTGGTATGTTGCATTTATCTTTGTTTAAAGTGTGAACACGTCGATGAACAAACTTTTCAATCTATCACACAAGTAATTTGGGTGTTTAGTATTATAATTTATCATCATCTGTGTCATCATCCGAAGAGTGCCTTTTCATCATACAATGTTATACAGTTCTGCATTTGTACATTTTAATCTATTTTCAAGACATTGACACTGGCAGTTTACAAATACGCTTAAAATAGGCCTACACGAGAGGAAATTTAGCACAGCATCTGGAACAGAAGAACTAGTTTTTATCTTAAGCATCGAAAATCCAGCATCATCAGGACGAGGGATATCAGGACAGATAACCAAACCCCTGTGACATATGCTTGCTTGATATTTGGCATGCTGGTATATGGCTATCTCTGCATGATGCCCTTCTTATCCCTGGAAATTTTTATATCACACGTTAATGATTTTGGACAATATAAACGGCATGTGAACTCTTGGAGTGCGTCATAGAGATCTGGTGACAGTGCCCAGTTTCAACCAAGATTTGCCAATGCATCTCTAAATTTGTGATTGTTTATAACTACTGTCCATGCACCAAGCTGAATACCTTGACCCGAAAAGGAACTTATGGTGTCGCATCCTGTGTAACAATGTAGCCCTATAAATGTAACACTATAAATGTAGTCCTATAAGGTAATATCTAGCAATCTCTGTCGAACTTTAGTACTACTTTGCATATATAAATGACACTATATGTTAGTGCTAAATGCAAGGCTAATAATGAAGATATCAGTGGCATCTGCCACAAGAACAACATCATTGTAGGTCTAATATTCAGCGGCATGTTTTGCACGAAGCAGCACACGCGTATCTACTTCTTCAGTTGTACCAGCTGGAAGATTAATTATATCGGATTTTTTTAAAAGGATTTGTCCAACTGGTTTGCAGTAGCTCTACAACGGACTGGATGTCAGTTTCATTTTTTTTAACACGTGATGGCTGAAGATCTAAATGAATATTATGTGGAGAGTCGATTTCAATAACACAGCTGCTTTATGGCTGTACTTCTATATTCAGCATTGAGGTAGTATTTACTCACTGCAGATGGTTTTGTGCTGAAACCTTTGGTACCACCTGCAGTTTGGGGTATCCTTGTTTGTGGTTTCTTCAATAGCTTCGTCAACAGGTATTCGACCAAGAGGGGTTCTTTGCTAATTTAAACGCTGAAGCCTCCACCTGTAAAATATTTGTAAATTTTCGGGTGTTCCTCCGAAAGTCTTATCATTTAAGAACTGTATACCCTCATATATTTAGTCTACATGAAAGATTATGTAGAATTCTACTCATTCTTTCATGGTGTTTTCATGAAGTCCCTTGATGGAGTATCCTCACAATACTGATTGCTTACAAGCGAGTGGGGAAGAAACATTTTTTTCTTCAAAACATGGATGTCAGAGTGGGTGAAGAACCTGCATCAAACAGTTTTACCAACTATAAACCAGGGTCCACACCCTACATAAGAAATAATGATAGTGACCTAAGAAAGTGATGTTTTGACTGACGTAACGCGGTCTAAATAGACAAAATGGCCAAATATGTGCTGCCATTTTAACTTAAAGCCTTTATTAATCTACACTATACACCCCTAGTAAAGCTAAAGCCATTTATATGTGACAGTTTCGTTGAATGTTACATTTGGATGTTACTTTTTGAACGCGCGGCAAAAATATCGAGATTTCGAATGTACATATATGTATGTTATTTCTTCTCTGACATAAAAAATATCTCATAACTTCCTTAACCCTTTCAGCACGGGGATCGTCTTTATACCTCAAAATCTGACGTCTACAGATTCTGACGTATAGAAACGGTCCCCGCACTGAACGAAATACTTTGTTTTATAATGGCCGTAGACCCACAGCATAGGTATTTTCAAATGGATCGGAAAGAGCTAACTAAGACATTTATGATGATTTCAAATTGAAAAATCACTTTAGTTTCCATAGCTTATGCAATAATATTTCAGCGCTTTCAGGGTTAAGCTACCGTTCTGAGAAAGGTCATCATACATTTTTGTTCATGTCTAAGGCATACCGAGCTATCTAGAGTAGTTTTTTTCTAGTTACCCCGGAAGGTATTAAATTTTGGCCCAATCATATGACATACCACTATTACCATGATTACAACATATCTAATCTGAAACGTCTAAAGTAATGAACCCTGTTATCATTAATTTATTTATAATTAGTGTTTCTTTTTAATTTGGACATGTATGCCTTATTGTTTTTAACAACATTGGACATGTATGCCTTATTGTTATACATTTCATAGAGATACGTTTTTCGGTCCTCACATCCTTAAGTACACGTCTGTTGAATAACTGAACTGAATTTATATAAATTTGCAAGATTTACAAAAAAATAGTTTAATTTAATGCTAGGTTAATTGCCCATAACTAGAATCTTTGCTTAAAAAAATTCGAACATCATAGACGTAAATAAACTTGTTATATCATAGAGCGAAGAAATACAGCTTGAAATTAGCGGCCATCTTGGATTTGTCGGCAAAATACTGGTTAGATCATTTTCAAAACATCAAAAACGGATTCCTTGACCCAAATTATGCCAGAAACGATATATTATGGATTTGTGTAGGACACATAGATAAAAAGATATAGTTAATATTTACTTTTTGGTTCAGAGACCCCCCTCTCTTTAAAACTGCGAATACTGCCCTTAAGCTACCGTTCTGAAAGGGCCATCATACTTTTTTAGACCCCTCATATATGTATTTAACTGAAAATCACAACAAAGTTTAGTCACCCCGATTGGTACTAAATCGTAAAAATTCGGCCCCTGGCCCAAGGACTATATCTACTATAAATTTAGTTCCGAGGCTGAAAATGAAAAATAAATACTAACTGGATTTCGAATTTATTACATGGTTCACAGCCGAGCTGAACGAGTGATTGTAGCAGGTCCGAACAGTGTGAGGCTAGAAGTCCAATGAGATCCAACAGTTAACAGTCAAGTATTTCGTAAACAAATAATTTACCTTTCGCACAGTAAACAAAACAGTAACAAGATGATATTTACTTTGAATTTTTATGTATGTTGACAATACATCAATGGTGTTTGGGGATTCGCCCCCAAGATTTGTGTGGCATATTTAGGCCGATTCGGGGGGACTTTTTAAAGAATTTGGCATTCCTTGGATACGCCACTGGAATTTGTGTAAATGTACAACAACAACAGAAAATGTTAAAGACCAATACAAATAGTAATTACCGGGTATGTCATTTAATACAACAAGCTGAAGTAGGATTATGAGTCATATCCTTATTTAGAAAAAAAATTCTGGCATAAACTACGAACTTAAGTATGTTAAAAAACTGTGATATTGTACAATGTGACTGATAAAGCACAACTGTGAAGTCACAACTCTAGTGGAGAATCTTTGTCACAGAAGTTTCCGTTCACATATATTTTAATTGTTCAGAAAAGATTAACATTCAGCTCCACAATTTCTCTTTCATTGTTTCTCAAGGCAATTCATATCGACATATTCCAAGCATTTGAAAAAAAAATCGATGTACCCCACAGCTTCATTTATCCAAAATAGTCAAGTTCTAATTCGAAAGGGGGAAAAATAGATGCTGGTAAACTGAGACGGTCAATATAGAGTTGTAATCGCAATTTGTATGCAGACTACAGTGGCGGATCCAGGAAGAGACAGATGGGGGGGGGGGGGGGGACACCAAAGTTATTAGTTTATAATTAGTATTGTTTTAGGGGGGGCGCCGGCAGCATCCCCCTTTGGATCCGCCACTGATTAGTCAGTGCTTCCAGCTAGTAACAGTTGATGTGTCCAACTGATAATCATCACATGTTAAAACTAATTAATTCATTAGTAATTCTAATACAGATTTGTTCAAAATGTGTTCAAAATGTAATAATTTTTCAGATTATATGTTCCAGTAAATCAAGCATATAATTTGTTACATATTAAAAAAATATCGAGTTTTTCAAAAACAGAGCTATATTTCACTCATTGAATTTGAAATTGTGTAACTATTCTACCGTTTTAAGAAGCTATGGTATAATATTTAAAGCTCCCATAATAGAGCTAGTTATAATGCACTTTTCTGCAAAGGCATATTTGCTACTGTTTATGATTGTTTTATGATCACTTCATTTTTTAGTGATACGAGGTATCTTCCTTGGGGCATTCCACCTTAGACAACACGTGTCCACAGTGATCGAGGGGCGTTTGTACTGGGCACTCCTGATATGCTCCTCCACCAGCTTAGGAGTCACACAGATCACATGTTGTCCTTTCCAGTATTTAACCATGTTTAATGTTTGCAGGGTGCTAATGATGTCATGCTGTGTGATACTCGTCATCTCACTGCAAAATAAACAGATACAATGTCAACCCTTTGCCTGCTGATCACGAGAATAGTCGTTTTTAACCTGCTTAATTAGCTGATCAACTAACTGATACAGTAGTCCCCCTCTTATAAATGGACCCGTAATGCCATCTCTGAATGCATGCATAAGAGACTGGCATGCATAAATGGGATGTACATGTATTGGGAATGAAATTAGCATTTAAACATCAAGGATTTGTACATTTTTGGTCTAAAATTAAACAAATATGAGTAATTTTCAAGCACTTGAGGTTGTGGATCGCGGTAGCGAGACACAACTTGAAAATTTAAATACACCAACTTAGCATGATAAGGGTTAACCCCCTAGACCACTGATGTCGAATACAGTAGACATTCCGTGTTTTATTAGCACATGTACAACCCCTGATAACCAGTTGTTAAAAGTAAAATATGCCCTTAATCTTGAAACACTCGTATGTTGGGACTTGATTTCACAAATCACATGAATTTTCAGTCACTTGAAGTTGTGTGTCGCGGTAGCTAGACACAACTTCAATTGACTGAAAATTTAAATTGAATATCTCAGTGGTCTAGGGGTGAAAATGAGATAAAGATGTCACTATTTTCCACACTTGAACATTAAGTAAGAGCTACTGCTCCTGGTAATTGAAATAGACCTGGTAGGCCCTACATACATCTGTATGTCTTCACCATTCGAAACCCATATCCATGCATGCATCAGTGCACATACATTGTTCTCAACTCATACATCAAGAATAATTAGAAATTTATTGCCTGTTAAATGAAGGTTCTAGCTCTAGCTTGACATGTTGTCACGGTCACAGGGTATCGAAAGTGACCTTAGTATCATTGTGGTGCACATGTGGCTAAAACATGAAGCCTCTAGCTCAAGGCGTTATGAAGTTATGGCGCTAAGCCAATTCGGTTTCTGTGGCCTTGAAATAGGTCAAAGTCACTGAATATCAAACATGACCTTCAGATCAATTTTTAGAAGAATGCGGGTAAAAGCAGTTTGTCATCGCAATTAGATCATTTAAACTGCATAAAAATCACCCTCAAAGCCATCGTTAATACGGTTAATATAAATCAGTTTGTAAATGATAATGATCATCAACATGCTATGATTATCATTATCTCATAGCAGTCCAAGTCCAAGCTTGGACTGCCAAACAGTGCTAACGTCAATAATTCTGAAAACTTGCCAGACCACACAGACGTTTAATGTCTCCACAGGCAGACTGCTATGAGTTAAACTTTGTGATTGCAAAATGGCTACTAAACATACAAAATAACGACATGTAAACCTCTAGAAATTAATTCAACTAAAATTCACACTTGTGGGTGTGTGGTGAAGAGAGTAGTTGATAATTAGGTGATGATTTCCAAATTTGGATATAAGATTGCATACTACCAATAAAGATGATTTGTACCTGAGGTCTTTGATTGACAAAGTTCCTCTGAAATCTCTTAATATATCCAGAAGAACCCATGACCAATAGCTTCTATAACTGAGCTTGCCGAGATCAGAGAGTGGTTTCTCAGGGGAGCCTACAGCACTTTCAAGTTTAGAAAGCTCATAACCTGCAATAAAATATACATTTAAATTTGTGACAGTTTTATTAATCTTTAACCCTTAATCTTTAACCCAGACTTTAGTCGTCAGAATCTGATGTTTGTAGACGTCAGATTCTGACGACTAAAGTCGATCCCCACACTGTAAGAGTAAAAATATTTCTAATGGCCGTAGACCCATAACATAGGTATTCAAATAAATCAGAAAGAGCTGACTAAGACATTTATGATGATTTCAAATTGAAAAAAATCCTTTTGGTTGCGATGTTTTTTACAAAATAATTTAGCGCCTTAAGGATTAAAGTGTTAATCTCGTCTATATAACCGTTTTCAGCCTTTATATTTGTCTTTCCAAACAACAAAATTTGAAGGAGAAATGAGCATTAAATTTGCTAGATTGGCAAATGTTTTGATTTAAATTCTACATTGAAGTTGAGTCGCGGTAGCGAGAGAGCCTAAAGTGGGTAAAAATTTTAATATTGTAACTTACTTATCGCCTTAAAGCGACACAATCAGGCTAAAATCATTAAAAAATAGGTAATTTTATTTTGGCTTCTTAATATGACCATAATTATGATGTTAGCATGTCCATAGACTAGAACTGCAAACGTTTTTTAATTTTTCTGTTGCGCATTTACCAGTTAAGCGATATATAGAGACAAAATACCCAATTTCTTATTTCAGACATGCATGGCCAAAATAAGAAATACTATAATAGGAATTTTCATTAGGGCATCAAATTGTTGTTTTAGGAGGAAGAAAAAATGTTGAAGCAACTTAACTTAAACAATTGAACTAATAAAGTATTTGTTACCCACTACAAGTTGTGGATCACAGCAGAAAGACACAACTTTGAGTGGATGAAGATTTCAATCAAATAATAACAATATTGAATTAAAACCACAATCACTATTTAATGTAGAAACGTTTCCTCACTGAATGCTATGAGGAATTTTCCATAGCCTTTTCTTTGGAAAGGAGGAAGTGTCAATATACAAGCCAGGTTGTTTCCATCTGGGGATTCTTTTTCCTGTAAAAGACAAAAAGACAATGTAATACAGCACATGACATACAGCAATTATGCCAGCATCAAATAGCAACAACAGTAAAACAATGGAAATGTTTTATTCTCATATTAAATGCCATTATCACCCACTAAGTTCAATAATTTTTAAAATTATATCACTTCCACATAATTGCTCATATAATCGCTCATGCAGTACAAGACCTGTCGACTAAGGAAATAGACTTCAGCATCTAATCATTGTTTAAATATGTTAAAAGCGATTAATATTTGAAAAAAAGACTTGATATGATGCTTGGTATACCTTGGCAGTCAGTGATTTTATAGATAAACTGCACAAAAGTGGCACAATCTTAAGGCAGCCTGTTGACATCAAATCAGAATGTAGAGCTCTTCAAATAATTTTGATAGGTGGCAAAATAAAAATGACTTTTGTAATCCCATTTTTGTCAGAATTGCACCCATATTCAAACTTACCCAAATCTAAGCTATACTGTCAAATACACATGGGACATAAATTCCAGAGCAATCCTCTCAAAAATGTATTTAAAAATAGTGCAAAAAATCAAGGCAATTTAGTCTGGAATTCATAAAAAGGTTCAATGTGAATTTAATCAAGGGTAGGTCATGGTTAACCTGTACAATGGTGTAACACTAAACAATTTATGTTGCTTATTATGGAGGACAGACGGATGGACATGCCACTTTCAACATTCTGCTGGCTGAGCCCAGGGCTCGTCAAATTTCTAGAATGGTTGGTAGCCCAACATTAAAAGTTTGGTAGCCCCAAATGCATATCGGTAGCCCAGATAAAAGTGTTACTCTCGTAGTCAGATACTAAAGTGGAGGGTATGAGGCACCCTCTCTCATGATTGGTTGGGGTCTGGTGGAGTTCAAGTATCATGATTAGTAGACTAAGAGTCTAATATCGTAAGACTATCTAAGGCCTACAGTAGGCCTATTTATATCATAATCTAATTTGTATAATTATTTAGTGCCTATAGCTATATTGTATATAATAGACTAGCCTTATTTTTTCAAAGCATTTAATTATTTAGATTTATGTCCATTTAGAAGTTTGTTCCTCGTAATTCAATAAAAATGTCCTGTTATCACCATGATCACATGATTATTCTACTATTATTGTGTGTGGGTTGTCTTAAAAAATATATGCAAGTTAATTGACTTGCCACTGCCAACATATAAATATGTTGTTAAAACTTTGTTGGAGAGGTGACAGCCAGGAAAACCCACAATAAAACTACTACTCAGCCTACTGGTAGGCCTATATGTAGTAGGGCCTAACCAGTAGGCCTAAGTGACAGTGTTTGAATGACCACGTCCACGTGGGACAATGTGTTTACAAACAAAGCTAAACATGTGTACATGTATACTGTGTTGTACTTCAGTGTACCTTGCAGAGTTCATATAGTTTTGCATACTGATTACTGTAGCGCTAAGCAGTTTTATGTAAGCCTACACATCACCTGGTAATACAAAAATGAGGGCAACATAGCCTACGATTAAGAATATGTACAGTCCCGTATGAAAAGACACTTTGTCGTCATAAAACATGTATTCATATAAGGAAAAGCGATCAGCTCTCTGCTGATCAGCACGTGCGTGTATGACGCGCCGGAATGTGGCGTTGTGCTAGTTTTGCGACTCGTCCCCCCTCCCCCTCCCCGCGTCTATTTCCCGTCTGCGATGCGATATCACTTATGGATGGAAGGAAAATAGTATCTGACTTAAAACAGCCTATTCTACCTACAATAACTTCCCCAAAGTTCCCCATTCATAGAATTTTATACTTCTAAGTTCTACTGCTCCAAATTTAATTTCTCTCTGATATTATTATAATTAGGTAGTCTTCTTGACACAGGTCAAAGGACATGCAAATATTGACCAACGGCGTTCTCAAAATAACCTAATTTATGAGTCGGAACATTAATTTCCGTGAAAAACAAGATGGCGGAACTCGGAATTCACGGAATCTCAACATAAACAATGGTCGAATCGTGTACAAATATGAACGTTCTGACAAAGATAGATGAATTTAAACTAGAGCAAGTTAAAGAATATAGTCTATACCACATAATTTTCAGAAACATCCGACAAGAAAAAACGGTAATAGCAAACCAATAGCAAAGTGTTGTTTTCCTTATAAATATAAATGGAGGCATGGCGCACAACATCGTAATTACGCTGGCATTGCTACTGGAAGTGGTAGCCCGCCGGGCTCTGGCTGCTACCGTTGTGGTAGCCCCCCCCAGCTCAACTGGTAGCCCCGGGCTCCCGGGCACCCAATTTGACGAGGCCTGTGAGCCCTTTATGATGTGTATAAACATTGGGATTGCAGTTTGTCATTTAAAATTAGGGGAATTTAGCAAACCTTAGAGAAGTATCCAACAAGATGACATCCGTGTCTGTCCACTTCTGTGAGAATGTAGAATAAAAATGGTTCTACATCAAAGTATAATGTTTTGTGGTCCAAAAATAGCTTCGCAATTAAGCACAGGTTCTGACAGTAAATCTAAAAAAAATCACATCATTATCTGACAGAATTACATTCAAAAAAATTCTAAAAGTTTTAGTATAATATTAGATGTGTTCAATTATTTTCCCATTACAATATGTATAAAATGTAATGATAAGATCATATGCCTATATGGTTAAATAGGCAAAAATGATTTTATCTTGATGACATCAAACCTTGTGATCTAGTCCATCCACTTCAAACACAGATATAGTACCCTTTCTATATATCTCTGTACCGGGTGGTTGTCTCCATATGCACTCACTCTGAAATATGTGAAATTTAAAAGTGGGAAATAAATACATGCACACTGGGAGGCAGGAAAGTTAAACTCAGAACCTTGAGATTCTGAATTTTTAATGCACTGACTATCTTTTAAAATGAAAATTAAAATAACATACTGTGGTTTTACCATATACATGTATCACTTTCTGCACTTTGTGGCAATATCCCAAAAGGATGTTTATTGTTAATATGTAGATCATGTCGATAATTATACAGTATTAGAACCTGCTATGAGCAGCCACCTTTGTTGCACAGGAAAAGTTGCCTTTTAAGGCAGGTGGCTGTTCATAGGACGTTTATTTGCATAGGAAATGTCATTTTGGGGAATGGCCAAGTGGCCTCCCATAGGAGGTTGGCTGCTCGAAAGAGTGGCTGCTTATAGCAGGTTCTACTGTACTGCAATTTTAGAACTGTATTATATCATTGCATACATGTATAACAGGGCATATATGTATAATGAATAGCATATTTCTAATTAATATGCATACATCCTGGACTGGACTGACTTGTATCAACAGGAAATGATACACACTGACCTGATTTCAGGTTTGAAGATAGAGCTAGGCATGCGCACCGTGAGCTCAGGTAGACCTGGTTAGATGTGTATTAATAATTTGATATTGTAAATATTGGGTATCACATAGCCTTCATTTTTCAAATGTGCATGAAAAATGTTTAGAAGTCACATATTTCTGAGTTCAAGGTGGTCTGGTAATTAATACCGATAGATTGGCAGTTGCCAACCTAAAAAGTCCATACTGTAGTCATCAGCAGTGTGTCAGTGAAGGACTCAATTGAAAGACATGTACAATTGAAATACACTAAAAAATATACATCACATTTCAAGAACTGTACAGGTTCAAGCTTGAGGGTTAATACTTATGTTCTACGAGGGTTAACCCTTTTCCTTCTAAGTTATCTTATTTATATTTTCACCCACTTGAAGTTGTGTCTTGCTACCGTGAACCACAATAATTTAAATGAGAACATTTATCATATTTGTTTAATTTGAGAAAAACATTTGTAAATCTTTGTTTAAATACACATTTCATTCCCAATTTAACAGGCATTTGATCAGCTATTAAGATGAATTGAAAGTGATTATAGTCGTACATAGCGGGAAAAAATGATTTCAATAAAAAACAATTTACCTGATGATAACGATACGATTTTTCCAAGCGCATATATTTCAGGCAGTATTCACAGATCCACAGTTTAGGTTGTTTACCATATTCCTCGGGATATGGCGAGAAGTACCAGGCATCTATTTCATACTTGCCTATCTGTATCTTATCAATATATTTCACTTTGGTTATCTGAAAGTAATAGAAAGTATATAAAAATATAGCCAATCACTGATTCATGAGTAACCCTTCAATCACCAGTACCGATTACATTCGTTTTTTACATTTTTATTAGCATATTGCATGTCAGCTTTTAAACATGGTGAAGATAAAACGTGACATCAATCAGCAAAAAATTGAAAATAGTTTCCCTTTATTTTGTCGCATCTGAATAATTTTCACTCTCAAAGTTGTGGATCGCGTCAGCGAGACACAACTTTAACTGAGTGAAAATTATTCAGATGTGACAAAATAGAGGTAAACTATTTACAAATTTTGCAGTTAAATGGTTAAAAGCGGTACCGTCTACAAAGAGCAGATTATGAGGTATAAAGACGGTCCCCGGGCTGAAAGGGTTAAGTTCTATGAACATCATGATGTTTTGCAAATATATAGTTTATCCTTTTCTGAATCAATGAACCTATGTTTACAAAGAATAATACTAAATATACTTAAACAACATTAGCTGCAGAGTAATAGTAGGTTGTAGATGTCATAACAAAAAGGAAATGCAAAATATCTACTTTTAATGCAGCATATTTAGAGAATGATGTAGGCCTACATAAACTTACAGCTTCATGCTCTTTCTCCAAAGCAGCTGTGGTGGGATCCATTTCAGCATAAGTCTACAAAAAGAAGCAGCCATCAATGATTATGCTATAAAAAAAATTTCCATCAAAAGGTTAATAAAATTTAGGAATATAAACTTGTCAGGCAATTCAAGGGGCCGTCGCTAAAGTTTGCAATGTTCAAAAATACGAACACAGTTCATATTGGATTTGACCACCCATCAGCAAGCCCACTCCGTTTCTGATACAATATTGGACACCTATATACATATCTCTAGCTGATGTTTTCATAAATTTACAAAGAAAAAAATGCACTTAAAAAATCGCAAAACGTAAATATGAAAGCAGCTCTGTGTTCGTATCTTGGAACATAACAAACTTTTGCGATGGCCCCTCAATTGCCCTCTGTGTGAAATGGCAGCCATTTGTGTTAAAGGTATGTTAGGCTTAACAATTCCTCCCAAGATAAAATCAGTTCGTGTCTACCCCGGATGATTAAGAGCTAGTTATAAGCAATATGCATAACATGATTCGAAAAGTATACAAGTAAAATTTGTCAAGATATTCACATGGAAATATTGACTTAGATATCATAAATGTATAAAATAAATAAACAGATATTTTAATTTTAAATCTGTCGTTGCATTTTTACTACAAACTACAACATTTTAAAATTAGCTGGCAGTCCACAACCTTTTCGCAATAATTTTTCACATCTGGCAACCTATACCCCGCCTGTCTCAAAATACCTGAGCTAGCATCCCCTGTGGGCTGGGATCAGTGCTTGCACACCCAATGTTACAACTCCACATTTAGTGCAAAGTGTCCTGGCTATGGTTATTGACACTACACACTGTGCTCAGTGTAACCAATGTCAGCCTATATGTATACACTCCCTCCCCTGAGAGCATGATGGCCAGACGTTGGTCTACCATTGACACAGCATTGGACAGGCGTGTTTGTTATTTTGAGCCATTGCATAACAAACCATGACGAACAGTGCACAAATGGCAAGCGTAAGACCTTGAACTTAGGTTGGTTCAATGGTAGGCCAGTGTTGCAAATCATCTCCCAGCATTGAACCAGGGTCTGTATTCTAGTACAAGTTACAATATATGGCAGGCTTCGGATTCGTCGAGATGGCCATATCGACCAGTCCGAAGTCTACAATATATTGCAACTTGTACAAGAATACAGGCCCAGGCGTTTGACATCAGCAGGTGGTTGGAAGTAGCTATTCAGAAAACGTGTCACCTGGGTCGTCTGACGACCAGGAGCCCATTCACTGACCACATAAGGGATGACTGCCTTTTGCCGAATGTATAGGAATATTTATTAAAATACAAACCACCAAGTGCTAGGATTCACAAATTGTCTTGCTAACAATCCGTTAGAGCAGGCAAACAACAGAGGATGTTGCAACAACTGTGTCACTCAACCTATTACGGTCTAATGTGAGATATAATAGGCTATAGATACAAATGCATGACAGTCGTGTTTTTCATCCTTCTCTGCTACGACCACCCCTCTGATACAAATTTTCCTCTCTGGCAATAGGAAATTTGCATCAGAGGCGGGGGACTATATAAAATTGCAAAAATTCAAAATTACCTACACTGAACACCAAGAGCTCATTGCAGTAGCAGTGCTTAGTTAGGACACTATAGGAATTGTAAAAATTAACATGTTTTTAATATAATTAATACTAAATTCTTGCAAATAAATGAAAAAACACATGATGCAGTAGAATTACAATTTTTAATAAACAGTTACTTTGATAGAAAAATTAAAATGTCAGGTATTGTGTAACCACATGATGCAACAAAGATTATCATACCTTCTGAACATGATTGATTTCATCGTGCTTACGCTTCTGGTTACGTGTAATTTTGCGGTCAGTACTATCCAATGCCTCAGCTAAATTTGACAGCGGTGCTGGTATCTCTTTATTTGGCTGCTCAACGACCTTTTGTGTTAGGTCAAATTTATCCAGCTCAACCCATTCATCAAGACGACGATTAACTGAAAAATAAAATTTAGGAACCATTTTGTTATTGATTGTCTTTTGTACTTTCGATGGTTTTTAATTGGCAGTTCTCCAGATAAGCTGTTCAATTAAGTAATTACTCATCAACTTCTCAGTTGAACCAGTGTTGCATCAATGTTGTACCGCCGTCTACGACGTTGGCCCGACATTGACACAACATTGGTTCAAATATGCAGTGATAAATTATTTTGGGGTTCAAGTTGCACAGTTTGTTTGGAGTTATGCACAAAGGTTTATTTTGTTGTGTAACTTTACATGCCATGTTTATGGTTCTCATACCCAGCAAACATGAGACGTTGGCCCAACATTGGTTTACTGTTCGGCCAAAGTCGTAGACTGTGGGCAAACAGTAAACCAACATTAGGCCAGCGTCTCATGTTTGCTGGGATATTGTTACTCAAATCAGACTAGAAAGTTATCTCGAGTACTTGTCATGATTAGATAACAAGCTAATAATACAGTTGAATGTATTTTTTAACAGTTATTATGGTTATATCATACAATTTTGCGCAAACAGTCCTGGCCACAAAAACTGACAAAAAATTAGAAGGATTGAATATATTTCAAAATATAAGTGAGAAAGAGAAACAAGATATTGTTGGAATAGGATGGTGATAACATAAGTTTTATAATCCTCTGGTATTATCGTATATATATGCAAGAATATGATGGCATCAACAAATCATACGGGAAATTTGTGGCTAAAAACTGGTCTGCTTCAAAGCCAGTCCTGGGAAGCTTTGAATGCCTATAGATATGTACTTACATCCATCATAATGTATATAGTACTCATGCCTTCCACCTGCCTGATCATTAACGCGGGTTTCTATCACTTCAGCAGCATCTAAAATGAAAAAAAAAGCGTACATTTATATCATTCATAATTTATTAAAAGGAAAAATAAATTTCCTTCTAAAGCTATTGCTCAGACGTATAACATTGATTGTACAGTCACAGCAAGATCACGGGTAGAACCGATTTTGAAGGCAGTTGCCTTGGTAACGTTATGTGTTGAGCAGTGCCCTCACTGAGTGAGCGTGGTAGAAAACTGGACAGTTTGTAAATATTACAGATATCTGCTAATACAAGGTAATGAAATCCATTATTATTTGGCTAAGAATGCCATAATAATCATATTTAAAATAAAATTGATAGAAAACTGGACAGTTTGTAAACATTGCAGATATCTGCTAATACAAGGTAATGAAATCTATTATTATTTGGCTAAGAATGCCATTATAATCATATTTATAATATTTTAATTGAACCTAACCGATTTACATTTTGAGGAACATTAGATTTTCTTTCACTTTGATACTTGTAGTATTATTAGAGGTTATGACGGGGATGAATCGGAAACCAAAAAATTGGTCACACTAAATACTGGAATACACATGTTTATGAAAATACACTGGGATACACCTGAATAACAATTAACAGCCAAGGGAATATTTTGGTCAGTACTGTTTCGCAAAAAGCTATATGCAAATCGGACCATTTGCTAGCTTATCAAATTTAAGTTTGATTTAGTGAAATAATTATACATCAATAATAAGAAAGTAAAAGGATTCACAGCTTCAAGACGAAAATCGCTAAAAAATCATTTTTATTTTCAAACAAAATTTTCCCCGCAGCCTTGTTCACTGAATGACGAGGTCCCATCTAAACAGTATGGATGTGTGTATTCCAGTGAATGCTGAATTCTAGTGCTTAGGGATATGCCTACAACCAAAAAGTAGGCCTACCCCTAATTTGAGTATGGTACGAAATGGACGCCATCTACCGCCGTACCGGCATGTCATATCTTGAAACGGGACTCCAGATATTTTTAAAAAGTAAACTTCTAACTAATTCATGTTATAAATGCGTTTTAAACTTTCTCCTACAGGTATCATAATACATGTTAAAGGTTCCTACATTGAAGTATATTCTGGTATAGAGTTTCCAAAACATGACTTTCAGTTTAATCATGATATAAATTGCCGCATATATGTGGACATACTGCACCATTCGGGACTCTCATATAATATGTTTTAATGATTGTATCTCCGAATGATATTCAAACTGTCGCCATTTGAATTCGTGTAAACACGCCATATGGTAATTTTAGTCACGTGAACGTGGCGTACGAAAGCCCAGCGAGCAGGACACAACAGTTCAGTTGTAAACACACCATCCACACCATCCACATGTCATTAAACAAGAGGGAGATCTCTGCTGCTATTATAAAATGTGGGGTGTGTTGAAATCTGTCAATCGGCATCCAGCCCAAGGCCTATTCAACAATATCAATTATATTCGCCCACAATACCCTATATAACTCCACATTTCTTCCCCTGATTGAACAACATAAGACGCAGACACAACAAATCAACCCACGTGACCAAGCCTACTACTGGGAACCAACACATTTCAAAAGACTAGGCTATTATTGTTGCACTAAGGTGTTTTCTTAATTTCCAATGCACATAGTGTATTTTATAAAGGTAGGGTCTAAACTGATAAGTGTACATAAATGATATAGGCCTACAACTCGTGTAGGCCTATACAGTAGTGGCCAGTAATCTACTACACAGTAAAACCGCACAGTAACTGATATGACTACCATATATGGTGATGACAGAGGTAGCTGGCGAGGTCGAGGTCAAAGCCCGTCACAGAAACCAAGTGTCAGACGAGATGCTGCATGTAGTGCTGTCTCTGCGGAGCGATAGTGAATGATTTCTCTGATCAATCGTTTTTTTTTAACTCATTTATAATATAGGACTAGGCCTACTATAACACCCACTTAAAATGCCACCAGACAACGGTCCCCAGACAACAACTTATCGTCATCTCTGAGACCCTGTGTCCAGGTGTCTGTGGGAACTGAAGCTTGAGAGTTTTGGCAGCTGAGGGCAGTCAGCCACACACCACATATATGGCGCGTGTATACATCATATCACGTGGTGTCTGGCGGCAGCGCGGGCTTTACATATTAACCTGCCAACGCAGTTGTAGCTGCAGCTGACCACACATTGGCGTCGAGTTTGTCGAGTTTGTCAAAGACAGCATCGGGCTTCTATCTACATGATCTATATAGGTTCCTATCTCAGTTCAAGTAAGACATATCATCTAACAGTAATAACGTACTCTAGACTGCTCGACTTTGAAAAAAAAACTAGGCTTACTTGAAAAATCATAAGCCTAGGCCTATGATCATGGCTCTGTCATTGCTTGTCATGCTTGTTTGTTTACTGAACTGTCAGGCCTACATCACATGATCAGCACATGTATGACATGCATGATGATCTATGGTAGGCCTACCACGCTAAGTGTGGGTCACAGTAGAGAATTGTTGAATGACAATACTGCGTTTTAAAGTTGTTTTGGCGGCGATATTGATCAAAATAAATATCAATAATAGAAAAACCAGGCCTTATAGCCAATTTTATAGTCTGGTTATAGTATGTACCTTTAAGTCATGAACAGTTTTTTGTAAATTTTCTTTTATAATGATAGGTTTATTTAAAGTACCGGTAATGCAAACTAGAAAAGCAAAAATAAAAGGGAAACGTTGCTCGCCTGGAGTTGAATATCATTCAGTGTGGACAATAATAAGTGAATACCTTTATATATATAACCTCCTTGCATAAACTAACTAGCATTACACAGTAGTTAATTTGCAATAAAATAGTGAAAAATTCACAAAAGATATTTATCTCATTTAATTCTACAATCTTATGCATATATTCCATCCCATACAAAGTGTTAGTCTGTTAGTTAATTGTTAGTCTGTTTGATGTGAGCTGTGAAAAAACGTGTTGACATGCATGCCTTGACGATCCTCAATCAATGTTATGCTTGTTCACATATCATAAATACAATTATTGAATCCCTGCTAGCCCGTCAACTGTCAAGCAGCGTTTTCGTTTATATTGGCAAGGTGTTATCAAGTTCTTGGTGTTATGTTCGCGACAATTATGTGGAGAATATCATGTTTTGACGTGTACTTACACTGTTAAAGACTACATGGCAGCAGGATGATTTAAGATCTTTCATTTAAACTGTTTAACCCTTGAATTATTTATCTCCGTTTTAGTAATTGCCTAATTATTTTGAATAACCATAAAATAAATGGACCACCAGGGACCTAAACTTTTATCGACCATTGACGGGCAGTTACGCAACATAACAGATGCCGGCCCGGCATTTGCTGTGTGCCTGGCCACTTTAGACCTTTTACAGCCAGCGATTCTTGTAAATTTAAAATGAAGTTTTGGTCAGAACAATAATATTATGGACACATGTACCGTACGGCTAAACAATTGCCACAAAATATAATATAGTCATTCAAGTAGTTTTAGTTATAAGGAATTAGTGCCCGCAAGGTTAGTGTCCACAGCCTGACACTTTGTTTTGTATTATATTCTCTCAGCCTGGTGTTTGATATATTGCAGTTGTAAAATACAAGTTTGCAGAAATAGCTTCCGTTTATTAACCCTCTTTAACCATCAATTTATTTAATTCGACTGCTCACTTGTTGTGCTTCGCTAACGCAATTGTCAACTTCAAGTGGATAAAACTGATTCATATTTGACAAATGGAGAACAACTATTTATTAAATCTTGCAATTGATCTCCCGTTTTGACTTTACGTGTTTGTGAGCTGATATTATGTTATGTGTTCATAAACAGAATGGAAAATATAATCAAATATAAACTTTTGTCTTTTTTATCAACCAGTCATTCGATAAAATGTAGAAATACACACCGGTAATTGTAATTGAAAAATATAGTTGTAATTGTATTTATAATTGTAATTGTAAATTATAATTGCAATTGTATGTGTAATTAAAAAAATACGAATGATAGTAATTGTAATTCTAATTGTAAAATTATGAGGGGCTGTAATTGTATTTGTAATTGAAAAAAGTAATTTACCCCAACCCTGACTGAGGGTGTCCGAATACTGCCTCTGTCCAAATTTACTCGCCAACACTCTAGCCACTAAACTTTGCCGACCAAAAATTGTGTAAAAGCGTTGTGTATTCAGAAACAATTTTTTAAAATCTGACAGGACCACCAGAAATGGAAGAGGACCACCAGAATTGGGGGGCTGGTGGTCTGCTGGGCCAGTGCTCCAGAAAGTTAAAATTTCTAACCCTGTGTCTGTGATTATATAAAACTTGTAAGTGTTTTTTTTTAAATCTATTGTAGAAATTAGGGGTAATTTCTAATTTATAGATATATTGTATAGTTTTTTATATGCCTATTTATACGGTCCTCACAGTCACACGTCGAATATTACATGAAACGGAGTGTCTATGCGTACGTGACCGTACGAGATGTATGTTTTGCTATTGATACGGGATCGCGTACACGCCACCTGTAATGCTATTCGTACGGATTAACGTACACTTCACCTGTACTGCTAATGATACGGCATACCGTACACACCACCTGTAATGCTAATCATACGGCATACCCTACACACCACCTGTATTGCTAATCATACGTGTAATGTACACTACTCCTGTTTCGCTAATCGTACGGTATAACATGTAGGCCTATAACGTAAACGCACCTGTATGCGACTGTATGTAGCTAATATTACTTAGGTATTATTTCTCATACGTCAATTAATATGAATCAAACAACATCTGATAACTGAAGTATAGTAATCTATAAAGCTAATCATATGGAATTTAAACAGATTAATTAAGTACATTGCTTGGTAGTAACGTTAGGTCTATTATTTGTTTAGGTAAAATTAAGTATACTGTCTATATTAGTATAGACCCTATATCCACTTGATTATATAGCTTAGACTTATCCCACTAGGTCTATTACTATTATAATATAATTAGAGTAAAATATGGGCTATACTTTCCACCTTTTAAATGTCGATCTAAAATCCACTACTTTAAATCAGGCATGCCAGGAAAATTTAGGAAAGCCTAACTTAGTAATAATTAAGTGAATGTACGTTATATTGATATAGGCCTATAGGCGCATCGCAAGGAGACTAGTCACAGGTCTGTGTGTTGTTACAACAATTGTCTAGCTGGAGACGAGTCTGGAAGCTAGACTACCTGACTACATCGAGGGGGGCGTCCTACGATACAAAGATTTGTCATGCCAGTACACACCAACTATTGGCGTCCACGCCTAGAAGAACGCGTCTGCAGAGGCCCGCCAAAAACGAGACTAGGCCTATATAAGCACCTGACTAACTCTGCTCATTTTTCAATTCTAGTCTACACGATGGACGCTAATTCAACGATGGAAGTTAATTTAAAAGTTGGCGACAAATTCAGTGATTATGCAGCATTGTTAAAACAGATTGATATGTATGAGAACCATAAACTTGTGAATTTGTACAAGCGTAGTAGCAGATCAATTGAAAATGTTAAGAAACTCATGACACGTTTAGCAAACGTTGACAACTCACAGTTGCAATTTGGAGAGATAGATTATTCATGTGTCCACGGAGGCAAAAATTTCAAGTCATCAAGCAACGGGCAGCGGAATAATCTCAAGTAAGTTTGTTTTATTAGGGTCTACTTATAAGCACATAGCCTATAGCCTATAGTCTGTCCGACGGTGGAGGATTGTCTAAAATTAAAGCTAGCTTTTCGGTATCCAGTCAGTCAATTCTCAGCGATTTTCATGAAATTTAAGCCATATAGGGGCCTAGTAAAATTCTGGAAAGTAGACGTAGTCAATAGGTGACAATGTCAATGCGGATGACCTTTAGGCTTTATGACAGAGAAATGCATTCATCATGGTTAATTTTAATATGGTTACCGTATACAATAAACAGATAGGCCTAGGTAACATTACTAAAAAGTTTTAGTAGGCTTAATTTGCCGGCATTCCAATCGAACATTGTTAAAAGTCCCAGTCATCCTCTTTCCGGGGTTAACGAATTCTATCATAATCATACAAACGCTAAAACGTGCATGGAGACACAACCGGCTGTTACTGTTAGTGTTAGAATTATTCCACGTAAATAATTAATTTATAAAATGAACCATAACAGAAATTAACAAATCTGCATGATTAAACTACGATTAGACTATTTTATAATTAATGACTTATGTGACAAAATCCTGTAACTAACACTAACAGTAAACATTCCTGAATTTGTCCTTGACCTTGTAAGTTCTAGACTAGGCTAGCCTATTTGATTTATAAGGTTGTAACGTTAGGGCCTACTTAGAAGTTAGAAGGGCTATAGACAGATAGTGTGGCGTCATAGGCTAGTTGTAAATTTACTGGTCTAACATGTTATATCACTTTAGAATTAGATTGACTCGTCCAAATTCGCTGATTTCTCAGTCAATCATAAGCAGATTTTAGATTTTCTTGAAATTTTGCAAACACTATTTTTGTAAACCCATTGAACAAATTTTATCACATGTCAAATGGTCAAACTATATATTGTAGCCTATACATAGTATAGACTAGTAGATCTCTAGGTCAATTTTAATGTTTGTAATTTCATTCATGGATTTAAAAAATGTCAGTGTCATGGGCGATTCCATGCACAAAGTGAAAGAAACTTAATTTTGAAAACAGCTTGAAACTTTTATGTTATGGGCTAATATGATACGATTAGGTTTAAAAGCTGATGAAAGAATTGGAATGTTGGAGATAATGCAACAAATGGCTTATGCTAAAGATGAAGACACATATGAGAGATTATACAACACACTGTTAAGCAAAGATCACACTGCAGTGAATCGTTATTTCCAAGCAAACTGGCATGACATCAGAGAGCAATGGGTTGAGGGCTTGAGAAAAAAACAATTCAATTTTTTGACTAGCACAAACAACAGAGTGGAATGCATCAACCAGAAATTGAAAAGTGTGATCTCAAAATATTCCAACATTGTTACATTCTTCAAAGATCTTAAAACTGCCCTTAAAATGTTGGAAACAGAACGCAATCACAGAACTCTCTCCATCACTCAGAAATCATCTGTGCATCAGCTGCCAGCAGGGTCTCCAGAAGCCAAATACAAAGAATTTCTCACTCCTTATGCATGCAAGTAAGTTACAATCCCATTGTGAACCCGAATTAAAAAAAAAAAATTACATACAATTTCAATAAATGATGTATAATAAATCTAAAAAAATTTGTAGAACCCGATAAATGTACGCCCTACCCTGACACAAATTTAAAGAAAATAATGTAACTGATTTTAAAAAATGACAAATTTGAAAGTGCTATTTTTATGTAAATCACTATATAAATAAGTTAATCACTGTTAAATCCTGCCTGAACATGCTAACTTTCATTTTGTACTATCATCAGTCTAGTCTACAGTAGTAATATCGTCATGTTTGGTCAGCACTACAGCCTATCTAACACCAACAGGTTGTCAGTGCACGTTTCCGTATGATTAGCTCAGTAGATAAACAATACCGGCAATACATGCAATACGGTTAGCGATACAGGCTGCCTGTACGTACCGCTAATCTCGTATGACATGTATGATTAGCGCAGCGAACCTGCAATACGTTCACGTACGTTTAGCGATACAGACGGTATGTACGGGATAACGTACGCATAGCAAAATGAACAAGTGATACGGGTACGTACGTATAGCGCTATAGGAGGCATGTACGGGATAACGTACGCATAGCAAAATAAACTAGTGATACGGTCACGTACGCATAGCGCTTTAGACGGCATGTACGTGGTTACGTACTCTTAGCAAAATGAACTAGCGATACGGTCACGTATGATTAGCAATACAACGAGCTTGTACGGGAACACGTACGAATAGCAAACTCGGGAAGCGATACGGTCACGTACGGTTAGACACTGCCAGCCTACATGAAACAAGCTGTGTTAGATTATTTTTATTTTTGTATGTTACTTATGAGACTAGTAAACATGTTGATTAATAATGTCTGTATGTTTGAACTGAGAATATTCATTTCGCAGTCCTCCTCAGTGGAGTATCAGGCCAAAGGATGGTGCTGAGCGGCCGACCCGACTAGGGCTAGGCCTAATCGCTCAGTTGGCTCTTGAAAGCTGCTATTGAGTATTGATCTGGATTCAATAGCAGCTGGTGGAAGGTGATTCCAATCAGGTATAGTTTTGTACAAAATATGTTGATGGAACAGAATATGTATCATCATGTTTTACATGCAGTTCTTAATAAAAGTTCTATGCTATATGGGCGATAATATGTGGATCTCCCATTGAAATATCAATTGAAAGCAAAAATCGTTTCCAAAATAATATTTACGCCAAGTGTTGTCGGATCGTTTCACAAGGTATTGCTCGCCAATTTCCACTGCAAATCCATCTAATGATACGTCAGAATCACATGGTAAATGACATGAATTATTCACTTTGACATTTCCAATCGTTAAGCCACCATGACCACTGACACCAGTTGTGGTCGCGGGTATCTGTTGATTTTCTATCCCGCCAATTTCACCCTCATCAGAATTGCCATTCATGTCACCCATGATAAATTGATTCAATTTTATTTTAAGGTTAAGACTAGACTTCGTCTCAATATTTTTTAAATAGTTCGATCTATAGACTATCAGTACAGTTCCAGTTGTTTATATCCACTAAATTGAATAAAATAATGGTGAAAGTGATGTTTTCAAAACGAAATTCGGCCATCAACAGTCGGTCAAATCGGTGTTCGACAATTTTTACGGAAGCCTGGCCGCGATAGGCAAACGGTATCGCTGGGAAGGTGAGATGACATGTCAGCACAAGTATCTGCAAGCTAGGCCTATTCGGAGAAATATGATCATGTTAGACAGTGTAGTCTGTAGAGTATCACGCATCGGTGGAGGTGCTGCACATTTATGTAAAAACAGTTTATTCCAGAGCTTTCCCCTGTCACTCTGTCAATCATGTATGGTAGGCCTACGGGGGATATTGGTAGTCTGCACGGTCGTGTTGGCAGTAAACTGTTTTAGTTTACGAAGTGGCTTCTACATAGTCTGTCCGACCGACGGTGGAGGATGGTCCAAAATGAAAGTTAGTTTTTTGGGATCCAGTCAGTTAATTCTCAAGAGATTGTCACAAAATCTTGCAACCATTATTATCTAATCATTTGGCAACAACCCTGAAAATTTCGCGAAATACTATTTAGTAGGCCTACCGGTACTTCAAAATATTGGCTATTGTCTCAACTTGTCAGCAGTCAGTCAATTATCAAGAGATTCTCGCGAAATCATGCAACCATTATTATCTAATCATTTGGCAACAACCCTGAAAATTTCGCGAAATTCTATTTAGTACTTCAAAATATTGGCTATTGTCTCAACTTGTCAACAGTCAGTGTAGGCCTAAATATAGGGGAGACTGGGGCATCTTGAGACGAAAAATTCTGACCCCCCCCCCCCCAAACATATATTTAATTTTCAAAATAAACCATTTTGACAACACATTGGATACAGCATCCAGTGGGGTATATTTGAACAAGAGATGAACATTTTCAGAAATGTGTAACCTTTCATTTTTTACCAAAACGTATTTTAAAAAAAAGTCTCGATGTAGGCCTACCCCTTACTCGGTCAACTTGAGACACAACCTGGGGTGTCGAGAGACACCATATTAGGTACCTGAAGACAACGTGGATCTATCATAATCAAGATTTAAATATTACATATACCTGTAGCTAAAGCCTGCAGTTGGCTAATGCTAGATGCTGCAGAGTGGGGGCACTTTGAGACACTTTCGGGACACCTTGAGACAGACTTGGGGCACATTGAGACAGTTTTGTGGCACATTGAGACAGCGTCTCAAGGTGCCTCACCCTGACTGACCTCACATCTGATTCCATAGTTTGTGTGTGGGGTGGATTTGATACAAACCATTATACATAAGTTATAAAGTGATAGCACATGTGTAAGATACCACCAAAATCATAGGGAAATAAAGTATTACGTGATCTACAGAGCCAAATATTGATGATCCCAAAAATATACTTTTCATGTAAAAAATGGACCTAAGCTTACATGCATGTATGCCAAGGATGTCCAGCAGCCATTAGCAATAGGGTGGAAAATGGAAATTGGTTAGTTTTGGTACCATTGACCAGATGATGCACAAATCGCAAAATAATTTCTGTGTCGAGCAGGCTTGTCTCAAAGTGCCCCATGTCTCCAGATGCCCCAGTCTCCCCTATATTTAATATTGTTATTGTAATTATATATATCCACTGTCATTATTATAAGATTCCTAATAGACTCCATCTCGCGACATAAAACATTAGAAAACTTAAAGGGGTACGAAGTTGTAGGTACGAACTGGTAGCTGGGTAGAGGTGGTACGAACTGGTAGGTAGAGGTGGTATGAACTGGTAGGTCTATTATTTTTTGTGGTACGAAGTGGTAGGTTACGAAGTGGACATGGTACGAAGTTACCTGCTACCGTTTATACATGTCATAGAGGAGCGCCATAAATAGACATTTACTACAAGTCAAATGGTCTAACTTTTGAACTATCCAATATTTGTTTACGAAATTTTCAGGATCGATGCCAAATGACTAGAAAATAGGGTTTTCATAAAAATCACTTGAGAATTGATTGACTGGATACCGAAAAACTAACTTTCATTTTGGACCATCCTCCACCGTTGGACAGACTGTAGGAGCTAATGGTGCGGGAAACAAAATGATAGACCCTATGTTATCTTGGCAATAGCTTTTAATCTTATTTTAACCCGTTTGTGACGAGCCCCGGAGATCTCCGTAATTTAGGGAGACCATTCAGATACGAGGCCCGGAGATCTCCGGGTTTGATTGCATGAGATAACTATGACGTCGTAAAATAATCTCGTTTCAGAAAGAGTTCAGTAGCATAATAATTTCGTGTTCAACGGGTTAAGTAGGGGAGAGTGGGGCATGTCCGCCACCCTAAGACATATATTACTTTAACACCTACAGCAGTAAAGATAAATTGGACTAATATGGCTACTAAGACAACCTCCCACAGTACTTTGGTTGGAACAAGACTCGATGGCACCCAGCCAATTTATGAACAGTTGATGTGGGAAATAAAACTTTACTCGCATGTGGCGGTTATGCCCCGTGCATGGGGCATAACCGCCACATGCACGGGGCATAACCGCCACCAATTATGACCTAACTCTCAAATATTGATTAAATTAAATTGGGAGGCAGAGTGTGACTACTCGACAGTGGCAATGTTTTTTTTTATTCCTGGTGAAAGTCTATTATTAAGCATTCCTCTGAAAGGGGATACTCACTGTTTTTGCATTGAACGTCTGCTGCCGCCGCAGTGTTCTGCCACCGTTTATGCCTCTGTCATGTTTTGGCCATTTGAGTCTAAGATCTAAGCAGATCGTTTTTAAATTTAACTAATGTTTATAATTATGCCTAAGGGTAATTTGTGGTGAAATGTGTTGACCTGGCAGCCATTTTACAAAATTTTTGGATAACAGTAGGCCTATGTGTCCGAAATTGAACTTCGAAGCTTTAAAAAAAAATGTTTCAACAGTCAAAATTTAGTTGTCCTACGATACAGTCCAAACTGAATGCTGGATTTATTTTATTTTGGGCTAAAATCAAAGCCTGGGGGCAGTCCTCCGATTGTTTTTGGTTTATTTTTTGGGGGAGTGGTGGACAATTATTATTTTGCACATGCAATTATTGCAGTGACCGCTTAATATTGCAGCAACCACTCTTTCACCACTTTTTTTCACTAACGGTGTAAAGTCTGAAAATATACCCCCCTCTGAGATTAAACCTGGGTATATTGTGGGCGCCCCAGCATCTACCCCGGGGCAGATCCCGAACGATACCCCCGGGGTAGATTACGTTGGCTCCCAGAATCTACCCCCCCTCCCAGGATCTACCCCCCCCCCCCATTATTGTGAATATGTGAAGTGTATTCGGCTCCCAGAATCTACCTCTCCCTCCCAGAATATACCCCTTTTTCAACAAATATATGCGACCCTCCCAGAATATATACTCCTTCCTCCAAGAATATACCCCCCTTTTCAACAATTATATGCGACCCTCCCAAAATCTACCCCTCCGTCCCAGAATATAGGCCCTACCCTCCTTTTCAACAACTCTATGCGCCCTCCCAGAATCTACCACCCCCCCTCCAAGAATATACCCCCCTTTTCAACAACTATATGCGACCCTCCCAGATTCTACCCCTCCCTCCCAGAATGTACCCCATTTTCAATGTCAACTATATGCGACCCTCCCACAATCTACCCCTCCCTCCCAGAATAATACCCCCCTTTTCAATAACTATATGCGACCCTCCCAGAATCTACTCATCCCTCCCAGAATATACCCCCATTTTCAACAACTACAAGATTATGGGACCCGCCCAGAATCTGCCCCTCCCTCCTAGAATATTTTTCAGTTCTGGGAGCAAGTGGTAGATTCTCTCACAATTACAAAAGCGTCTAGAAAAGGGGGCATATTCAGTGACTGAGGGCTATATTCTTGGAATATCGCATATAGTTGTAGAAAGGTGAGGAGGGATATATTCTGAGAGAGAAGGGAGCATATAGTTGTCTAAAAAAGGGGGGTATTCTCGGAGGGAGGGGTAATTTCTGTGAGTGTCGCATATAGTTGTTGAAAGGGGGGGGGGGGGTATATTCTGGGAGAGATGGAGGGAGGGATAGATTCTGGGAGCGTCGTATAATAATATAGTTGTTGAAAAGTGGGTATATTCTGGGAGGGAGGGGTAGATTCTGGGAGGGTTATAAATAGTTGTTGAAAAGGGGGGGGGTATATTCTGGGAGGGAGGGGTAGATTCTGGGAGCATCGCATAATATTATAGCTGTTGAAAGTGGGGTAGATTCTGGGAAGGTCGCATTTAGTTGTTGAAAAGGGGGGTGTATTCTGGGAGGGAGGGGTATATTCTGGGAGGGTCGCACATATACATATGTTGAAAAGGGGGGTATATTCTGAGAGGGAAGGGTATATTCTGGGAGGGTCGCATATAGTTGTTGAAAAAGGGGGGTATATTCAGGGAGGGAGAGGTATATTCTTGGAGGGTCGCACATAATATACATTTGTTGAAAGGGGGTATAATCTGGGAGGGAGGGTTAGATTCTAGAGGGTCACATATATACATTTGTTGAAAAGGGGGAGGTATATTCCGGGAGGGATGGGTAGATTCTGGGAGGGTCACATAATATTATATTTGCTGAAAATGGAGGGGTATATTCTGGAGGGAGGGGTCAATTCTGGAAGGGTCGCATAATATTATAGTTGTTGAAAAGGGAGGAGTATATTCTACGAGGGAGGGGTAGATTCTGGGAGGGTCGCACATATACATTTGTAGAAAAGGGGGGTTTATTCTGGGAGGGGTAGATTCTGAGAGGGTCGCATATAGTTGGTGAAAAAGGGGGTATATTCTGGGACGGAGAGGTAGATTCTGGGAGGGTCACATATATACATTTGTTGAAAAGTGGGTATATTCTGGGAGGGAGGGGTATATTCTGGGAGGGTCGAACATATAAATTGGTTGAAGAGGGGAGTATATTCTGGGAGGGAGGGGTAGATTCTGGGAGGGTCGCACATATAAATTGGTTGAAAAGGGGGGTATATTCTGGGAGGGAGGGTAGATTCTGGGATTCGAAGACACTTATCACGAAAAGGGGGGTATATTCTGGGAGGGAGGGGTAGATTCTGAGAGCCACAGGATCTACCCCGGGGTATAATTTAGAATCTACCCCAGAATAGATACCAGAATACTGGGAGATACCAGAATCTACCTGGGTATAGTTTCAAAGGGGGGGGGGGTATATTCTTGGGTGTTACACCTGTACTCAGCAAACACGAAACATCGGCCCAATATCGGGTTAATGTTGGGCTGATGTAGATGGTCGCCCAACATTAAACCGACACTGGGCCAACGTTTTGTGTTTGCTGGGTAAGGGCTCAAAATTAACACTCCTGTAAACCGAATCCATCAAAATAAAATTGACCATGACTAGTAGTAGTACAAATAGACGACCACACAGTAGTGAAGCCATATTTTTTGGGCTGGATAAAATTCTAACTGTAATGCCATTGGGGCATGATCGTCATGGGGCATGTCCGCCACTGGCGGTTATGCCCCAGTTAGTATGGTTGTTTAGTGCCTCTAATATCGGCCACACTAGTGATCCGACTTTCAAACCTAACATGGTAGGAACTTATCAACTGTCCAACTTTATAACTGCAAATTACTGTTCATCACTATCTAAAAGATTTACTCAACTACACTGCGTATCAGTAAAATGTCAATATTAGATCAAATTGTGCACTTAAGAAGTTTTATTCACCTCTGCAAAAACTGAAACGCCAGGATGTGTGTCATGCCTCAGAAAATGGTGTCTTATAGTAGGTGCATCGTCTTCACTAAAATAATATTCACCAGGTGGCACCCTAGTGCGATAAACATGGTGGGGCGGAAATGCCCCAGGGGGCGGACATGCCCCACTCTCCCCTAGCAGTCATTTATATTACCGTGATACCTATTGTTTTTTATGTTAATGCCAGTTAACATGATTTTAGTTATGTATGTCACACTATGTATATTGTCATATGATTTTAACAAATTAGCAATCTTGTATATATTATTTTATTATGCTGCACCTCTAGAAGAACATGGGTTGGTATTTTCTGTTTCCTTGGTTCATCAGCTTTCATTTTTAAAACATTACCCCTTTAAAAATATGTCCGAAAAACCCTTTGAAGAGCATTTCCTGCAATTGGTCATATCGCGGAAATGAGAAAAAACGCTGTCATCAACAGTCACAGTGATCTTCTGCAGCGAGATCTTGATCGACACCAGGAGTGGGGGGATAAATGGCTAATGCATTTTAACCCCATTAAATGTCAAGTCATCCGTATCACCAGCAGGAAAAGCAAGATGCTAATAGTGCCCTATTCCATCCACAACTCTGTGCTCCGAGAGGTTAAAGCTGCAATGTACCTGGGAGTCACCATCGATGATCGTCTAACATGGAACGAACACGTTGACACCGTGGTGAAAAAAGATTAACTCCACCAGAGCCTTCCTCCAATGAAACATCAACATATATGCCCACGTTTGTTCGACCCAGTGTGGAATATGCTGCTACAGTGTGGGATACTGCCTCTGCCCGTAACATCCAAGCTGTAGAGTAGGTGCAGAGACGAGCTGCTCGTTTTGTCACCAGCAGGTACACCAGGGACGGCAGTCCAGCAGCGATGGTTGCTGAGCTTTGCTGGCTTTCCCTAGCTTACCGACGGGCCTCAACCCGTGTCGTAATGATGTACCGAATAACAAACAAAGACATACCTGCAACCTACCTCACACCATTACAGCATCAACTGACCCGAGGAAACCAGATGAAGTACCATATGAACAACACACCCGGGTGCCTGCCTGCCTACCTTTTCCCGGCATCCATCAAACTGTGGAACATGCCACCACAGACATTGTCTCCAGACCACCGACGATAGATGCAGCGAGACGCGGCCTGGCCCTGTCTCCTGATTCCTCTACATCAGCCTAAAAGGAGGATGTTTTTAGCTGCACAGCTCATCAGAGCCTTGTTTTTTTGTCACTTCACTGCACATGCGCACCCAATCATTCGGCTCGAAAATATCTTATTTACAGAGTTATGAGCTGTACAAGGAAGAAGAAGAAGAAGAATGGACATCTAAATATTTTGATATAGCCTATAGGCGCAGTAAAAGGCGTTATCAAAAACAGCAACAAAATGAACTGCTTCAGACAAACAAACAAAGCCAACAGGACTTCTGGAGACAGCTTGGTATTGGTCCAGAACGCAAGCCATTATACTACCAAACGGTATCCGTACCAGCGATGTCATCAATACTGATGCAGAAGCTATATTGAATACTAGTAAGTGGAAACATGATTTTGCCGACCTTTTCTCAGAACTTTCTAGCTCATTTGATAATAATAACCTGAACTTTGTTAAAAACAGATTACATGAAATTGGAGAGGTATCTACTATGGTAAATCATGTAATTGATAAACCCAATTTAATTCAATTAAACTGTCCAATCACAATGAAAGAAATTAAAAATGTTTTTAAAATGTCAAAGCACGAGAAAGCTTGTGGTAGCGACAAGATATACACGGAAGTACTTAACAATAAGGCCACTACATTTTTTCTCTGTTTTAGATGAGCGCGCGCATTAGATTTAGGCAGCGCATTAGGGGTCTACCAAAACAAAACCTGTGTTTTATTTCTGCCCAGCGCGCGCATTGGATTGTTGTTGATTTCCGAAAAAAACAGTTAATTTCGGAGATGAAAAAACAAAATTCCACCTATGTTTTTTTCTGCTTGTTTTTTCCGTCGCCCTCGTTAACTTTTTTCAAATAGATCAAAAGGTTTTTTATTTCGTGGCCCTCATTAACTTTTCTAGACATTTGTCAAGTCCTATGTTGGCTTAATGCTGTCTCAGCGTCGCAGATGTTTTTTTTATTTCGTCGCACTCATTAACTTTTCCAAAAATAGGTTCAATCTTTTTTTTTTCCTAAATGTTTTTTCACCGCCCTCCCTCATTAGATTTTTTTGATCTAAAACAGATAAATTAAACATAGTGTCCTAAGCACACTGTAGCTATATTGTACAAGCTTTTTAAATTTTTGTTACCAACATGGTACTGTACCACGTATTTGGATGGAAGGTAATACATTCAATCTCTAACATGTTTAAGGATGGAGATATTATATGTATGATTCTCTAATTACAGAGGAATGACTCTTGTAAAAGTTACAAGTAAACCATAAGTACGTATGATGTATACACTACGGTATACAATCGACTTAATCTGTATATAATAAGGAAATATTTGCATGTTTTACAGATGCTAAAAACATTCGATAAGGTAGATAAAGCCTGTATGTGGTATAACTGCATGATATTGATGTGAAAGGAAAAATGTTTATTAAACTAGTGTTCAACTGCAAAATGCGCATGCCTGGGACGGTCAAGTGTAGGCCAACCGTTGCCTATTGAGTACATGCAGATTGACGGCATTAATATAGCCACTGAGCTGATTACAAGATACTACTTAAACGAGACATTGATGCTGTTTTAATGCTAGGCCAACGTCTGCGACGCTGGCCCAACATTGAACCAACATTGAATAAATGTACAATGTTTGAGAGAAATTCCTCATGCAGCCCAGCAAACACAAGACATTTGTTTAACATTTATACAACGTCGGCCCAACGTTTTCGACGTTGGTCCAACATTGCCTGAAGTCATACAAATGTTTTGTGTTTACTGAGTGTCAATACAAGCTTTTGGGGTCAAGCAGTTTCCAAATCCCCGCAGTAATACAGACAGTTTGTTTGCAAGCCAGCGACCAAGTAGGGGCAAGGGCAAAGTGCTTTGAAATATTAACTCATAGATGTCGCTCAAGTATATATGAACTTGCTGTGATTTGAGAACTTGCTCTTGATGAGGCTTGGGTATGAAACGCATATTTAGTATTTTTATGGAATAGGGCCTTGGCCTACCCACGGGCACTATTGCCTCCTGGGGGACCCTTGTCCCGCAAATTTTGACAGTTGACCACACCTTTTTAATGCCATAAAATCATTGTACACTGACGTCACATGTAAAGTTAGGGTAAACGCGGCCAATGTACAGAATCATTTCCAGTAAATTGTAGTGTCAAGCAAGGATGTAATTTATCGCCTACACTTTTTTTATATAAACGACCTTGCTTTAGATATAAAGAATTTGAATGTAGGAATAACAACTGGGAACCTAAACTTATCTTTATTACTATATGTAGATGACATAGTTCTGCTTGCAGGTACTGCTTGCGACCTCCAATTACAACGAAATGTTTTGAACCATGCAGTGGCGTCATAAATGGAGAATGACAATTAACCAAAATAAGAGTGAAGTTATCCATTTCAGGTGCAAGAGGACGAAGCAAACAGTAGCAAGTTTTAAATGTGGTGATATAGATTTAGATGTAACGAGTGAATAGAAATACTTACATTTGTGGTTTAATGAGTTTTATATTTACAAGGCACGTTGAAACATATTGCAAAATCTACGACAAGAGCACTGGGTGCAGTCTATCTAAATTTATTTTAAAAGTGCCCCTTTTAAAATCTAGAAAATTTAATTTTATGTATAAAATAATTAGATCAGATGACAATGCGAGTTATTTTCCCATTTGTTATTCCTCAGATACCTTAAAATGATGTATTTGGTATTTTATTAGCAAAAACATTTCTAGCGCCTCCGGAGCTCGCCTCCCATTTTATAACAATGTCCCATTTTGATTTTGCCGTGACCCTCCCACTTTTCTACCCTGGATCCGCCCCTGGACAGGTGGTATATCATTTGATTGCTATAAGCAGTTGTTTGACAGCATGGTAAAACCTGTTCTGTTGTACGGGGCTGGCATCTGGGGAACAGAGAACAGGCAGACGATTAATACCGTTCAAAATAAGGCTTGTAGTTTTTTTCCTAGGAGTGCAAAAACTGATAGTAATATAGCTACACGGGGCGAGATGGGTTGGATATCTATTTATGCAGGTCTGACAGAAAATAGAAGTGATTAAATTGTGGGGCAGATTATGTAGTTTGCCTGCGACCCGGCTGACTAAACATGTATTCCAATGTTGTTTTTCTTGGCACAAAATCGAATGACAAATTAGGAATATTTTGTTCATAAAATGCACAGGTTAAATGATCTTGATTTTCTTAATGTTATTCAACCCAGGTTCACCCCAGTTCTAAACCAACAATCCTTCTAAATACTAAAAACAACAGAAAACCAACAATGGGAAATTGATTTAGTCAACGACAAAAATTTAATAAATGGTAATCAATTATGAACATATAGATGTTTTGACAGCAGTCTTGTAACGGAAGATTAATTAGGTGCTAGACTAATCACCAGCCACTGAATAATTTTTCAAAAGTTAAATCATAATAAAAAAACGAAGAAAAAGATTAACAGACGACCAACCGAACGAACGTTACATCTTTATTTTTCAGACTTATTATTCATTTTACTGACCACATTTGGATAACTTCAAAAGCCGCTTATCCGATACACCTAATAGTCAACGTACTGCATGCTAGTATTAATTCCTCATCTGCATCATTTTTTCAAAAAGTTCGCAAAAATATCCTGGTCATGGCGGTCATCTTTATTCTTATTTCGTGAAATTATTACCTTGTCCGATATGGTCAATATTCAACATACTGGATGTTAGTATGAATTCCTATACTGCATCAATTTTTCAAAGTTCAGAAAGATATCCGGCTCATGGCAGCCATCTTTATTTTTTATATTTATATTTTAAATAGCACCTTATCACTATAAAGCTGCTAACCTCTGCCACACATGACATGAATATGACTTGATAATTACATGTACAAATTGATTATCTGAAAAAAATAATAACTAATTAATAATTTGAAAAGTGCGAGGGGAAGCCTTTTTGGGTGTTTACTCGGTAAACACGTATTTCTAGCTTGAATATGACTATGCTTATTTTTTAAAACAAATATTTTAAATTCGGTCGAGTTCATGTGTTATTATTGTATGCTAGTCTTACTAATAAGTTTCATAGTTGTCAGAGGTCTAAAGTATTTTAAAATTACATTTTTATAATAATCATTGACACTTTTCTGATAGCTATTCCTTGTGAGCGCGAGACTACTGCCCAGTGCCGGGAGAGTGTTGGATCAGTGTTGTTTGGGCAGCCCTTGGCCGGCGCTGGATTGGTTTGTAGTTTCTGCTGGGGAAATGTGTGGTCGGTATATCGCTCACACTATTTAGTTTTATAGATACCTGACTTATAAGCTCTTATGGACTGGGTACGACTAACCTAATTTATATGTTGTGCTTACAAAATTATATGATGTACATAACAGTATAATAAAATAAATGATGATGATGATAAATGATATTATCGTCAACATGTTTAGCGGTATACTTATAGCAAGAAAATGCTTATAGTAACAGCATGTGATTTATTATCATATATAGGATAGCTGTATATATATGGTGAATCGCAAGTGCAGTTTGGTTAATCAGAACACCAGCGGCAGACGTTTATGTGACCCTACCCCCTAATTGTAGACAGGTTTGGGGGTACTTCCATATTTAAGTGGTCAACATATTTTTTTTGCTTTTAACATCTTATTTCATGTTTTGGAAATATCAATGTTTAAAAAAAGTTGGTGTGGGTGAGCTGTGGGGGGGGGGGGGGGGGTTGTGCACGTAGGGTGCCTGTGGCCCATGGCCTAGTAGATACCCTGGTAAAACCTATATACATTGATAATGGTAAAATTATGATATTATATTAAAATATATATTAATGTGAAATATTAACAAGCTCATCAGTAGATATAAGATTACTGCTCAATTTTTCTGCAGACCGATGGACCGGACACGACGCCCTCATTACAATTTATATTTACACAACAACAATCTTATAATTTGTGGCCTACATCCCTAAATGAAAGTATTGTTATTAATAGCATAAAACACATCGGTGGCTTCAGCTCGCGCAGAAATACGCTAGCTGGACAGATATTCTATTTACTAATATAATTTGTTCTTTAAACACTTCCCATAAACATTGTCATATATTCAGTATTTACACCGGGAACGAAAACCTTCCAGACCTAAAACATAGTCAGTTGTCAAAGTCGAGGTATAGCCGCCATCAAATCCAGTATTTCAACGCAATAATGTGTTGTTTTATGAAGAGAGGATACCTTCTTCAATCACACCTCTCAATCACGACACATATATTGTCACTTAGGGGGGCACCATTAAATTTCCAGGGGAGGGGGGCTGGAGTATTTTTGAAATAAATAATTTAGGGCGGACCCTGCGTGAAATAAATAACTTACTTCAGGAACTGTTCCATATAAACATGTAATAAAATTTGAAATATTCAGCGCGCCACCGAGCCAGGTTGGAATGAATAATTTGTCGCGACAAAAACTCCAGCCCCCTCCCCCCTTATTCAGTAATAACACCGGGAGCAAAAAACTCCGAGAACTCGAAGAAAAAGTCAGCTGACAAATTCTAGGGACGCCAGCGATCGATGTGGACACAATTCTCAAGTAACAGTTTCAGGGGCGTGCATAGGGGGGGGGGGGGGGATGGGTGGGCGAGGGGTCAGGATCCCTTAACCCTTTAAACCCTCACGATGCATTGAAGCATCATTTCACATCCCTGAAAACAGACCTAATTTTCCAACAACTAGGGGTTTTAGATCGAAAACTTCCATGAAACTGGTTTGCCAATACATGGTAATTTTCTTTAATTTTCCACCCATTTCAAATCATCTTCATCCACCACAAGTCGAGAATTGCGACAGCAATTCGCGGCTTGTAGTGGATGAAGATGACTATGGTAAATTCAGGCTTGAAAGGGTTAAGCTGCAGATTTCAAAAAAAAACATCTGGGGGATTACCGTTGTCGAAATTTTACCTCCCCCCATATCCGTGAATTTTCAGGCAAGGAAATTCAACGCAAAAATTGTTGTGTTATAAAGAGAGGATACCTAATTCCTACATCTCAAACGCACATCTCAAACCACACGTGATATCCAAGTGGAATAGGTAGACTACATGAAGAGTCTATCCACGTCAATACAGTCGAATAGAATAGGCCTATACATGCATGTAACTTTGGCCAAACACGTGGGTTCCTAATTCCTAACCTGTGCTGCTACAACCAATAATGTAATAAACTCCCGATAATCATGATAGCGTAATACAAATTACCTGATATTGTAATACGTCTTTGATAATGTAATAACTTTAATACCGGTAACCAATAATATAACAATACACCTCTCCGATAATGTAATAACATTTTAACCGATAATGTAATAAATGGAATCATTATTTTAATCTTAGTTATTTCAAGACGTTGTAGACAATGTTATATTCAGATTAATACCTGTATGAAAGCATGTGGTTTTATAGAACCTTTGTGTACTTATAGGCTAAACTGGGCCAACCTGATGAGGATGTTGAGATGACACTACACTCTAGGCAGTTAGGCTCTAGGCCCTATATATAACCTGATAACATTTAGTCACATACGGTACAGTGAAAATGTGTTATTTATGACGCCCCTCTATAAACTCATTAATTTACTCATCATCTACTAGCCCAGAATTACCTCAGCAGTCTTAGTGGCCACCAATCCATCTCCGGGGGGGGGGACTGGGGAGAGCTGGAGTATTTTTGAAATAAATAATTTCGGGCGTACTCCGCCTCCGCCTCCGCTATTTGTTTTCAAAATATCTACTAATCTATGAGCTTCTGCTTCCTCATATTTCACATATCCATCACATACCACTGGTGAATTGTTTTGGTGACATTTTGATCCGCATATCATCGACCCTTTAATTACTACGGCCACTAACGAAGAAATGCTCCTTAGTGCGTTTCAGTAAAAAGTTTCCATCAGATCTTTTCTTTTATTTGGCAGATATGTTCAGCTCTGTCAGCCAATGACCTAATTAACATTTGGGTGAAAACTATTGTAAATGGCCGTTTAGCGGCAATTTTAAATTTGAGTAATTTTGTGATATTTATGTAACTCAAAAACAAAGCGAAATAGCTGGACCATAAATATGGAACAAAATGTAAGTTATCACACAAGGATAACATGGATAATAGTCCTTGGGCCAGACCAAAATTTAGTACCAATTGGGGTGACTAAACTTTATTGTGATTTTCAGTTAGATAAATATATGAGGGGTCTAAAAATGTATGATGGCCTTTTCAGAACGGTAGCTTAAGGGCAGTAATTTCTGTTTTAAAGAGGGGGGGGTCTCGGAATCAAAAAGTTATTATTAATTATATCTTTTCATCTATTAGTCCTACAAAAATCCATAATAGATCGTTTCTGACATAATTCGGGCCAAGGAATACGTTTTTGATGTTTTGGAAATGATTTAACCAATATTTCGCCGACAAATCCAAGATTGCCGCCAATTTCAAGCTGTATTTCTCAACTCTATGGCATAACTGGTTTATTTATGTCTATATAATGTTCGAAAATTTGTAAATGAATATTCTAGTTAGACAATCAAACTAGCATTAAATTAAACTATGTATGATGGCCTTTTCAGAACGGTATCTTAAGGGCAGTAATTTCTGTTTTAAAGAAGGGGGGTCTCGGAATCAAAAAGTATTTATTAAATATATCTTTTCATCTATTAGTCCTACAAAAATCCATAATATATCGTTTGTGACATAATTCGGACCAAGGAATACGTTTTTGATGTTTTGAAAATGATTTAACCAATATTTTGCCGACAAATCCAAGATGGTCGCCAATTTCAAGCTGTATTTCTCAATTCTATGGCATAACTGGTTTATTTATGTCTATATATTTTTCGAAAATTTGTAAGTAAATAATATTCTAGGTAGACAATCAAACTAGCATTAAATTAAACTATGTATGATGGCCTTTTTAGTACGGTAGCTCAAGGGCCGTAATTTCTGTTTTAAAGAGGGGGTCACGGAATCAAAAAGTAATTATTAACTATATCTTTTCATCTATTAGTCCTACAAAAATCCATAATACATCGTTTCTGACATAATTCGGGCCAAGGAATACGTTTTTGATGTTTTGGAAATGATTTAACCAATATTTCGCCGACAAATGCAAGATGGCAGCCAATTTCAAGCTGTATTTTTTAACTCTATGGCATAACTGGTTTATTTATGTCTATATAATGTTCGAAAATTTGTATGTAAATATTCTGGTCAGACAATCAAACTATTATTAAATAAAACTATTTTTTTGTATATCTTGTAAATATAAAAGCAGTTTAGTTATCCAACAAACGCGTGCTTCATAGCACTTGTTGTGCGAACCGAAAGCGTATCTCTATGAAATGTGTCACAATAAGGCATACATGTCTAATATTTGTCTATATTATTTATTTTATTCTTGGTGGAATCAAATAATAAATATTTATATTTTTCCAACAAAATTAAAAAGAAACACTAATTATAAATAAATTAATGATAGCATGTATGGTTCATTTCTTTAGACGTTTTCGATTTAGATACACTGTAATCATATTAATAGTGGTATGCTATTTTGTGGTTGTTATCATAATTATGTGATTGAATCAGACCAATATTTAGTACCATTCGGGGTGACTAGAAAAAACTACTCTAAATGGTTTTGTATGCCTTACACATGAACACAAATGTATGATGGCCTTTTCAGAACGGTAACGATACGGCCTTTTATTTTATGTTCAACGTTTGTTGATATTATTATTCTTTTCTTGGTGGAATCAAATAACAAATATTCATATTTTTCCACGAATTAAAAAGAAAATGTAATTATAAATAAATTATTGATAGCAGGGTTCATTTCTTTAGACGTTTTAGCTTAGATACACTGTAATCATGGTAATATTAGTATATATTTCTTCGGTTGTTATCATGAATCTGTAGCATAGTAGTTATTTATCAACTTTATTATTTATCAAAATAGTATATACCTCAGTAGCCATGGTAGCTCGATATAGTAGTTTGAATAGGATAACAAGGTATAGTTCTTTGCTTTCAGCGTAATGCATTAAATCCGTTTCACCTGTATATATCTGAATTCAGCAGTAATGATGATCATAAAGAATGTTCTTTTTCAGCTTGATCATTGTTTACGATTTAAAACAGAACAGAAACCAACTGTTCTTTTTTAGTTTTAAATCAGAACTAAGTTAAAATCAAATTAAGATGTCGATAAAATAAATGAAATAAACATGCTACCCTAATCATTACAACCATTCAGCTCTGAAAAAAAACTACAGTATTATGGTGTACAGTACATGTAAAAATCGACATGTAGGCCTACTACTTAGCTATGTGATCCAATCATGTGATACACTATATATATTTACACACAAGCTGTAAATGCAATGGTGAATATGCCCTTAATTGCATTTGTCTTTGTTTAAAGTGTGAACACGTCGTTGAACGAACTTTTCAATCTATCACACTAGAAATTTGGGTGTTTAGTATTATAATTTATCATCATCTGTGTCATCATCCGAAGAGTGCCTTTTCATCTTATATGTTTATACAGTTCTGCATTTGTACATTTTAATCTATTTTCAACACATTGACACTGGCAGTTTACAAATACGCTTACAAGTAGGACTACACGAGAGGAGATTTAGCACAGCATCTGGAACTAGATATACATTCAAGTTTTTATCTTAAGCATCGAAAATCCAGCCGCGATCATCATCAGGACGAGGGATATCAGGACAGATAACCAAACTCCTGTGACATATGCCTGCTTGATATTTGGCATGCTGGTATATAGCTATCTCCGCATGATGCCCTTCTTATCCCTGGAAATTTTTATATCACACGCTAATGATTTTGGACAATATAAACGGCATGTGAACTCTTGGAGTGCGTCATAGAGATCTGGTGACAGTGCCCAGTTTCAACCAAGATTTGCCAATGCATCTCTAAATTTGTGATTGTTTATGAGCAGTGTACATGCACCAAGCTTAATACCTTGACCCGAAAAGGAACTTATGGTGTCGCATCCTGTGTAAAAATGTAGCCCTATAAATGTAACATTATAAATGTAGTCCTATAAGGTAATATCTATCAATCTCTGTCGAAGTTTAGTACCACTTTGCATATATAAATGACACTGTATGATAATGATAATATAAGGCTAATAATGAAGATATCAGTGGCATCTGCCACAAGAGCAACATCATTGTAGGTCTAATATTCAGCGGCATGTTTTGCATGAAGCAGCATACGCGTATCTACTTCTTCAGTTGTACCAACTGAAAGATTAATTACATCGATTTTTTTTAAAAGGATTTGTCCAACTGGTTTGCAGTAGCTCTACAACGGACTGTATGTCAGTTTCTTCTTTTTTAACACGTGATGGCTGAAGATCTAAATGAGTATTATGTGGAGAGTCGATTTCAATAACACAGCTGCTTTATGGCTGTACTTCTAGATTCAGCATTGAGGTAGTATTTACTCACTGCAGATGGTTTTGTGCTGACACTTTTGGTACAACCTGCAGGTTGGGGTATCCTTGTTCGTGGTTTCTTCAATAGCTTCGTCAACAGGTATTCGACCAAGAGGGTTTCTTTGCTAATTTGAACGCTGAAGCCTCCACCTGTGAAATATTCGTAAATTTTCGGGTGTTCCTCTGAAAGTCTTATCATTTGAGAATTGTATACCCTTATATAAATGAACGATTAAGTAAAATTCTACTCATTCTTTCATGGTGTTTTCATGAAGTCCCTTGATGGAGTATCCTCACAATATTACTGATTGCTTACAAGCGAGTGGGAAGAAACATTTTTTTCTTCAAAACATGGATGTCAGAGAGGGTGAAGAACCTGCATCAAACAGTTTTACCAACTAAACCAGGGTCCACACCCTACATAAGAAATGTTAATATGTGACCTAAGGAAATGACAAAATGGCCAAATATGTGCTGCCATTTTAACTTAAAGCCTTTAATAATCTACACTATAAACCCCTGGTAAAGCTAAAGCCATTTATATGTGACAGTTTCGTTGGATGTTACATTTGGATGTTACTTTTTGAACGCGCGGCAAAAATTTCGAGATTTCGAATGTACATATATTGTATGTTATTTCTTCTCTGAAATACAAAATATCTCATAACTTCCTTAACCCTTTCAGCACGGGGATCGTCTTTATATGTCAAAATCTGACGTCTACAGATTCTGACGTATAGAACGGTTCCCGCACTGTAAGAAATACTTTGTTTTATAATGGCCTTAGACCCACAGCATAGGTATATTGAAATGAGTCGGAAAGAGCTAACTAAGACATTTATGATGATTTCAAATTGAAAAATCACTTTAGTTGCCATGGCTTATGCAATAATATTTCAGCGCTTTAAGGGTTAAGCTACCGTTCTGAAAAGGTCATCATACATTTTTGTTCATGTCTAAGGCATACGAAGCTATCTGGAGTAGTTTTTTTCTAGTTACCCCGGAAGGTATTAAATTTTGGCCCAATCATATGACATACCACTATTACCATGATTACAACGTATCTAATCTGAAACGTCTAAAGTAATGAACCCTGTTATCATTAATTTATTTATAATTGTGTTTCTTTTTAATTTGTGGAAAAATATAGATATGTATTATTTTATTCCACCAAGAAAAAAATAGATTATATAGACCAACATTGGACATGTATACCTTATTGTTACACATTTCATAGAGATACGTTTTCGGTCCTCACATCCTTAAGTGTTATAAAGTACACGTCTGTTGGATAACTGAACTAAATTTATATAAATTTGCAAGATATACAAAAAAAAGTTTAATTTAATGCTAGATTAATTGCCCATAACTAGAATCTTTGCTTGAAAAAATTCGAACATCATAGACGTAAATAAACTTGTTATATCATAGAGCGAAGAAATATAGCTTAAAATTGGCGGCCATCTTGGATTTGTCGGCAAAATATTGGTTAGATCATTTCCAAAACATCAAAAACGGATTCCTTGATCCAAATTATGCCAGAAGCGATATATATCAGGATTTTTGTAGGACACATGGATGAAAAGATATAGTTAATATTTACTTTTTGGTTCAGAGACCCCCCTCTCTTTAAAACTGAGAATACTGCCCTTAAGCTACCGTTCTGAAAGGGCCATCATACTTTTTTAGACCCCTCATATATGTATCTAACTGAAAATCACAACAAAGTTTAGTCACCCCAATTGGTACTAAATCGTAAAAATTCGGCCCCTGGCCCAAGGACTATAACCCGTGACAAATGAAGAAATAAAAAATAAAATGGCCGAATAGCGGTTTTTTTTATTCGTTTTTTCTCATTATTGCTATAATCTTGCATGATAGCTGATCTATCAAATTCTTCTCCCTCATACCTCACATAGCCATCACATACCACTGAAGAATATTCTGGTGACATTTTGAGGCTCATATCTTTAACTCTTTAATTACTACAGCCACTAACAAAGAAATGCGCGTTAACGCGTTTCAGGAAAAAATTCCATCAGATCTTTTAATGTGGCAAATATGCTCAGCTATGTCAGTGAATGACCTGGTTAACGCGGCCATTTTGAATTTGCGTAATTCTAAGACATTTACGTAACTCAAAAACAATGCAAAAAAACTGGATCATGGATATAAAACTAAATGTAGGCTGAGGTATCACACAACGATAACCTGTGACAATTTTAGCAGAAATGAAACAAAATGGGCGACTGTCTGCCATTTTTAGTCAGTTTTACTAATTATCTCGGAAATATTGCATGATGGCTAAATCGGTGATTTGAAGTAAAATGTCCGGTGTTACACAAGGACAACACCTGACAATTTTTGCAGATAAAACAAATCTAAAATGGCCGACTGGTAGCCATTTTGTTTCAATTTTGCTTATTATCTCTTGTTTGAAAAATACCGTGCAAGCACCCAAACACCCCTCTGCTGATGCAGTGACTCATAATTAATGTCCACAAATGACACAACTGCTTCAAATACGTTATGCCAATAATTTATTCATTAGGATTTATATACACACATATATACAATAATCGTACAAACAATTGTAAGTAAAATTGTGTACATCAGGATGTCGAATACAGGTGACCAGCACCCTAACTAAGTTCGACATCCAGGATAAAATTTATATACATGGTAATTACACTTAAAAATACACTTAGAAGTAAAATTAAATAGAAATATATTATACATAATTGTTGTTTCCCGCGCTAAAACCAGAGATAAAATAACTACGTATTAGTATAAATGTAGCAAAAAACCCTCTGGAAAGCGTAGAAACTTATAAAACAACTACAAGTGGAGCAATTTTTAAAAGCATGCAGCTTTATACATGGTAATTACACTTAAAAGTAAAATTAAGTGAAAATATATCATACATTATTCTTGTTTCCCGCGCTAAAACCAGAGATAAAATAACTACATATTAGTATAAAAGTAGTGAATCGAAGATCTATTATAAAATCACGATGGCCGCCATACCCTCGGTTTGGGTCGCACATGAAAACGGACAATGCCAATAGACTCGCAGACCCAAAAAAACCTATATATGCTAGGTGCCAAGGGAATTCTAAACAAAAAAAAATTAAGCTAATCAGGTCACCTTCATAGTTATGGGTAGCTTCACATAAAAAATGATACGTTCGCGTTAACATGGTTAACGAGGAATTTAAAAAAATCAAGATGGCCGCCATAGCTTCCTTTTCGGTCGCAGACAAGAACTGACAATGCCAATAGGCTCGCAGACCCTGAAAACATATAATATACCAGGGGCCGATTTCACCAACCTTAATTGGACTTAAATCAGTAGGCATTCTGACCTCAGAGATTCAGCGGGGGTTTACCTGAGCAACATCTATGTGTAGAGAATGATCAGTAGGCTTAAGTCAGTCTTAAGCTCACTGATTGGTTGCATGAGACGTGATAACATGTTGATAGTTAAGACAAATTTTCGACTTAAGTCAGACTGCTGAAACCGGGACCAAATCAGTGAGCTTAAGACTGACTTAAGTCTACTGACTTAAGACCAATTGAAGTTGGTGAAACCCGCTCCTCGTCTCAAGGGAATTGTGAAGAAAAAATTTGGTCAAAAAAAATTAGTCGCGGCAATTTTGTTTATCCCTCGGTGAAAGCTGAAAATCTAATCAGGTCATTTTTATACTCATGGGTACCTTCGCATAAAAAATTGGAGAGATCCAATAATTTTTTTTAAGTTATCGCGTTAGCAAGAATTTTTTGGAATCTTTGACAGTTCTATGACCATGACTTGGGTAAACGAAATTGTGGGAGCGGTTGAATGTCTGTATAAATTGATGAATTCAAACTGTTGCACCATGTTGACGTAGTAGCCAAAAAGCAGCATGCGGTGGCGGCGATAAAACGACAATACCCCTTCGAACCCAACGGGACCCAACTGGCCGAGGGGTAAAAACTGTCCTGTGTTATGAGGCTAACTAGTAACTCTTGACAAAAGCTTAATGGCTGACTGGCGATAACGGAAGGCTGTTTTCGTGCTCGTTCCCAAACAATTCTTTCTAGTTTACTTCAAGAACTGCTATATAAACATGTAATAAAGTTTTCAGCGCATGGCCGAGCCGTGTTGAAATAAATAATTGCATGGTCCGCGACAAAAACTCAAGCCCCCTCCCCCTGGAGATTGAATGGTTGTCCCTTTACAAATAAAATGGTCTACCGTAACCACTATCTTTTTATTCTTTGTTTTATATGAGGTAAAAAATCGAAAATCTAATGAGGGCAGGCAGTAAAAAACACACACACCAACTTCTTAGTTAGAAGGATCTCGCCCTCCACTAGCCGTAACACGTTGTGGAGGGTAGCTTCTGCCAACTATAATTTCTGGAAAAGTTAATGAGGGCGACAAAATAAACTGACAAAATAAAAACATAGCCTGAGCAGTGTTTTTTTAAAGGGACCCCTTGGGATGAGACATCTTCAATGTTGTCAATTTTGAAAATTTAATTTATATGAAGCTATATAGCCTACTGATCTTAACTGAAAATACGAAAAAGTCAAAAAACAATTTAAAGCACCGAAAAAGAGTGAAATAGTTGTATTTCCAGGTTGTATATTGCCATGTAAACAAAACAAGTCAGCAATATTCAGCACTTTACATCACATATTCCCACGTATCAGACGGTAAGATCAGAGCAGTCGCCGCTAATTGGTGTCTTCTAGTCAGGACACGGGAGGACACACCTGCAGCACTGATTGTCTACCCAACGCTGGGCCGATGCCATCAGCATGTGGCCCGATGCTGTGAAAACATTCAATCGTCATTCAGGTATACAAATAGTTTGTTTGGGTTACTTCTGGTTTCATAGAAATGTTGATTAAAAATATTTGTAAAAATCTAAAAACTCTGAAAAAAATTAAATCTTGATCTGGGCGATACACTACTTCATTACAATACTAAAAACGAAAATTGTTGTCATCTGTCAAACATCTCATGCGCGCGATGGGCCGAAAAAAAACATGCGCGCGCTCATCTAAAACAGAGATAAAAACATGGTGGCCTTCTGAAATACTACATTTCTAAATTATCAGGGCTGTCGGAATTAGACAGTTTCGATTCAGCATCTGATCAGTGGTCTTACCAAGAATGTAGGCTACACTATTTCAGATAGATCTAGGCCTACTTGAACATCATGTCAGGTAAATTATATATAATATGTTAAATATCATTTATTTATATATAATAATAAATATATATAATTATACTACAAATAATATAAATGATAAATGTCACAAATTAGTCTTTAGCAGCAGATTTCCTAGCCGTGTATTACAACGGCCTATGCGAGCGCAGCGAGCTATAGCGCTACAGATTGCCCTGATATATATGCGAGTGTGCTATATCGGGTGACGTCACAATTACATTATAATCTCTGTGAATTCACTGTTCCACTCAGTCTTGTGACGTCACACAAAAGAAGTTTCATGATACCCACGGATATCGGAGCTTGGTTTCACACCTAAGTTTAGGGCCTGTGTTGTGTGCTAGGATAAAATTATTTGTTTCTAAAGCAGTTATGTTTTCATATCTATCATTCACTGGCATTCGCAAGGTGTCAGGGCAGGTGTCGTAAACTGACAATCCATAACACTCGATATAATTAGTTATTTTACACTTGTAAACAAATACATACCCGGTATAATATAATAAGTGAGCCAACCAATGAACCATGACCACTGTACATGCTGTAAGTAGGCCTATCATCACAGTGTATGCTATTATATTGATGACTGAGATTGTCATGATAATAATATACTGCATAAAAATAACACGTTAGTCTTGTAGAATACAGCATACAAGCCAGCAGCCGTCAGCAGTAGTCCTACCACATTATTTAACACCACTTCCTGGTCTGACTTCAACTTCCTGAGTGTAGGCATACCTTTACTTATTTTACTGCAATCCTTTAAACTAAAACGCTTTATCAGTCGATGACTGATATAATACTATCATGCTGATGATAGAAAGCTTAGGACTATAGACTAGTATACACCAATTTGGAAAATATATTGTATTTATAATTTAGAATTTTAGGTATGCATGATATAGACTAGTAATGCCAGTAATACTAAATAGGCCTATACCTGTGGCTTACGTACCTGTGTACCGGCGACGAAAGCAACACCCCCGTTACTATAAATATACTAGATGTATATATTATTATATTATTATTATTATGCTATATCATAGGCAGAATTCTCAAGATAGTTTACACAATTTTTATGGTGATTAATGGTAGGTCTAGTCTATACATACTAGTATTTTGTGGTAGGCCTAGCACACAAATTGTCTATGCCTATGGGTAAAAAAACTGTTTAATTTATTATTACTACATTATTATTTAAGATGATTTTTACCGTGTTGCTAGAAATTAGAACTGTCTTCAGGTGGGTAGAATATAGTAACCCAGCAGACACAATAATGACAATGACAATAAAGCTTATTCATCATGTTCATGGTCTCAAGTAGAGACAAAAGAGCCAGGCGGGTCCATACGTTGAATCAATGTTGGTTTAGCGCTGGTCCACCGTAAACGATATTGGACCGACGTTAAACCAACATTGATTCAACGTCTTGTGTCTGCTGGGAAGATGTGGGAAGACTGTAGACCTACTGTTGAACTCTGGCTCTCCTGGCTGCATAGTAACCCAGCAGTCACAAGACGTTGAATCAATGTTGGTTCAACGTTGTTCCTACGACGTTGGACCAACGTTAAACCAACTTTGATTCAACGTCTTGTGTCTGCTGGGCTGGCTTTTTCAGCAAACGTAGACGTTGACCCAGTGTTTGGTTGATGTTGGACCAGCGTCTCGTGTTTGCTGTCACCGTACTTCGTAACATTGGTGACATGTATGATTGTTGTTTCCACGCCGAATATTACACGAGACGTTAAACCAACGTTTTTCGCTGGGAACACACTGCAGCATGCACACATAGCGCCGGACACGATCCTTGCTAAATGGTGGCCCTGGTTAATCGTACGGACGTATAATGATTGTCGTTGTTACCTACATGTATACTCTTTCAGATTGGTCAGCATCATGTAACAACTAAAAAACAACTAGAGAATGATCTATCTGGAATAACTACAAGCGATGTATTTGTGATAATAGTGGTGCCATATGTGTGATCAACATAATGTCACTTAAAGCCTCATTTACTGATGGGATTGAAAAGATCGAGTAAGTATATATACCAATAGCAATTTAGACCTACCTGTTTAAGAATTATTTGAGTACTCGGTAAAGACAGAAACGAATAAACCATTTAAAAACTCTTTAGTCATTGTGTAACATGACCTGCCCATTAACAATAATATAGTATTAAGCTTTTGAAATGTAGAACTGTGAGTTCCCATGTACATAACGCCTGTGGAAACCTGTAGAAGTCTGTTGGCGATTTGTGAAACTTAACGTATTTAGAGATGAATACCACTTCAAATTTGAATGCAGTGAATTAATAAATCAAAAACACATCAGCCAACATATGCTATCATTTCAACACATGGCAAATGTTTGTTACAAGCAAACTAGCATCACATACATGTAGTTTAATAACCCAGGAATAACGTATAGCCTGCTGACATCTTTTTTTTCGATCCGAAAGTGTCTAAATTAGCGAAAACAAAATAGCCGCCAACGGGCGCTATTATATGATGTAAATCGCTATAACTTTGTCAATATTTATCCTTTTCTAATGATTTTGGTGTGTAATCCAATGTTTTCGTGGTCAAGGAACATGATTATGACAATACAAACATGATAGTAGTATTTTTTTTCGAATCGTTATATGATGTGAAAAAATCAAGTATTTAGTTGTAAATTCAAGTAGTGAACAACTGTATCCTTCTGTTATGTCTCTCTAGGTATAGTTTTCAAAATAAGGACGTAATAAATGATCATATTTGGTGTACTAAATTATTAGAATAATATTGAGAAATAAACGTCACGAAAAAAATGGTCCATGATAATAGACGACAACTCATGATGTCGGGTTACAACAATTTTCAGCATTGCAGCCGCAGGCAGGTGTGCAGATTTGATGAGTTTTGCTGCACTTGCATGCCGAAGACTTACATTTTGTCAGGCAGCCATATGCAACTAGTTCAAGACAGACCTTTGGAACTGCAGGTAATGTTGACCAGGCAACTGCCAATCCAATGCCCATAGATAGCCATCCACCAGATGACTCAGGTGAACCAGCAAATGGTTAAATACACTGCTTATCAGCGTGCAGCCATACATTGGATTGATAATTCGCACGCATAGCACGTAGCTGCAGAGCATCAGATGTTGGTGATAAATGATCCAGTTCTTTCTTTCCTTTTCTGAATATATCAACCCTGGCTTTGTCAACGCCACCTTTAACATCGGGAGCCATGTACAAATAGCATATGAATTCTTCAACTGGCTCAAAAAGGCCATCACGACCTACCTCATCTAGAAGCAAAGGGTGCTGAATGAACATTTTCCAACAGCTTTTCTTCACAAATCCAGAAAATGATGATGTGATATCTGACTCTGTAAGCGCATGAAAGCCCAGAATATTTTTGTGTACATCCTGTGCCTGGATTTTATATATGGTATGCACTGGATAACAACGTCGTTCTCGTGCAGTGCCACCAATCATCCATACAATGTGATCAGTTCCACCAAAGAAGTGCAACAAGAACAACAATACATCAGTGTCTCTGAAAAAACCCATAATGTGATCATCGCCTTTCTTAGTTGCTTCTAAACCATGGAGGATGATTCTTATATCAGCCTCCCCGTGGTCACAGGTCAATGCAAGAACCTTTTCTCGGCTGGATGATGAATTTTTTTCTGTGCACACAAAGCCTCCTCCCAAAACGAATTCGCACCCTGCTGGGACATTTGGAAATCTCTTCACATGATCTTCTGACAAAAATGCTGCAAGATCAGCCTTATTTTCGGAGATGGGCATAAAGTGTGCCCATACCTGAGACAGTGGTACCAATCTATTACTCACAACTTTACGGATCAGCTTCTTTGCACGCTTCACTCTTGTTTGATATCAATGGATTGTGTTCCAGTGTATCTGTCAAATACTACATCTACCCTTGCTGCTCCTTGACGGAAATGGGAATATATTGATTTTGAAAATATGTTTGCATAATCTGATAAAGGTTCGACAACCTGCTGGCTTTCCCAGATTTTGAATTAGTGCATGTCCATCGATAAGAACGCATGCCTCAACCATATCATTTGATACATGTAGGGAGATAAAACAGCAGTGGCAATTTCTACACCAGTTGAAAGTATGCCAAGTAACGCCGATTTCGAATTTGAGACTATCGTACCATCTGTATTTGCTAATGAAAGAGGTACACACGAGAGTTTGTGTTTTAGAATACTACTCATGTCCACATTGCCTACTGACTGTTGTGCATTAAGCAATCTTTGCATCAGACGTCTATCATGTTTTCACAACTTTTTTTACATTCCCAGTTGTATTGACACCAGACTAGAGAATGTTTTAGAGTTTTGTCTCTTCATTGGAGAAAAGAAAGGGATGCTCCTCCCAACGATGCTTTTAGACACATATTTCCTGACTAGCTCTGCACCGCGTGTATTTGCAGTCAGAAGAGCATCCTCGCTGTCTTCTGTTGCTACATCATTTGTGGTCAGAGATAACAAATGACCAGAGGCCTCTTCAGTGTTGACTTCATCTACGGATTACACGTACACGTGTACATGTACACTGCAGGTGTACACACACCAATGCGATACTGAAGGCCCAGTGGTCAGCAGGCTAGACGTCATGTACTTATTAAAGTACATGTCTGTAGTTGTTGGTTTGCATGTAACAAACATTTGCCATCTATTCATTTTTTGATATCACATCTTGGCTGGCTGAATATCAACACTCAAATTCGCCTTATGTGCCAAGTACTCACACATTGTGGATTTTCTGGGGTCTCGCCGGATGGAAACTGCGCCTATGTCCATTGAGATTCTTTTATATTTCTGACGAAAAATTGCAATATCCCAGTTGTCAGCGGAAAATGATATCACAGAAAAGTTTATAATGAACATATGTGCACAACTTGTAATGTTCTTGGGGATGAGTACCATAGAATGCCAGATTAATACAGATATCAGAAGTACATATTTGTCACCGTACTATTGGCGAAAACCATCAATGTCTAAATTTATTGAGCTTATGACATGTGATCGTTGTAGTACTATTTCTAAATTAGCTGTCTTTATTTTATAAAGTTGAAAACTGTTAACTGAACCATAGTATGAAATATTATTGTTATATGATTTTATCTCCTCGTCAAGACGCACACACTGTTTGTTTTGCACATCGTTTTTTGTAAATGCACACAGGCTCCAAGGAGCCTATTGCTGTTTTGAATAAACCATTGATTGATTTATTTTACGTCCAACTCCAAGTCAGTCAGACGAGCCATCTGATTTACGTGGTTCTCTGAGCCCTAGCCCAGTAGAACTGAGTGTGGTATCCCATCTCAGTCCAGCAAGGAACTGTCAGTATACACAATAAACAGACATGGAAAAAATGTATGAAACATAATTTTTGAAACAAAATATCTCAACACGCATGTCTCCCAGAAACTGTACAAACAGCACTGCACAAGACAGCGACGACGCTGGACTGAGATGGGATACCTCACTCAGTCCTACTGGGCTATCTGAGCCCCACGGCAGTATATGCCTATACAGCACCTGGTAGAACCAGGCGGTCACCCGTCCAGTTATGAACCGGGCCCAGTTGCTTACCTTCATTTTACATTTTGTAATGTTTATTCAGCGAATCATGACGATCCACATAGTCTAGATGACAAAGGAGTACACAGCGCGTGGCCCTGAGCGAAATTAACGTCGATACACTGGTGTCAACCTTAACTCGATGATCGTCTAGTCACAGAATTGAGAGGGGAGAAACAATGTTAAATCCACGCAGGATCAGCAGGATTCGAACCCGGGACACATTCATGAATGGCAAGGCAGTCAGGTGCGTCACGTCACGTCATGCGTCACGTCACAGCTTTAAATCATGTGAATCGTCACAATTCGTTGACCATAGGTTGTAGTAGGCCCACCCGAATGTCTAGCGGTAGACGGGGCACCTGTCTGACACTTCGTTTCCAGACGGGGAGCTGGATGTTGTTTATAGACGCCAGAAATTCAGGCAAAATGTCCGCCGTTTATACTGTTCATACCAGTTCGATTCGAATTTTCAATTCTTTATATTTTCCTAACGTGACCTTTAAAACTTATTAAAAGGGGCGGGCAGACACTTTTTTCGGCATCACAAATTGATTGTACACCACTAAACAGTCAGATGAGTGCGGGCAAACATCAAACTGAGTGTATCACGTGTTTTTTCATTAGGCAGCTGGTCAGCCGGGCTGTGACCGGCGACCTCGTCAGCTAGCCAGCGGTTTCTAAGTCCTGATATGAGTGGCGTCCGGCAGAAGTAAATATTAATATGAATCAGTAAAGCGAAACGACTAACCTGCTCTAATGTCAAACCCTTAGACTTACATGATTTAATAACGATGTTGCATTAATGTCGGGCAAACGGATGTCCAACAATAAACTAGCATCCTGTTATGGCGGATTGTTCACGGGGAATGGTTGAGGATGTATGGTGAAGTGTTATGTCCGCTTTATTGCCCCACCGACAGAGGCTGTTAACCATCTCATGATCTGCATCCCGATGTGAATAAATATCCTGCAGATATAACATATGTAACCAAGCGTAAATTTTAATAAACAAAGAATAATAATTGACATTATAACCGTGTAGGCCTATACATGACGACAATTAATATGATCCTATAGATGGGTAGCTCAATAGCATATAGAGGCCTAATTATGACGGGAAGAACATGTAGAACAAAGAGATTGCCGGCGGAGGTGTAATTACTACGGAAATGCATTTAAGACATGATTATTAGGCAGCCCTCGCCGAGGCGGGCTGCTTACTGTATTCCACACGGTCCGCCGCCGCCGCAGTGATTTGTTTTCAAGATAGCTACTAATCTATCAACTTTTGTTTCCTCATACTTCACATAGCCATCACATACCACTGGTGAATTGCTTTGGTGACATTTTGATCCGCATATCATTAATCCTTTAATTACTATGGCCACTAACGAAGAAATGCTCGTTAGCGCATTTCAGGAAAAAGTTGAAAAAGATCTTCTTTTAATTGGCCAATATGTTCAGCTATGTCAGCCAATGACCTGATTAACTTTTGGGATCAAACAATTTCAAAATACGTTATAATGGTCTGCAAATCCGTTATGACGGTCTACCAATCCGATACAATGGTCTATTAACATGATTAACAGACCACTAATCTGTTACAAATAACGGTCTATTAAAAGGTCTGCAAATCCGTTGTAGCGGTCTACCAAGCTGTTATAGTTGTCTATTAACAGTTCACTAATCCGTTATAACGATCTGCAAATCCGTCTATTAATAGACCACTAAACGGCTATATCGGTCTACTAATCCAATCTACCAATCTGTGATAACGGTATACTAACAAACCACTAATCCGTTGTACCAGTCTACAAATCCTTTATAACGGTCTATTATTAACAGACCACTAATCCGTTATAACGGTCTACATATATTTTATAACGGTCTACTAGCATACCTCAAATCCGCTATAATCGTCTACCAGTACGTTATAACGATATACTTTTTTAACGGATTAGTAGACCGTAAGTCGAACGTTATAGCGGATTAATACCCTGATGACTGCGCGAGTGACGTATATCCACAGCTGGCTGTGGATATAAAATGGCGGTCAGTGTAACTGGGCCTACGGCGAAGGTGGCGGATTAGTAGACAGTTATAAAGGGTTAGTAGAACGTTATAACAGACTAGTATATCGTTATAGCCAATTAGTATACCGTTATAACGGATTAGTACACCGTTAAAACAAGTAAGGAGAAAGTTATAACTGATTAGTACAGTTATAACAAATTAGTAACACGTTATAACGGATAAGTAGACCGTTATAACGGATTAGATGTTCGTTATAACGGATTAGTAAACCGTTATAACCGATTAGTAGACCGTTATAACGGATTAGTAGACCGTTATAGCGGATTAGTAGACCGTTATAACGGGTTATAAGACCGTTATAACGAAATAGTAGATCGTTATAGCGGATTAGTAGACCGTTATAACGGGTTAGAAGACCATTATAACGGGCCTGGTAGAACGTTATATAGGGTTAGTAGACCGTTTTAACTGATTAGTAAACAGTTATAACGGATTAATATACCGTTATAACGGATTAGTGGGCCGTTATAACGGATCCTAGTAGAAAGTTATATGGGGTTAGGTGACCGTTTTAACTGATTAGTAGACCGTTATAACGGATTAGTAGATCGTTATAACGGACTAGTAAACCGTTATAATGGATTACTAGACCGTTATAACGGATTAGTAGACTGTTATAACAGATTAAAAGACCATTATAACGGTTCCTGGTAGAACGTTATATAGGGTTAGTAAACCGTTGTACTGAATTAGTAGACCGTTATCATGGATTGGTAGACTGTTATAACGGATTAGTTTACCGTTACAACGGATTAGTAGACCGTTATAATAGATCGTTATAACGGGTTATTGGACCGTTATAATAGATCGTTATAACGGATTAGTAGACCTTTATAACGGATTAGAAGACCGTTATATAACGGATTCTGGTAGAATGTTATATAGGGTTAGCAGACCGTTGTAACAAATTAGTGGACCGTTATAACGGATTAGTAGACCGTTATAGCGGATTAGAAAAACGTTATAGCCGGCTAATCCGTTTTAACGGGTTAGTATAGGGCCCACCGTTAAAACGGACTGAAAAAAATATTCGTGTCCAAATGCACTTCCCTAGATAACGGATCATTACACAATAAACCAGCAAATACCAATTTACTAAGGGGTCTTGTCAAGTTAAAATAAATCCAAAATTCCGAGAAAAACTCGGATTATTGAGACACCACCCACCCACCCCTCTATCATATTTTTTTTATTTTTGAAACATTTGGAAACATGAAAACAACACAAACAAAACACACAAAAAACACAACTTTTCCAAAAAAGAAATATAATCCGAGTTGGGGCTTGACCCACCCACCCACTTCCGAGTTTTTCTCGGATTTTGGGAATTGTTTTAACTTGACAAAACCCCTAAATATATTTATTTAGTGGTCCCCCGTCAATCATTAACCCTTTCAATCCTGAATTTACCATAGTCATCATCATCCACTACAAGCCGCGAATTGCTGCCGCAATTCTCGACTTGTAGTGGATGAAGATGACTTGATGTGGTTTAAAAATTAAAGAAAATTACCACGTATTGGTAAGCAAGTTTCATGGAGTTTTTCGTTCTAAAACCCTTAGTTGTGGCAAAATTAAGTATGTTTTCAGGGATGTAAAATAATGCTTTAATGCATCGTGGGGGCTCAAAGAGTTAAACAAGCAGATGGACGTCTCGTGTTTGCCGGGAGGTGGTCAGGTGTGGTGGGCACTGTGTCGCCTGTTGACAGAAAACACAGGACGCTGACCAAGGTCGACTTGATGATGTCCCGCCATCTGCGACACCTGCCCAACATTACTCCAACACGTTGGTTTACGTGGAAACGCACGGCTTATATTCGTAGACCTGTGTAAAAAAATTATGCAAAGCCCGGGAAACACAACGTTCACCCTATATTGTTTTAAAGTTGGTCTGTGATGCTATCCCAACATTAAATGTGTTGAATTATCCAATTGACAACCAATGTGTCCAATTGACAACCAATTAACACTTTGATCATGTAGATGGTTGGTAAATTTGTGTGAGTCACGACGATGTGTCTGCGCTTCAACTGGCTGGGTCAAAAAAATATGTATCACATCACAAAAAAAAATTGAAAAAAAATGCATGAGTTTTTTTATACATTTTGTTTGCCTTGTTTTTTAACAATGCCTATGTTGAATCACTAGTAGGTCAAGTGATTTTTAACAGGACTTTGTGTAATGGCAGAGGATGGCCCCAGTAGGCTCAATCGCTAAGATTGAATATGAGCATCATTTCAAAAAAAAAAAAAATGTTTGTCACATTTCCCGACATCAATTTCAGCAGTTATAACGATGACTCGGATTTAGCATATTTTTCACGTGTCTGAATAAATACATCAACCATGATAACGCTACATACTTTCTTGTTTTGAATCCTCACAATGTTTTTGTTGCAGCTGGTATCACCCTAAAATAACACGTCATATAGCAGAGTGCATGTTGATGCAGAACAGTACGGAGGGCTCATATTTGATGAGACCACGCTCAAAAGGTGACGGCTATGCCATATCAGTGAGGTTAGTATAACATACAAGTTCTTTCAAACCAAAAAAAAAAAGATAAAATGACAATGCTCACCCAGTGATTTAGTAGTATATGTTGTTCTCTTTATCATTATTGTTGTCTAATTTGCATATTCAAGGTGTCCAGAACAGTCATTACCTTAAAAATACTTACACTCTTCTTTTTTTTTATTACGTGCAACTCTTCCTGAATGAGCTTGCGGGATAGGGAAGATATCTGCCAGAACACATAATGTAAAATTTCTGCATAAAGGCTGTAGCCTACACTATAGTGAAAATAAACTTTTTCAGACCATTCGTTGACTAACTACTCCAGTTGAGTTATACAGTTGGCTAATTTGCGTTCCCGATATGGCCGCCACAACATGTCTTTAAAATTTTGTTTTCAACACGTGGACACGTGGATATTTTTTCAATATTTATACAATATTTGCAATTTTCAGAAAGCACTCCCGGCCTCATTCCCTGGTTCAATTTGAAGATAAACTAATTTGTATATCCAGATAGCCACCACAAGACCTCATTAAACATGATGTAAACACTATAACAGATGTCAATGTATATTTGATCTTCAAAAAGCTTTCCAAGAGCATCACGTATTAGGCTACCCTGGTCATGTTCGAAAATAGAATAATTTGCATATGCCTGGTCAATATTAGGACCACATGTCACTTTGTATCTAAAATTTGACCATTTTTACGAAACCCGGTGGTGGGGCCTTCCGACTTCTAACTTCCGACTTCCGATTTCCAACTTCTCACTTCCGATTTTCCAATTTACTTCTTTCAACTTCTACCTTCCGAGCTCCGGCTTGAAAATTCTAAGCTCCAACCTCCGAGTTAGGACCTCCAACTTCCTCCGACTTCCAGCTTCCAATTTTCCAGCTTACGACTTTAGAGCTCCGACCTTCAACTTTCAAATCCCACCTCCCATTTCTGATTGTGTACTTCAACCTTCCGTCTGCCAACTTCCAACTTATATCTGAAAGCAAAAATAAATCAGGGAATGTCCAGAAATACTGAAAAGCGAAGTCGTCCTCTCAGCTAATAGTGTATCAAACTGTATATGTGCTAGGTACAAATATGTTGTCTACACTGGGGAACCCTGTAACCAACTGGTAACACGTTCCGAAGCTCCCATATACCAAAGTTTCAAAGTTCCCATGTTCCGGAGCGTTGCAAGTTGCAAGTTCCGAAATTTCAAAAAAAATATAGATATAATTGTTAAAAACAACGTTTTGTGTTGTCATGTTCACTACACATGCTACAGATTGCTTGTCATAATTAAATCGTCCACAAAATTTTCCGGGAGTCAATGAATTCACTGACCGCCAAACTGGTTGTTATATATATCTTATATATCTTATATTTATATATATCTATATCACATATATTAGGATGAATATTATGTAGACATAATCATTTTTACGACAGAGGTCTTGATGCTGTTCGGAACTATGAAGTGAACTGGGAAGGTGAGCAGCTAAAGTTTGCAATGATAACATTCTCAAGCTTCGCAGATTTTATTCATCATTTCCAGCAACAGCCTCTCCTATCTGGTGATTCAGGTACGATCAGAATCTTTTTTATCCTCAGTGAATTTCTGTTTTTTGACATTGTTACATGTAGGCTTAGATATTGCTTTTTCCCATCACAGGGTTCGTATTCTTGTACAAATTACGATATATCATGGGCTACGATATATCAAAACTTGTACAAGAATACGGGCTCCGGACTGTGAAATAAAACGTATTTTTTACTATTTTTTTACCAATGGAAGAAAGTGCTCATGTATTATTTTGATTACTTTGAATTTTTTCTTATCTAAGTTTATTGATATAGTGAACCTAAACTAACAGGTACAAACAAACAAACAAACAAACAAACAAACAAACAAACAAACAAACGGTCAGTATTTTGTATTTGTATGTTTAGGTTTATTGATTCAGCTGAAGCAGCCTTATTCGAGAAGCATTGATGAGCCACATATGTACGATGTAGTGCAAGTGCATGCTGAAATGGGCGCCACTGGCAACGCCTCCTCTCCTCACCCAGCTGTAAATATACATAGTTATCTCTTACCCCATTACTGCTCTTCAAAGTCACCAAGTACTGCCTTATGGCAGATTACATCTGTTATAAATATTCCCATGGTCCGCAAAATGATTCAAGTGAGAAATCCAAACTATTTTATTAGGTCTGCACTTCTACTCGAAATAGTGCCACTCTACCAGTAAAAAAAAGACGTGATTAAATAAAAACATTTAACATATTCTAATTTGCTAGTCAATACCACATATTATTATAATGTATATTTATTATTTAAATTCAAAACAATTTAATATAACTAGCCGATATTAATATGGAAAAAAGCTGATAAAAAAAAAATTCTCTAAAGCTTCCGATGATTCAGTAAGTAAAATATTTGATCAATCAATTTTCTTCTTATCCTGACGTTTATATTTATTTTGTGTTGCATCTTTTCCCATTACTTCGTTTGACCAAGGTACTTCATTTTTTTTAGTTGTGTTCTATTTGTTGTGTTGTTTCGGGTAATCATGGTAATTACTCCAAATATGATTTTTTGGTACTGTGTCAATTCAACGGGTGTTTCCAAAAAGACGTTCCTCTTCTATATATATGATTTGTTTGAAGCAAATGATAGTCTCTACTGTATACAAGAACTGGCCCCAGTTTCATCAACCGACTTTAGCCAAAATATTGTCATAAATATCAACACATGATCAAGTCTCAACCAATCAATCAACTGATTGTTGTTTCTCAAGCTTTATTAATCTTGTTGGAGTTTTTTTTCGGGGTGAGGATGATTATTATTGTTTTAATTCAGTTAATTGCAGTGGCCTCTTCAGATTTTCAAACGCAATCCGTGTGTTCTTAGATGTTTTGCTTTTAATTTATTTCGGAGACGCTACTTTTTTTAGGAAAGGGCCGTTTTGTTGACACGAAATGTGGGTAATATCGTTTTTTGAGGGTCATTTTGTTGACACACAATGGGGGTAATCTCTCATTTGTGAAGGCATGTTTTCGTTGGGGTGCCGTGGGGGCGTGTAAGTATGCACATACAATTACATTTATACATTATGAAAACGAATGTCAGATATGTATATTTGCACCTTAGCATAAATATAGGTCTATTAATAAAAGGAATTAAGTTAAAAATGCTATCCACTTTTATTTTTGACATTGCGTGCTTTTTTATGTTAAAACTAGTTTTTCGCATTTTTCGTTGTGGAGTTATTGTTGTTGTACTGTATGCCATTGGGCAAGAATAAAAATCATAATTACTTCACAGCTGCAAACTACCTAATGTTTTACCATTGTTCATAAAAAACACAACAATATGGCTTTAAAAACATTCATCTGAAAAATGCATCTAATATTTAAATCGATAATGATAATGAAAATTGAACCGTCGAAGCGTACTTTTTTTCTTAGTATCGCATGTCCATTTAGGGGGAATAGTTTAATCTGGAATTATGTCATTTCTTCACAATAACAATGACCAGGAATTCGGCACATTAGAGAGGTATTATAGTTTTTATCCATGTATTATTCAGGTTGGTTCGAAAGAAGGCTACTTGACAAAGCTTGGAGGCAGATTCAAGGTACGGAGCAAGTATTATTTAATTCACGCTTTTGTTTACAACAGTGCATGTGCTTTATTGGTAACTAACTGTAAACACTTTTAAAAACGGGTTGTGTGGTGTAATATTTGTACAGCCTAATAACATCAGTTTGTCCAGTAAATAGGTACAATAAATAAAATTATTAAATAAAGTCCCAGTCATTCTGGAAACACTATGAAAACTCAATAACCGGTCATCCCAACATCCGGTAGTATGGGTCATTGTATGTTCATTTTTCATTTAGGGCAACTGTGCGCACAATTTTTGTTTTAATGTATGCTGATTAGCATAATGATGAACAATATGGTATTAGACACAGTAAACAATACTAGGAATTTAAGTACTAGAAGGATTATCCGATTATGGTTATGAATATCAACGAACTACACAGAATAAAAATCATGACTGTAAATATACAGTAATGTATGTAAATATAAAGTAGTAGCGTTTTATTACTCGTATTATATGAAACTATAATATAGCTGCAGACACAAAACTAACTGTGCTAATTTATACTGTAGAGAAATATACGTGTATTCAACGAATAACAATCACAACAATCACAATTTCATGTACTTGCAGACATGGAAAACACGGTGGTGTGTACTGGTACAGAATCACATGTCATACTACAAAGATCAGGATGAAACAGAACCTATCCGCACCCTGGATCTGACTGATTGCAAAGATTGCCTACGTGATATCAACCAAGGCAAAGAAAACTGTTTCAGGTGATATATTTACTCTTCAAATAGTAATAATTTATTATTTTGTTGGATTTAAAAATAAACAATGTTTTTTCTTTTGAACTTTAGCTGACATCGCCTGTCAGGCGTTTTTAGCACTCACTCAGAGTTTAACCGTTTTTTTTTGTAAAGTTTTCACTTCAAATGTTTGTTAACCTTTCCAATTTTTTAAAACGTTTTTGTAGCATTTTTATCGGGGGAGGTGTATTTAACGTATTAGCTCTCACTCACTGAGCAACAAATCATACGCTTCCCCTCCCATAATGCCCGACAGACATGTTGGTTCCGGGGATATAATAGTGGTAGTGTTCTAAAGTTATTTTAAACACCACGTGTTAAATCAAATTTATGTAATTAGTTAAGATAGTAATAGCGGTACTTGATTTAAGGTGGCTTTCTATTTGCTTTAGGTGCGCTTCATCAATGATTACAGCCTGTTATAGCACGAGGCACTAACTATGATGGGTTATAAGATCGCATTGATGATGTGTCCCTAAAACACTCCCGAAATCATATTATTGTTATACGCTATTAGAACTATTGAAAAATTACTGGTCAGTGTCATCTATTGGAACAATTGACATTACTTTTTTCAGACTTGAACTCTCTTGGAGAACTTTTTATATGTACGCTTCAACAGAACGTGAAATGTATGAGTGGATTGATCTGATCCGCTGGAAAATGGTAAGTTGAATGTTTGCTGTTGTATTAAAAGTGCACACCACGTTACCTTAACTTGAAAAAAATATACTAAAACGTTGATTGAGCTTGATGACAAGATGTTCGAAAACAATGATGCCTTCTTGAGTACTAGTACCCTATCTAAAGCTGATCCATTTCACAAATATACACTGAGGACTAATACATGCAACTAATATCAGAAAACATGGCGACCGGCACTACATTATTGGTCGGAGAATTTGTGCGAATTTTGATCCGATTTAAAGATTTAAGAGTCAACTGATACGATATCTTTGAATCTATAGCCCCACAGCCATCCATTTGGAGTATCAGGTTTTGTACCGAATATCTAGCCGGTATCAGATACCATACCTGATAGAGTCATTTCAGACTGTAATTTTAAGTGACAAATCATTTAATTTTAGGGGGCATGTCATGCCTTTAGGTTTCGTCGCAGAAGTCCCAACGTGGAGTTTGCTTTAGCTGATATCTGGTTTATTCGTGGCTCCCATTCCAAAGCGTCATACAGTCGAACGCCTATAGTAGGGGATTTACTTCACCGTCTGAAGATTCACCCCTTTAATCAGTAGTCATGAAGAAGGGCCTTTGACTCGGGCCGCTGAACTCTCAAGGAAGGAACACTTAGTTGGGTTGTAGTTCATCTCCCATCTCTTTGTCCATATTGCTTGTAGGGCAGATAAGTCTCTCTGCAGAACATCCTGGTCAGCCCGACATTTAATCGTGTGGTACGAGAAGCAATCATCTGCAAAGAGACAAACCTGAGAAGGGACTTCAGAATGGGGATCATTTAATATATATGTGAAAAAAGGATGGGGGCCAACACTGCTCCATGTGGCACTCCGGCCCTGGCATGGGCGGTATCTGAACTGCTGTCACATTTATGCATTCTGGAAGTTAGACAATTTATTTATCCAAAGAAGTGTTATTCCCCGAACTCCAAAATGGTAGGGAACAAAATCAAAGGCCTTATTGAAGGCTAAAACGATGGTATCAGTTTGAGTATTACTTTCAAAATCTTATTAAATGTAATTTGTAGCTGGCTTTCAGAGTGCCTGGAAAGGAAGCCATGCTGAACAGGAGTGATAATTTGTTTTGTAAATGATGTGTTTCAGCAATTCCACACACGTGAGGGATATCAGTCTATAGTTAGCCGGATAATGCCAGGTTTTAGTATTTCTACCACGTCTTATTACTTCGTAAGATTTATCAAATATCGAGAAAGAACTTGAGGTGTCTATTTCAAACGAGTGGTATAAATCTAGATCGAAATTTGCATAATCGCAACTGCAGCAATTCCATGAGACATTGGTGGTAAAAAGAGCATGAGAAGATTCTTGGAGGAATACCCTGGTAGGAGAGATTAGTCAGAAAAAGAGATGAACTAGATACTAATTTGGGCAGTCTGAGTTGACCGATGTCAAGGCGAGGCCTGAGCATAAGGGACAGCTTTATCCCCAGTAATATTCTTGAATTATGGTAGAAATAAAAATGACTTTTTGCCTGGTCGTGTTCATAGAATTTCGGTGGTTAGAAAATGACGTAAGATGTGACGTAAGATGGCTGGCCAGCGTTGACAGAAGTCATGATTTTGAGATCAGTTTTGTTTACAAATCGTGTCGCCATCTTATTTTTTTGTTTTTAGTCGGCCCTAAAAAAATGAATAATTTTGTTATATTTCATGTAAAAAAATGTTTGGGCTCCTAGATGTTTAACACGTCTGTCCTAGATGTTTAAAAGGCTGATGGTAAAAAAGGAGCATTAAAATCAAGTTGAATTTAGCGGAAAAGGAAACATTTTGTGAGCTGTCATACACTGTCAGACGGGAACAATTAAAATTGTTGTTAAATGTGTTTACAGTCTTTATAAAAACACTTTATTAAAATAAAAAGATTGGTGTATCGAAACAGATACAATTCATAAGCAGTATTTTATACTCAGGGCAGTATATGTCTAGTATGATTTGTTTCAGGATTTCATAAAGAAGCAAAAGCAGAAAGAAAAAAGCCTATATTATATAGAATCTACGAAGTAGAGTTAATTGCTGTTCCCAATTGTGACACTTTTCATAAGGTACTGAACGATATGGATGAGCGCCTTTTGTTATGTAAAATAATTTCAATTATAATTATCAGTGAAATTATGAAATATTAATTTCAATTATAATATTCAGTGTGTCTATAACAAATATATAGTTTTTATATTTAAAATCAATCATCTGATTTGCTACTTTTTATCAAACAGACCTTGTGACATTTTCTACACTAATTTATACTTTCTACACTAAATTGAAGCTGAAATTGTTTTTTTTACCCAAGGTCAAAGTCAAAAGTCAAGGTCAAAGATTCAAAAAAATTATTGTTAGCGCGATAACTTGAAAAATAATTATTGTATCTCTCTATTTTTTTTGCGTGAAGGTACCAATGAGTATGGAGATCACCTGATTAGATTTGCAGCTTTCCACCGATAATCAAAATGGCCGCCACCTGGCGACTAAATTGTTTTTTTTTCAGAATTCTCTTGAAATTTGGTACATATAGGTTTTTCGGGGTCTGCGAATCTGTTGGCATTGTCTGTTTTCATGTGCGACCGAAAACGAGGCTATGGCGGCCATCTTGATTTTTATTTTAAAAATTTCTTGTTAACGCGATAACTTGAAAAATAATTATTGGATTTCTTCAATTTTGTTTGTGAAGTTACCCATGAGTATGGGGATGACCTGATTAGATTTTCAGTTTTCCACCGATAAGCAAAATAACTGCCACCTGGCGACTAATTTTTTCCCGATTTTTTTTCAGAATTCCTTTGAAACCTGGTATATATAGGTTTTCGGGGTTCGAGAGTTTATTAGCATTGTCCGTTTTCCTGTGAGATCGAAAACGAGGCTATGGTGGCCATTTTGGTTTCATCTATTTTAATAAATCCTTCTTATTTTCAGTTAAATGCCTTTAAACCTGGCATAGGTTTCCGGGGTCTGCGAGTCTTTTGGCATTGTCCGTGTTCATGTGCGATCCAAACCGAAGATATAGCGGCCATCTTGATTTTATCATTGATCTTCTATTATTGGCATAACGTAATGGAAGCAGATGTGTCCGATTTGTGGATATTTAGAGTCATTGCATCAGCCGATGGGTGTTTGAGTATTTCCACGACATTTTTTATCTGGATAGTCACATACCGTTAGATGTTTGTGTGACAGGCTATGCGTTAGAATACCATACTTGGTCCAATTCAGACAAGTTGCTTTTTATATATATGTAAAGGTGAATATTGTTGTTTTCAAACGTTATTAGGCCCCAGCCAACTTTTGGTTGATACCTATTTAATTGTCGTCACGCAGCGCGTCCGTGCGTCCGTCAGCCACTTTTAGCGCTATGACTTGTTTCGCGTTAACGGAATCCACATTCAACTTCACACACATGTTAATCATCACTAAACCTTGATTGAGTTCACATTTGACCTCGATTTTTTCCCGATCGACAATTTTTTTTGTCAACGCGATTCACTCAACATCTTTATATGTATCTCTCCAAAATGTATATCATATGCCTATTTCACCAATACATCCGACAAAAACTAGTATAGGTCATGGCGGACGACGCGGCTGACTATCGTCCATTATTTACTTTATTATGCCTGATATTTGACAAACCGATATTTACACCATTACTATAAATGTGCGGTTTCAGGCAGGTATATGCTCTGACAAATTTCAAATCGATCAAATTCAAAATGGCCGACATGCGGCCATTATTTACTAAGGTACAGGCTCATCACCTACTTTTAATCATGGTTGTCAAAAAATCAAAACTTTTCAGGCGCATCAACAGTTAGTAAATGTTAACTTTTATAGTTAAAATATTTTAGTATAATAATATTTTAACCAAATAAGTTAATATTTACCAACTGTTAATGCGCCTGACAAGTTTTGATTTTGTGACAGCCATGACTAAAAGTAGGTGGTGAGACTGTACCTTTAAGATGCGTAATATTTGGAAAACCGTGTCAGATATTTACACCATTGCTATAAAGCAAAATGTGCGGTTTCAGGGTGGTAAATGCACTAAAAAATTTCAACTCGATCAAAATTCAAAATGGCCGACTAGCGGCCATTATTGACTTTAATATGCGTAATATCTGAAAAATTGTGTCAGATAGCTGGACTATTACTATAAACATGATAATACAAAATGTGGGACTTCAGGGAAGGATGCACTCTGAAAAAAATCAACTCGATCAAATTTAAAATGGACGACTTTCGCCCATTATTTATTGTGACATCTCTGACAAAAAAAATAAATTATCTCCTATCATTTGTCTAACATGGCTAATTTGCAAAGAATGGTCATGACATATATACTAGAGTCATAATAATGCAAAGTTGAACAATAATATTTTTCCAATAATTTTCGCTTTTAAACGATGATTAGAGGGGACGAGCCTTATTTTCAAATGTTATTTGTGATGCACCATAACTAACACGCCCTCTTGAACGCTTTAATGTTATAAAAATATAACAAAACTGATAATTAAAATTGGTCCTCTTTTAGTATATAAGGGACTTATGGACTTGTATAATTTTGTTCGTGGTCTAATATTATTGTTTATAGCAGGACATCTGTGAACAATGATATAAAACATTTTTACATGCAATAAACCCATATTAAACACATTCACCTTCAATGAACAACTGAAGTATAAGTAGCAGTCAGTAGTACTGAAGTAGCATTGAAAAGGTGGCAGTGCTGAATTACAGGAGTATGTGAAGGTCGGTAATGCTAAATTATTTGAATCAATGCAGTAGGTAAATGATGCTAGTTCTTCTGAATAACTAGGTAAAGGGTGGCAGTTTTGAATTACTGGAGTAGACAAAGGGTGGTAGTGCTGAATGACTCCGTATGTAAAGCCATAGCTTATCTGAACTGAAATCAAAAAAACTATTGATAGTACATCCCTGTGAACACAAAACATTTGTATATTATTTGTACAAAGTTGGACCAACGTCGAAGACGTTGGGCCGGCGTTGTGCAAATGCTATGCAAATGTTTTCTGTTTATTGGGATATGTCATCGTATGACATCTATTTTTTTGCTGTGAAATAGGTATGTGAATCACTAGCAAGTTAAGGGTCAAGGATAAACTGCATGTGTGTGACTATATTGATGTTTTATATTGTATCCCATGTTACATGATATTAGCCATAAATCAATACTGGCACAACTGTCAAATATATTACGGAAGCTGAATGTATTATTCAATATAATTGTTTTCTACTGGTAATAACTTATTGAGAATAAGGCGTAATATTTTTTATTAGTAGGCTATGAATTTTTTTAATTACCGTTTTGATTAAATGAAACTAGCTTTGCATTTTTCAATACGTATTGATACCATTGTAACGTTAGTGAAAGTATTGTACACTGTTATACCACATTAATTCTGTACTGTAGTGTAAGTTAATTATATTCTTGAAGCTCAACAGAAGAGATACAAAAAAAAGTTCTCAGCCCACTGTACCAATGTTCGCACCATGTACGTGCACGGACTGTCTGTTTTTTCTGTATATAGTCCAAACCCCATATTTTATATACACTCAGTTATGTTCTAGCATTGGTCCAGCATCGGGTTGATATATTATATCTGGGTGTACACATTACAAGACAGCACACTTGAGACAGCCTGGTATTAAAATGATCTTGTGAACTGAACACATGTCTGACTTGTTACAATGAAAACTTTTTTATATGCCAGTAAGCCTACTAAGTGTAAAATAATTATTGTATGTGTTCATGAGTTTCTAGGCTGATAATGTTCAAATCCCCGTTCACATAACTTACAGCCTGGTGATTGTGAAACAGCTTGGTGACATGAGCTGGTCAAGGGCTGGTAATCAACTGACTATATATAAAATACGGGGATTGGACTATATACCGAGAAAAGCACATTCCATGTACCACAGTGGTCTAACAACCTCATATCTCTTCTTTTCAGTTTTAAACACAATTGGCACGCCCAGATAAATAATCGCACAATGTCTTATTTTTACTGACATTTTTTGTAATTGTACGTAGTTCTGATATATATATCATATAATATTTATAATAATAATAGCCTATATTTTTATAATATAAATCCTACTAATGCATCACATGAGATTGTATTGATACATTTTTATAAAATTGAAAATACATTTCATTATGCTTGCGTTTTGGTTTTTGTTCAATGACATGTATTGTGCATTTTTTTTTTGCTGAGGGACCGTCTGTGTGGGTATTCGTTCGTCCGTCCGCCTTTCCACCACTATTATTTCACATGACTGGAATGTACCTCAAACTTAATACAAGTTAAACATGACTAAACCATAATCAATTTCGCATTCGACATTTCTACGACCACAATGAGTTTGCTTTTTCGATCCACATTTTTGAAGAAGACGCGAATTTTTAAAGTATAGCTCTGGTATTTCACAATTTCAGAAATGGTTGAAAATCGGCAAAAAACTTTTTTTTCGGAAACTAATAAGAAATAGGCTTTTGTTACCGCCAGTCGGTCGCTTTAATTGTATATATATATATGCCAATTTGGTCAAAGTTAGTCAGCATGTTGAATTATACTTGCTATCACGCAAGGTTTCTGATTACCGAGATAGCAAGCAAAACCGATTAAAAATGGCCACAATCCGGCATAAAGCAGTAAAGCAGGGCATAAAGAAGCGTAAAGTAGCTTCAGTAAAAGTTCCATGGTAAATATTGTAGCTGTTTTTCAAAAATGTTTTCATTAGTATTTAGTGATTCTAAAACGTGTTGATGCTATTTGCGCAGGCCAAGGTCAAAATCACTTATAGGTCCTTAGAGGTCACTATCTGGAGGGAATTCATAAGAATTGTACACACTTTTTGTTTTAAATTTGACATAGTATGAGGTATGCATTTCATATTTTCAAAATTCGTAGCAAATAAATTGGCATGACCTGTGCACGCACTTATATTCAAACACAAAATATATTTCAAGAGAAGCTATATGCATATATTAATTAAAACATATTCTAATTAAAACATATGAAGTTATTTATTTTTCACCACTAATGGCATAGCTAGATTAATACATTACTATATTATTATCATATTATTATTTAACATGACATAACTTTATGCATTACATAAGAAACACCATAAATTATTTTCAAAAAGGCTTATTATTTGATCGTAAATCTATTTAGTTTCTTCGGGTCTTTAAATATGCATCATATATAATCTGATTATAACATTATTATACAATTTCGAAAGTGAATTATCTCAAATCTGAACCTATGAAGACACAAGTTGGTGGCAGGGTTGTTCAAAGTATTATAGTAAGCGACAAAGTCACTGAGAATACGGGTGCACTTAGTTTTCGAAAACTGAATGCACTTATATGCGAGCATAAAAATAATTACAAACATGCGACAGTCGGCATAAGCTCGACAAAGCTTGTTATACAAGCATGTACAGTTTATAATGCATTTGATTTGCACTTACATCTGTTCCGATTTTGTACACAAATAAGCAAAACAATTTATCGAAAGGTGCTCTGCAGCACCACCTTGTCCGATGACATACTCTGGAATATGATTACAGTGGCACAAAACATTCTTATCAAGATATTTCGCCACGATCGGTCAGAATATATTTGATTCCAAGCAATATATATTAATTCTAGACACTGACATCGATACACAGATGTCCTCCTTAAATTGGAGTGTTATTCCGGAAACATATGACTGATCATTGTTGTCTCAAATGGGAAAGTTAAATGAGATGAAATAGAATGGAATATTTTAAAATAACTGGTAAATGACTTCCCGAACTCCGAGGCCCGGCTTTAGGCTGTATGAGTGTTCTAGACAAAAATTCGGCTTACTTTTTTGTAAACATAACTGTATTGGTCTTCCTCATGGACCAGAATCCAAAATGTCCAGGATATAATTGAAGAAAGAACCAAGTAGACAAGTTATACAGAGTTTCCGTAAAATGAAAGCTCTTTTTATCGGACACAAAATAGATTATTAATCTTAGGCGAATCCCAAGCTATGTAATTCGTGGTTTGTTCGGATCTCGATTTGTTTGTAACGGTCTCTTTTAGCAATGAAATCTTGAGGGTGGTTCAAACCAAAAATTAATCCGAAAGAAATATAAATTTAAATAGCAGATTCTATGTCTATCAAGAAAATCTTGTATTTTAAAAACGTTTCAATAGTTCTTTTATATGATAGATATAGTTTTGCATTGTTTTTGAATATGTTCACCATGTGTCAGTGTTTTTTTAGATTATGACTTCGATTGACATCGCCGACATCGATCGGGTCGCAGTCACGTGGTTAAGTCCACTTCAAATTCTTATATTATCGCTCACGCTGAATTCGTGTTTTTATTAACTATTATTAATAGTATTATCCGTACGCGCTGTTAATCAAATGTCAAAGTTACTGGAGTCTAGATATAGTCTAGACTCGGCTCTAATTGTTACTCTAACTGTTAGTAGACTCAGACTATACTATAGACGTTTAGTATAGACTATGGCCATAGGCTCCTGGCCTAGCCGCCCTAGGCCAGGGCTAGGACTAGACTTTGGTCTAATTCATTTTAAATCTAATAGTCTAATTCTAGACATTGCACATTACAAAATTGTAGCTGTCTACAAAAACGTATATAGGCCTAGTCTAATCGCTTTTCGTTTCATTTCATGAAATCAAAAAATTTGCGCTGCTTAACCTCATTTCCATGGAATAAAAATTAAAATATATGATGTAGACTAGTCTACCATTAGACTGGTTGAATCGTCATTATTAGTGTAATAGTCGGCAGTACTTCCAGTCACTAGTGACATATTTTTGGAGTGACAAATTCATAATACAAAATTCATCTGGATTAAATTTGGTTTGGACTGTTTTTTCATGATTTTAATAAAATGTAGACTAAAAAATATACAATCTTAGAAATGTAAGCGCTAGTGTTAACTTTAAATTAAGTTAAAAGCACAATGACCATATAATTTTGATTTAATTTAAATCAATGAGAGTGGTGATAGCTCACCAGTTTTAAATTTGATTTAAAATAGCAAGATTTGATGAACTTTTTGAGGCGATAACCAATTGCACATTAAAAATTTGTAGCTGTCTATACTTTATTTTTTTATGACTATAAAGATCTATAAATAAAATTTATGTTACAAATATTTTTAATAGTTCGTGTATATATTTGATAACAGCTTTGCGTGGTTGTTATTAAATCTGTCTGACCAATTATTTGGATTATGACCCTTATCTTTGTCTCATTGACATTGTTGGCTTTCCATGTGGTCTAGTCGGTCTCAAAACCTTACATTATCGTTCACTCATTCTTTGTTTCAATCATGAATTTCCGTTGTTATTAAATTATCAAATTTAACAAATTGAGCATAAAACAAGAATTCTCATAATGCAGAGTAACACTGATCGGTTTCTCATTTATCAAACATTTGCGGAATTACATAATGAAAAAATCATTTGCATTTTTGCATCCAAATTTGGGTTTGGATGATGCTTCCATAACTTTTAATATGTCAAGGGGGATGGAAAATAGTTTCATCTTTGTTATATAAAAATTTTGGTTTCATTCAGGTGAAAAAGTACTATGTTAACTTGTTGTGATTCGCTGAGTAAAAATTTGAGATGGCGTTCACTTTAGACAATATTAATTTTATAAATCAACGATAATTGTGTCAGAGAATTTGTTTAACAAAGATTGATTAACTCTTGAGGCGATAACCACTTTAGCTGCTTTTATGCTTTTATGCTAGTTTGTGGTTGACTCACTGATTCCTTTCAGGAACTGTTTTTCCTGTGGGCCATTCTTTGGCATTGCCACTGCGGCCTTATGGGGTTTCAGATAGGTCTTGTTGTCAGGAACATATGTTTTTGGCCTTTTTCCTCGTTGGGAGTTTCATCTTTGTTACTTAAATTTTTTTGGGTACATTTTATTGTGTGATTTGCAGGGTCAACTTTATAAATTATCTTGATAAGAAGATTGATTCTTGTTGTGATTCGCTGAGTAAACATTTGAGATGGTGCTCGCTTTAATGCAATAGACAATATTAATTTTATAAATCAATGATAATTGTCTCAGAGAATTTGTTTAACAAAGATTGATTAACTCTGGAGGCGATAACCACTTTGGCTGCTTTTATGCATTTATGCCAATTTGTGGTTGACTCACTGATTCCTTTCAGGAACTGTTTTTCCTGTGGGCCATTCTTTGGCATTGCCACTGCGGCCTTATGGGGTTTCAGATAGGTCTTGTTGTCAGGAACATATGTTTTTGGCCTTTTTCCTCATTTTTTGGAGTTTCATCTTTGTTACTTAAATTTTTTGGGTACATTTTATCGTGTGATTTGTAGGGCAAAAATTTACAAAAAATATTAATAAATAAGAGGAGCAATTGTTGTTTCTAGGATTTGATTTAGCAAGATTTGATAAACTCTGGAGGCGATAATCACATTGGCTGATGCCAATTTGTGGTGGACCCACTTATTCCTGTCACGATTTGTTTCCTGTGGGCTATTTTCTGGCCTCGCCAGTACAGCTTTCGGTTTCAGATAGGTCTTTGTCAAAACTATGTTTTTGGCACCTTTCCTCTTTGAATGGAGTTTTTTTTTTTTTGTTACTTCTGGTCAATGAAGCATACATACCAGCCACTCTTAATCTCAAATTAAAATATACAATATTAGTACTCATAAAGATATTTAAAAATAATTCATGTTAGGAAGCTAAGATTTAACGTTCTCATTAGTAATAATTTAAAATAATGAGAAAAGATATAGTTGATAATCTCTTGATTTCATTTTATATAATTAATGCAATTATGCCAATTTGTGATGACTCTGGAATAATCCCAGGGGCTGGTTTTCCTGTAGGCCATTCTCTGGCTTTGCCAAAGTGACCTTAGGTTTCAAGTGGAAATTATGTTTTGGGTCACCTTTTTCTTTCTAAGTTTTCTTCTTTGTTGTTTGTTTTGTAAAGCTTAGTGATCCAGCTGCTTTGAAATTAAATAATAATAAAAAAAAAAAAAAAAAAAAAAAAATGGCCACAAGAATTAAATCTTTCATCATTCTTACTTAGATATATATATATATATAATAAATAATTTGTAAATTAAAATAATTCGGAAGAGTATCCAAGTGTAGGAGTGTAAGGTAAAAGCAATATAATTATTCAATTAAACTACTGCAAGAACATATTATTAGTCAATAAATACAAGGTCAGTTACAACAAGACTTGGCCAGTTGTTACAGGCCGCAGTAATTATTGCATGCCTTATACGCCAACTACATGATGCTCTCTGTCTAGCTTGATTAATCTAGCATCAGGACTTGCGCCAGCTGCTGAAATCAGTGCTAGTAATGATAGACAGGATGCATCCGGACTTGCGCCAGATGCAATGAACTTCATGAAGAACCAAACATATGATTATTCATTTGTTAGTTCGGCAGGACTTGCGCCAGCTGTTCTAACTATAGCATACATGATGGGGAGTGATTTGCCAACTGGATTTGGGCCTGTTGGTTTTTGATACAATATCCACAAGCTCATTCTTACAGGTGGAATTAGTTTAATCTAGCATCAGGATTTGCGACAGCTGCTGAAATCAGTGCTAGCAAAGATGGGCAGGATGCATCCGGACTTGCGCCAGATGCAATAAACTTTGTGAAGAACCAAACATATGATTTTCCATTTGTTAGTTCGGCAGGACTTGCGCCAGCTGTTCTAACAATGGAAAACATGATGGGGAGTGATTTGCCAACCCGATTTCGGCCAGTCGGTTTTTGATACAATATCCACAAGCTCATTCTTACAGGTGGAATTAGTTTATTCTAGCATCAGGATTTGCGCCAGCTGCTGAAATCAGTGCTAGCAAGTATGGGCAGGATGCATCCGGACTTGCGCCAGATGCAATAAACTTTGTGAAGAACCAGACATGATTTTCCATTTGTTAGTTCGGCAGGACTTGCGCCAGCTGTTCTGGAAAACATGATGGGGAGTGATTTGCCAACCCGATTTCGGCCAGTCGGTTTTTGATACAATATCCACAAGCTCATTCTTACAGGTGGAATTACTTTAAATGTGAATGATTTATGTCCTTTTTCTTCTCCCGTAGAAGAGAAGAAAAAGCTAAAATTTTGCTTTTTCGTCAATAACTGCGTGAGTAAGAAATTATTATTTTTTTTTTTTTTTAGAATTCTTCAGATCTTGCTTTTGAATGTATATGTAAACACCATTTTTAGTGAATACAGCAATACTCAAGATGTGGACCATTTCCTCAAGTTCCTAATTTGCTTCAAATCTATGTTTTGTGGTCTTCTTATGTTTTCAAAGTGTGTCTGCAATACCTAGGTCAGCTCAAAATGAGGTCTGTATACTTCTGTGGTCAGATTTTACACTTACAGAAAATAAAATTCCACTGACATATCAATCCAGCCAGTCAAAACACTACTCAGACTTGCTTCAGGAATTATAAATACAATAGATGTTATGATAATGTGTCCCTTATTATCTACATTTGGAAATTTTAATTATTTGGTTATCTATTCATTACATGTAAATTTCAAGTTTCACTTCTGTAGACATCCTAATTTCAATTTAAAAACTAAATTTCAGACTATATAGCACTTCACTATTTAGGATTAGTGTTGTTTCTGATGCCGCAAGTAATGGTGGATTAGACAGATGAGAGGTTGGAATTCATATGTGCTCTTACGATGCATTCGTAAGTTTGTGTTGTGGGGGTCAGACACTTTGTGTCTGTGTGCCGTTTTCATACCCTCCTCAACAACAGATAATCTTGTTTAATAATGTTATTGATAGATTTTGTCAATATTATGTAATTTGTATGTAATGATACAAGAGTCAATGTTCATTAATATATTAATGTGAACAATTAGTAGATTGTTATTGATAGGTTTGGTTTTGTGTGAACAATTACTAGATTGTTATTGATAGTTTGGTTGATATTATCTAATTTGTTTGTAATGATACAAGAGTCAAAGTTCACATTTAAATAGTAGATTAGATCAATCAGAGACATGTATAAATATTCATAGTAGATTAGATCAATCAGAGACATGTATAAATAGTCCTAGTAGATTTGATCAATTTGAGACATGTATAAATATTCATAGTAGATTAGATCAATTAGAGACATGTATAAATATTCACTGGTTAATCCTGTTAACTGACTGTCAAGTAAATTTATACCTATTTTGGTCTTAGGGCTTCACTCTGTTACAACCACGTTTACATTAACAACATTTGAAGTGAAGCCCTTTTTATTTGTAGTCGTTTAATTTGATGTTTATTTTTAATAAACAAATTTTCCCCATTTTATGTGTCTGTTTTTTGTACGATAAAAAATATATATAATTGTTTATTGTTCATTTAGCGGTGGCAACATGGCTGTGCGCATACATTAATTTGTGCAGACAGATTGTGCGCGGGTTTACAGCATTATTGTAACATATTGTCAATCACATATAAAATAACATTTCCATCGAAAACTTAATAAATGGTGGTACCACCCCACCAAACACAACATACCGTCTGGCTCGATGCCAGAACAGGGTCAGAGATGATGGCTGAACATCAAGACAAGATCGAACAAATCAAATCTTAAACGTTTATTCATTCCATCGCTGGTGCTGGCCAACATCCATTTGATACTTGCCAGCGAAGTGTGCTACGTGTGTCTTTATGATACACACGATGTAGCCTACACACCCAATTTCGGTTCAATGTTGGGCCCATGTCGCATTCCATTGCTGGTTCAATGCCGACAAACTGTCTATGACGCTGGGCCAACACTACTCCAACACTGGTTCTGCTGTATACTTAGCGGCAGCACCACAGCAAATACGTGCCATTTACCCAATACTGTTTCAATGTTGGCTCAACGGCTTCGACGCTAGCCCGACATTGAAACAGCACTGGGTGATTGTCGGTGTTTGCTCGCACTGCTATGCGGGGGACACTTTGCTCTTCCCGTAGCCAGATAAGCCACTACTCAGATACATTGGCCCAATACTGATGTAATGCTGAGCCACCATCTGTGACGCTGGGCCAACATTATTCCAACCTTATCCCTCTAAGCCCTAATCACGAATATAATCGTGAATATATTTTTTTTCTTAGCGCTTTTTAAACACGCAACTACTTGACCTAGCGACATCAAACGTTATATTTGACATGTTTGTAAGGACTGTTCCTCAGGAATGTCAACTGTTTCCCATATACGACACCCCTCTTTCAGCAAATTAGGACACACACATTATTGCAATAAACCTAATAGATTCCTGCCGGGTCTAGTAAGATAAGCAGTAGAAACAGTTATATAATATAGACTTGTTTAAATCAAATAAATAATAAAGATAGGCTTACAGTAAATAGGAGCAGTCAGCAAAATACATTCACCCAACACTGCACCAATGCTGAACCAACGTCAAAGACATTGACAGAACATCGCAACAGCATCGAGCCAATGGGTGCGTCTACATAATATATGTTTCACCATAAAAACACAGACTGTCAACGCCTTGATCGATCAGCTTTGTAGAAAAAGGAGAATAAAACAATTTTATTTTGAGATATAAGATATCAAACCGGTGACATAATATTTGACACAATACAAGGTTTTGACACATAACTTCTCAATATCTTATTTACATCAAATTTACGGGTTGACACTGACAGTTCAATAGGAAACTGTGTGGCCATCCACTGCCTTTACTAACATTAAATTGTTCGGGTATGGTATGCGGTTACATCATCGATGACATCGATGTACATGTGTTTTTGGTGGTAGCTTTGGCGGAGTACAGTATATTGATCTGCAAATGAATTAATAATTGTTATAGCACACCGTGTAATCAGTGTTTTATGTAGGCGGTCCTCAGTCTTCTATAGCTATCATAAATGTAACACAACTTCGGCTTCAACAAAAAAGGATGTTCTGTTAAACATGCGAGTCTCCGGCAGCAGTGTACTACAAGTCAGCACAATACTAACCCAATTCCGGTTCAATGCTGGACCGCCGGCGCTGGCCAACACCCTTTCAACACTGGACAGTGAATCAAGCTGGCTGGGTAATATCCAGTGTATGGTCGTTCCAGTGACAGAACATCTATCGCGATACCTTAAACCAATGCTGGATTAATCTGTGGCTCAGCGTCTTTAACACCGGCATCAAGTGTCTTTAGCTAGTGTAGGGATACTAATTTACATTAACGTTAGAAGCCGTAACTATTGCTTATAATGGGAGCAGTCACTACCTTTTATAAATTCTTTCCAGTTATTTATTAAGGTTGGCCCACAATACAAAATGTTGTGCCATAATTTCATCATCATTTCCTACCTCTACGGTTAACCAATGTAGCTTTAATGTTGGTCCAACGTCTCCTATGATGGCCCAACAACAACCCAACATTTGCTCCCTCTCCATAGCTGGGTCTGCTGTACACCTGCACAATGTCCACTTCGCAGGATCATCAGCCTCCTTCTCAGGGCCACACTAGTACAGCTAGGTGGCCCTGCTACAGTGCTTTGAGAATCTCTTCTGTAATTGCTGCGTTCTGATAGGGCCTCAAAAACAGGTGTGGTGGGCCTTCAGGTTTTGGAAGAATAGACCTTTATTTTGTGGGCCCTGGAATATATGCCAATTTATCTAAAATACACAAGAATTGAATTCATCGACCACAAATCACCTGGGGTCCATTAATTACACACATCTAGGTGGCAGACCAAAAGTTTTTTTTTTGAAGTAAAAAACCGCGTCGCCATCCTTAATTTGTAGGTGAAACATAGATCAAAATTATCTCAAAAAGCCAAGAAATGAATTTATCGACGGTAAATCAACTAGAAACCATAAATCACAAAAGAAATTCATTTTTGTTATTATATTTTGGCGACCATTTTTTATTTAAAAAAAACTCATGGTTTACAAACTTGAAGTTGTGGGTCGCGGTAAAGCGAGGCACAACTTCAAGTTTGTAAAAAGAAATATAATGTGGCGCTTTGAAGATTAATATGACAAGTAACTGAGGGAATTTTAATTAAAATGATTAAATTTTTAATGATAAGTGAATGTGATATCAGAATGTTCCAATTTGCGGTTGATCTCATTATCCATCCATTCGTTCTGGGCAGCTGTGAAGTAGTTTTTCCAGTCGCCCACTTGTCCCTCTCTTATTAAAGAGCTGACGCTTTGATCCATATTAGGATAGTCTGTATAATTTACTATCCGATTATTCTTCATGGATTTAAAAGATGTCTTCTCCACCACCCACGCCACGTGTTCTTCATTCACGTCTATCTGTAGAAAATCAGCCACTCGGCGGATCACTTTTCTGATATCCCTAATCATTTCTTCGTAAGTTAGCGTCAGAATTGTCTGCGGATGACGCATCGAAGCCTCCCACCACTCCAGGCTGCTGTCCAGTACGCTGCCATAGGCAAGTTTGTCCTGCTGGACAAGGTTGAAGAAATCCTGCCAACTCCCTTCTTTGAAATCTCCATAGTGACCACACATGCGGTAATAGTTGAAGTAGGACACCAAGACATCTTTCGGGTTTCTTCTCACGTGGATCACTTTCACCTGTCCCACATCCACATTATTAGGCCTATATGTAAATTAGGTTTTAAGTAAATTAACCCTTTAACCGCCAAATTATTCAATTTGAATTTTCACCCACTCGAGGTTGTGTCTAGCTGACGCGATCCACAACTTCAAGTGAGTGAAAATTATTCAGATTTTACAAAATGGAGGTCAACTTTTTTCAAATATTGCTGGTTGATGTCACATTTTATCTTTAACATATCTAAAATGTGGTACTTAATGTGCTAATAAAAAATGGAAACCCGAATATATGCGGCACCGGCGGTTAAAGGGTTAAGACATTTCAACAGCTTGGCCAGTATCCAGCAAACACGTCATTTTCATCGAAGGTTCTATGTTATTGTCATTGTTGTTTCGGTTAGGTATCTATAGACAGCTAAATACAATCGGATGATTCTATAAATGCTGATGATGTTGCTAACCTCTAATACAACTTAAACACTGTTCTCAGTGACATAATATGACATTTGTCGATGATGATATGTTCTTGATATGTTTACTAACATATATGGGACAAGATTATGGACGAGCGATTCCAAGTTATTATGTTTTTACAAATTAGTCTAATTTATGAAAATTATTCAGAATGACTGGCTGCAATTAGAAAGTGAAATTATATCATATCTCAGTTACCTTGAAGTTATCATAAATTATAGGCGCAAATAATGGCTTCATAGGCCTAAGTAGGTTAGGCGTTCACTACCTTTTTTGTCACATATATGAAGACTTGTGGATCACTTCAAAAGAAAGTTAGGCCTACGTTTATATTTCACGTTCTTATATGACGGAGAAACACATGCAGCAACAAATGGCGTTAATACGTCATCATCCATGTAATTTCCAGCCATTTTCGTTTGTTAATGTGACATGTCGCACGTGTTTATAATTGTATACAGTTTTTTTTGTAAATTCTGTAAAACGCAGTGACGTCATCGGAAAACTCGGTGAGAACAATGTTATATAAGTCCCCCCTCCCACATACTTCATTGTATTAGATTTCTAGGTGAAAACATTGCAGGTCAAGGCTATTGAGTTTCACAGAATATCCGACAACCTCATGCAGGCATTGTCGTTGATATCATACCTCACGTATTCTGCGCAAGGTCAGTTCATGCAGATATCTCGCAGTGAATTATTTTGGCATAATAGTTGTATTTTAGCATGGTTAGTAAATTTCACGGTCAGCACGTCATGTATCTCCTCAAAAATTGCGGCGAAGTAATTAAATGTATTTAGGCCTATTATAAGTGGGATTGTGTTAGATTTGCGATATCTCATCAAATTTAAATAAGTTTAGTGATTTATGAATTGTTAGGAATGCTACTCTTGAACTTTATTCATGGCTCAGCTGCTACTCGCTAAGCGCAGAGACGCTGTAGCCTATTATCAGAAATACATAATATACATCATTATTATGTATTTCTGCTGTTATGCATTAACTTTATAACAATTAAGCATCGTGATATTTGGACTAACGTTACTTGATATGATTCCTACCGGATAGGCCCCTATGTAAAATATCTTAAACATGCGAGAACGATATGACAATGGGCATCATCATAAATAAAATCATTGCGTAGGGCATACCTATAGTAGAGATGGGTGGTGAAGTATATCCGCTCTGTGCGGTCATTTAACTTCTCTACTGAACTACAAGGTTCATACTCTAGATGAGGCAATGTCTGAGAGAAGTGTGTATCTTCCTCTCCAGGTCTGGAAGCTTGCAAAAGGAACACTATGTACCTCATCCAAGTGGTGCCTGAAACAGAACACTGCAATAAATTATAATTTAACATTTTAGAGTTAAAATGACATGATATTAAAGCAAAATTGCTCTGAATTTCGTTTGAAACTATTTGTAACGCTATTACCAGGTAAGAGAGCAACCCTTTTTAGATAGCGATAGTATTATTACTAGCGCCCTTATTTATAACATCAGGATTTATTATCATGATGACAATGAATGATGATGATAATAAATCGATTTTATTTTTCCTTCAACTTCGACTTCAACCGTAGTGCGCGAAATCAGAATTGAGGAACACTGTAATAAAAAATATATGGAAAATTCACTCCATACATCAATATTAAATATATTTTTGCTTGAAGGGAAAAAACGATTGTTTGCAAAATAGCTAAATATTTTTTTAAAAATTGTACAAATAACAAAGCGATGTAAAATCCGTCAGTAGATTTTATTAAACGAAAAAATCCACAGAAAACGGAGAATTCCGTAGAATGGGCAAGTCTAGTGCTCGTGATACATATAGGCCTATACTAGAATAGATAACACCCTTCAACTATTAGCATATACGTCTCAATTTAAGTGGGGTAATATAGGGCGAGCGTGGAATGCACGTGATAGCTACATTGACCCAATGTCGGTTTAATGGAAAGTGATAACACATTGCAACTATTAGAATAATTATGTATCACATAATATATGGAAAATATACTTTACAAAGCATATACTTTACAACAGGGTCAGAGATGATGGCTGAACATCAAGACAAGATCGAACAAATCAAATCTTAAACGTTTATTCATTCCATCGCCGGTGCTGGCCAACATCCATTTGATACTTGCCAGCGAATCGTGCTACGTGTGTCTTTATGATACACACGATGTAGGCCTACCCACCCAATTTCGGTTCAATGTTGGGCCCATGTCGCATCCCATTGCTGGTTCAATGCCGACAAACTGTCTATGACGCTGGGCAAACACTACTCCAACACTGGTTCTGCTGTATACTTAGCGGCAGCACCACAGCAAATACGTGCCATTTACCCAATACTGTTTCAATGTTGGCCCAACGGCTTGGACGCTAGCCCGACATTGAAACAGCACTGGGTGATTGTCGGTGTTTGCTCGCACTGCTATGCGGGGGACACTTTGCTCTTCCCGTAGCCAGATAAGCCACTACTCAGATACATTGGCCCAATGCTGATGTAATGCTGAGCCACCATCTGTGACGCTGGGCCAACATTATTCCAACCTTATCCCTCTAAGCCCTAATCACGAATATAATCGTGAATATATTTTTTTTCTTAGCACTTTTTAAACACGCAACTACTTGACCTAGCGACATCAAACGTTATATTTGAGATGTTTATAAGGACTGTTCCTCAGGAATGTCAACTGTTTCCCATATACGACACCCCTCTTTCAGCAAATTAGGACACACACATTATTGCAATAAACCTAATAGATTCCTGCCGGGTCTAGTAAGATAAGCAGTAGAAACAGTTATATAATATAGACTTGTTTAAATCAAATAAATAATAAAGATAGGCTTACAGTAAAAAGGAGCAGTCAGCAAAATACATTCACCCAACACTGCACCAATGCTGAACCAACGTCAAAGACATTGACAGAACATCGGAACAGCATCGAGCCAATGGGTCCGTCTACATAATATATGTTTCACCATAAAAACACAGACTGTCAACGCCTTGGTCGATCAGCTTTGTAGAAAAAGGAGAATAACAATTTTTATTTCGGGATATAAGATATCAAACCGGTGACATAATTTTTGACACAATACAAGGTTTTGACACATAACTTCTCAATATCTTATTTACATCTAAGTTACGGGTTGACACTGACAGTTCAATAGGAAACTGTGTGGCCATCCATTGCCTTTACTAACATCAAATTGTTTGGGAATGGTATGCGGTTACATCATCGATGACATCGATGTACATGTGTTTTTGGTGGTAGCTTTGGTGGAGTACAGTATATTGATCTGCAAGTGAATTATTAATTGTTATAGCACACCGTGTAATCAGTGTTTTATGTAGGCGGTCCTCAGTCTTATATAGCTATCATAAATGTAACACAACTTCGGCTTCAACAAAAAAGGATGTTCTGTTAAACATGCGAGTCCCCGGCAGCAGTGTACTACAAGTCAGCACAATACTAACCCAATTCCGGTTCAATGCTGGACCGCCGGCGCTGGCCAACACCCTTTCAACACTGGACAGTGAATCAAGCTGGCTGGGTAATATCCTTAAACCAATGCTGGATTAATCTGTGGCTCAGCGTCTTTAACACCGGCATTAAGTGTCTTCAGCTAGTGTAGGGATACTAATTTACATTAACGTTAGAAGCCGTAACTATTGCTAATAATGGGAGCAGTCACTACCTTTTATAAATTCTTTCCAGTTATTTATTAAGGTTGGCCCACAATACAAAATGTTGTGCCATAATTTCATCATCATTTCCTACCTCTACGGTTAACCAATGTAGCTTTAATGTTGGTCCAACGTATCCTATGATGGCCCAACAACAACCCAACATTTGCTCCCTCTCCATAGCTGGGTCTGCTGTACACCTGCACAATGTCTACTTCGCAGGATCATCAGCCTCCTTCTCAGGGCCACACTAGTACAGCTAGGTGGCCCTGCTACAGTGCTTTGAGAATCTCTTCTGTAATTGCTGCGTTCTGATAGGGCCTCAAAAACTGGTGTGGTGGGCCTACATGTTTTGGAAGAATAGACCTTTATTTTGTGGGCCCTGGAATATATGCCAATTTATCTAAAATACACAAGAATTGAATTCATCGACCACAAATCACCTGGGGTCCATTAATTACACACATCTAGGTGGCAGACCAAAATTATTTTTTTTGAAGTAAAAAACCGCGTCGCCATCCTGAATTTGTAGGCGAAACATAGATCAAAACTATCTCAAAAAGCCTAGAAATGAATTTATCGACAGTAAATCAACCAGAAACCATAAATCACAATAGAAATTCATTTTTGTTATTATATTTTGGCGACCATTTTTTATTTTAAAAAAACTCAAGGTTTACAAACTTGAAGTTGTGGGTCGCGGTATAGCGAGGCACAACTTCAAGTATGTAAAAAAAAATATAATGTGGCGCTTTGAAGATTAATATAACAAGTAACTGAGGGAATTTAAATTAAAATGATTAAATTTTTTAATGATAAGTGAATGTGATATCAGAATGTTCCAATTTGCGGTTGATCTCATTATCCATCCATTCGTTCTGGGCAGCTGTGAAGTAGTTTTTCCAGTCGCCCACTTGTCCCTTTCTTATGAAAGAGCTGACGCTTTGATCCATATTAGGATAGTCTGTATAATTCACAGTCCGATTATCCTTCATGGAGTTAAAAGATGTCTTCTCCACCACCCACTCCACGTGTTCTTCATTCACGTCTATCTGTAGAAAATCAGCCACTCGGCGGATCACTTTTCTGATATCCCTAATCATTTCTTCGTAAGTTAGCGTCAGAATTGTCTGCGGATGACGCATCGAAGCCTCCCACCACTCCAGGCTGCTGTCCAGTACGTTGCCATAGGCAAGTTTGTCCTGCTGGACAAGGTTGAAGAAATCCTGCCAACTCCCTTCTTTGAAATCTCCATAGTGACCACACATGCGGTAATAGTTAAAGTAGGACACCAAGACATCTTTCGGGTTTCTTCTCACGTGTATCACTTTCACCTGTCCCACATCCACATACCTGGCCAAATATCTGTTAAAAATATATTGGAATTATCGGTAGGTAGGCCTATATATGGTTAGTGTCACAATGATGCATTAATTATCTGATGGGCCATAGTTTTGTCAGACAGGCCAACCAGAAATATTATTTACGGCAGCAAACCAGAAGTCAAATTTAGCATATATAACATGTCATATTTCAGTTCAATGGGCTAAACGTAAGAAATGTGTAGGCTTTACCAGCTAGGCCGGATGACCAATATTGATCATTGACCATTGCAAACTATTATTAGGCCTATATGTAAATTAGGTTTCAAGTAAAATAACCCTTTGACCGCCAAATTATTCAATTTGAATTTTCACCCACTCGAGGTTGTGTCTAACTGACGCGATCCACAACTTCAAGTGAGTGAAAAGTATTCAGATTTTACAAAATGGAGGTCAACTCTTTTCAAATATTGCTGGTTGATGTCACATTTTATCTTTAACATATCTAAAATGTGGTACTTAATGTGCTAATAAAAAATGGAAACCCGAATATATGCGGCACCGGCGGTTAAAGGGTTAAGGGCACAAAGCATGTAAGTTGGTACCATCCATGATTTCAACGTATCCCCATATTCTCCTTCATCATACATCAATTTTAATGGTCTAAGAGAATTTTAAATGATACTAAGTTATAGAGAAAGCCTTGCAGAAGCTTAAAATGTGCACTTTTAGTGCATTTTGTTCAATATTTTCGGTCCTATAGCCCGCCAAACATTTGAAAAGGTAAAAATAGACAATTTTTCCTGTTTCACTGGTATTTTGAGCAAAGAAAGACATAATAACATAGTAAAAAAATATGTTAATTTTTAGGATTTAAAAAAATTGAATGCGCAAAATATATGGTGATATTTCATTTCAGCGATTTCCCATTACAGAAAAACAAAAAAATACGTAAATATGACCATAAAAAAGCAAAAAGCATTTTTTGACATTTTTTTTGTAAAAATGATAATTAAAGTTTGCAGACATATTTTTAAATGACAAGTTGGTATGAATAACAAAAAATACATTTCCAAAATCATACCCTGGTGTCAGTTAACATATGGTACATTGTCTGGGTAAATCACATGGTTTTTGGCTGCGTGGCAAATAATGGATGATTTTCAGAGTTTTTGTCCGACTGTACGTCACGCTTTTATTTTTGATAATTTTATAAAGTTATGATGAAGCAGGTGCCTCAGATATTTCACATATTTAATAACGTGTCAAAAGGTGTGTCATTTGCAAAAATTGTGAATTTTATCTGAATTATTTACAAATTATAGCTATTTATATTTTGTCCGACTGTACGTCACGTTTTTGAAAAGGTTGAAAATCTGAGAAAATGTCGAGCGTAGATTCAATTTACCTACCTCGTGTCCTCTAAACAATAATTAGAATGCTTTTAAATAGCTCAGGAATATTAGAGAGGGATAAAAACAAATTGACAGGAATTCATATTATTTTGCAGATATTTTTTTGCTCAGGCTATAGAATTGTGGGCTACAGATGGAGAAGTCCGCCCGAAATCACAACAGACTTATGTTGAAATGGTGCTATGAAGTTACTAGATCAATATAAACTCACATAAATTTTGTCGTAACACAGTAACAGTTCCATTATTTGTAGGCATACCACATTAGTATGATTGGCCTACAGTAACAGTAACAACCTTATATTGATGGGCATTCGTGAAAAGTTCGCATACCGGTCATAAAATCCCAAAAATTGACAAAAAGGATTTTCTATGTTTCAAATAATGTTGAGCTCAACATTTTTTATATTCTTTGATAGGTAGCAAGATCATAATTTATTAAATACCTTGCAGTAGGCTTACTTATAAATATAGTCACCAGTAACATGATATTTCATGATAGTTTATATATTAATTTATCTGGTCTGTAGTCTGAGAAAATGAGTTACTGTACACTTGACCCAAATATATCAGATAACAAACTGAATCTGGGTGCAGACCTAGAAATTTCTGTTTTTGCTAAATTTATTCAATTCTAACAATTTTCGTTTCTTTTAAATATGTGCATTATTAAAAAATCCTTGACACTGCCACAGCACTAGAAGCCGTGCTTGAAGCCCCCTGAATTAGGGTACTCTTCATGCACAATTGTGGTTATCCTTTTCATAAAATTTCTCAATAATTTAATCATTGGGCATTCGATTTTCTCCCACCTCGCATATTTTCACTCCTTACACTTACCACTTGCATATTACAAACTAAAAATGATTTTTTTGTAATTACTTTAATAGTGGTAATCATATAATATATTGTTTGAAACAGTGTTTATCTTCTGTTTTGTACTTTATATCATGTTTGTATAGGAAAATACACCTTAAAGCCCCTCATTTACACCCTTTACATGCTAAGTTCAGTCTTACATTGGAAAAAAACTATAAATGTTTAAGCCTTGCGGTTTTTTGTGTCATTTTTTAGAAATGACACAGTATATGATACAAACATTTTAAATTTTCTAAGATAAAGTTGATTTTGGGCTGTTTTGTCAATGTTGGTGAAACAAAGTGGTACCAACTTACATGCTTTATGCCTAAGACATTTCAACAGCTTGGCCAGTATCCAGCAAACACGTCATTTTCATAGAAGGTTCTATGTTATTGTCATTGTTGTTTCGGTTAGGTATCTATAGACAACTAAATACAATCGGATGATTCTATAAATGCTGATGATGTTGCTAACCTCTAATACAACTTAAACACTGTTCTCAGTGACATAATATGACATTTGTCGATGATGATATGTTCTTGATATGTTTACTAACATATATGGGGCAAGATTATGGACGAGCGATTCCAAGTTATTATTTTTTTTACAAATTAGTCTAATTTATGAAAATTATTCAGAATGACTGGCTGCAACTAGAAAGTGAAATTATATCATATCTCAGTTACCCTGAAGTTATCATAAATTATAGGCGCAAATAATGGCTCCATAGGCCTAAGTAGGTTAGGCGTTCACTACCTTTTTTGTCACATATATGAAGACTTTTGGATCACTTCAAAAGAAAGTTAGGCCTACGTTTATATTTCACGTTCTTATATGACGGAGAAACACATGCAGCAACAAATGGCGTTAATAGGTCATCATCCATGTCAAGGCTATTGAGTTTCACAGAATATCCGACAACCTCATGCAGGCATTGTCGTTGATATCATACCTCATTCTCCTCACGTAGATGTCACTCGTGTCGCTCTCCGCAAGGTCAGTTCATGCAGATATCTTGCAGTGGATTATTTTGGCATAATAGTTGTATTTTAGCATGGTTAGTAAATTTCACGGTCAGCACGTCATGTATCTCCGCAAAAATTGCGGCGAAGTAATTAAATGTATTTAGGCCTATTATAAGTGGGATTGTGTTAGATTTGCGATATCTCATCAAATTTAAATAAGATTAGTGATTTATGAATTGTTAGGAATGCTACTCTTGAACTTTATTCATGGCTCAGCTGCTACTCGCTAAGCGCAGAGACGCTGTAGCCTATTATCAGAAATACATAATATACATCATTATTATGTATTTCTGCTGTTATGCATTAACTTTATAACAATCAAGCATCGTGATATTGGAACTAACGTTACTTGATATGATTCCTACCGGATAGGCCCCTATGTAAAATATCTTAAACATGCGAGAACGATATGACAATGGGCATCATCATAAATAAAATCATTGCGTAGGGCCTACCTATAGTAGAGATGGGTGGTGGAGTATATCCGCTCTGTGCGGTCATTTAACTTCTCTACTGAACTACAAGGTTCATACTCTAGATGAGGCGATGTCTAAGGGAAGTGTGTATCTTCCTCTCCAGGTCTGGAAGCTTGCAAAAGGAACACTATGTACCTCATCCAAGTGGTGCCTGAAACAGAACACTGCAATAAATTATAATTTAAGATTTTAGAGTTAAAATGACATGATATTAAAGCAAAATTGCTCTGAATTTCGTTTGCAACTATTTGTAACGCTATTACCAGGTAGGTAGTTTTGGTGCGGGAAACAAAATGATAGACCTCTATCTTATCTTGGCAATGCCTTTTATTTCATTTTTAGTAGTAGTCATTTATATTATCGAAATACCCAGTTTTTATTTCGGCAATGCCACTTAACATGATATTAGCTGTGTATGTCATACCATGTATATTATCATATGATTTTAACAAACTAACAATCTTGTATATACATGTACATATATCTCTTTCATTTCTATGACAAATAAGTCTGTAATGACTTTTCTTTTCTGTCAATAAAATATCTGTCTGTCTGTCTGTCTGCTATTACCAGGTAGGAGAGCAACCCTTTTTAGATAGCGATAGTATTATTACTAGCGCCCTTATTTATAACATCAGGATTTATTATCATGATGACGATGAATGATGATGATAATAAATCCTGAATTTTCCCTTTAACTTTGACTTCAACCGTAGTGCGCGAAATCAGATTTGAGGAACACTGTAATAAAAAATATATGGAAAATGGAAAATTTCACTCCATACATATCAATATTAAATATATTTTTGCTTGAAGGGGAAAAACGATTGTTTGCAAAATAGCTAAATATTTTTTTAAAAATTGTACAAATAACAAAGCGATGTAAAATCCGTCAGTAGATTTTATTAAACGAAAATAATCCGCAGAAAACGGAGAATTCCGTAGAATGGGCAAGTCTAGTGCTCGTGATACATATAGGCCTATACTAGAATAGATAACACCCTTCAACTATTAGCATATACGTCTCAATTTAAGTGGGGTAATTTAGGGCGAGCATGGAATGCACGTGATACCTACATTGACCCAATGTCGGTTTAATGGAAAGTGACAACACATTGCAACTATTAGAATAATTATGTATCACATATTATATGGAAAATATACTTTACAAAGTTTCTTATATTGTGAATTGATTACCTTAGCATCAACTTAATATTATATCACTTATAAAATAACGATTAATCAGAGTAAATTGGGCAATAAACACATTCGGCAGATTCCAGCAATTCTCTACTCATGCAGTTGGGTGTTTTATGATAAATAAGTCAACAATGACTTTTAATTATGTCAATAAAACATCTATCTATCTATCTATCTATCTATCTATCTATCTATCTATCTATCTATCTATCTATCTATCTATCTATCTATCTATCTATCTATCTATCTATCTATCTATCTATCTATCTATCTATCTATCTATCTATCTATCTATCTATCTATCTATCTATCTATCTATCTATCTATCTATCTATCTATCTATCTATCTATCTATCTATCTATCTATCTATCTATCTATCTATCTATCTATCTATCTATCTATCTATCTATCTATCTATCTATCTATCTATCTATCTATCTATCTATCTATCTATCTATCTATCTATCTATCTATCTATTATACAAACACCTTTACCTGATTTAGGATAAGTTGCCACAATAACGTCATCCCCGCTAAACGATAGCTGATTGGCTACTATATCCAGCCTCTCTCTGGTTACTAGATGATGATAGTAAATATTGTCCACTGAGAATTCCCCTTTGAGACGATGAGTGCACACACTGCCTTCGTACGATACCATGGTAGAGTCTGATTATGTCAACTGTAAAAAATATACATTACGCAATGAATTGATTAAGAAAATAGAAGTAATTATTTACCGTGTCTAAAGTCCCGTTCAGACCTGACGCGTCAGTCGCATTCGACGACAAAATGCTTACGACAGAACGCGCGTGACTGTTCACACATGTTACGACAAAACTCGGACCCCCTCAAATCATTTGTTGTGACACACGTGGCCGAAGTTTTTTGAAGTTTTTTGCTGGACAAAAATTCTATATCCAAGATGGATGCAAGTATATTCGACGAGCTAGAAGAAGATATGTTGATCATTGCTGCTATATTCCACAAGAAGAAAAAACGCCCACAAAACAGAAAAAAATGGGTTCACGAAATGCTGAAGAAACGAGAGAGATATGGAGAATACCACCGACTGGTCCAGGAGCTGAGACTGGATGGAAAAAGGTTCCAAAACTATTTCGTGTTTCACCAACCGAATTTGAGTTCTTGGCCAGCCAGGTTGACCCTCTCATACAGATACGCGCTATAGAAAAGCAGTATCTGTCTAGAAAGGTGGCTTCTTGGTCATATACATCGCTACCAGGAAAATGTGCGCAGCCAAGTAAACAACATTATTTAGAATGTTTTGCCACGTGACGAGAAACAGTCCGTGATTGGCTGGCAAAAAAGTCGTAAGCCTACACCGCGCATTCGCGACAAAAGTTGAATATTTTTCAACTTTCTGCGGACGCACCGCGAGGGGGTAGCGTCCGCGAGTTCGAAACGCTACCTGATGTGAACACCTTATCATATTGTGGAAGGCTCAACTTTTCCGGACGCGTCGTACCGCTAGTGAAAAGTCGTAACAGGTGTGAACGCCCCTTTAATGATATGATCTGCTGTGTTATGTTGATAATAATGAAACAATTATACTGCTAAACACGGGAATCATGATGGAAAAACAACCAACAAAACAAAAGATGTTGGCTCATAGTTATTTTCAGGTCAACATCTCGGGCGCTAACTGGTTGTGGAGCCAGTATGCTTGCAGGTATATAATGTTCAATCAGTCGCTTCGCAATGGAAAACTGGCACATGACTGGCTTACAGCCAATGTCAGCCCTATTTCTAAAAAAAAAGAGATAAACACTTATATAGTTTAGCTAGTGATCACTCAAATGCCCCACCTCCGGCTGCGCGCGATGCCAGTCCAACATCCTACTATCACTGGCGAAGTGGGGTGCTTGCTGCTAGCACTGGTTAAGTGAAGATATAAGTATAATAAAAAGAGAAGATACATTTTATTGCTGAGAAAAAGCAGCTACCCTTTTGGTGAAATTATCAAAACTTAACAACACATCATCTCGACCATTCGACACATAAATATTATCAAAAAATAAGTTTAATTTAACCATAATTAATGATATTCCTGATAAATATACTCTTGACTAAGGGGAGTGGTGGGCGGGATTTCAAAGTTAGAAAAGTGAGACAGCAACCCTGACAACGTGACAGAGGGTGCTTGAGGAGCGCGCAGCGCGGTGCCATGCGCAAAATTTACGTCATACACTGGTCTCAACCATAACTCGACGAGGCCGCCATTAACGTGATCGCCTAAGCACATTGAGAAGGGAGAAACAATGCTGCTTCTCTTAAAACCCTACACAGGAACAGCGGGGTTCGAAACCAGGACGCATGTATGACTGGCGAGGCAGTCAGGCGCTCTAGCCATTGCACCACGTCCCCTTCTCTGACAGGGGGGTACTAAACCGGGGTAGTTATAGGAGGGCACTGAGAGAGGAGTTAGGGAAACCAAACATGAAATGTGCACATACAGGCTACATTGGGTGATGAGAACCTCCTGAGGATGGTGTAGGGAAACCAATCCGGGAGGCAGGGACAGTGAGGGGGTGCAAGGGGTGAAAGTGACGATCATTAGACGTCGTGCTAGGCAAGGCACGATGTCTGGATATCTGGGTAAGGTAATACGGCAAGGTGTAATGATATCTCCGGATCACTGTCGCTCACCGTGAAAGGGTGTACATGTATAAATAACAGGGGTGTGGACTACAAGTAAAGATACAGAGGAAGGAGAGGGGGCACCTGTAATTACCCACAATCCGTGTATCCCTGGATTGTTGTACAATTACAGACCCGTTACTCTCACTAGCATCAGTTGCAAACTGCTAGAGCATATTATCTTGAGCCATACGATGAGTCATTTTGAGTAATATAATATTTTCATTCATCGCCACCATGGAATCACAAGTAGCATTCAATTCAAAGGTTATTTATTGTCGTTAGAAATACAACATGATACGAAATTCAATATACAGATGAAATTAATGATATATCCCATCTAATGACAAAAAGGACAACACGCCTACTAGCGTATGTGCTCTCAAAAAGTTACATTTTTGTGTTATGAAAAATAAATAGTGCAGATGTGCATGATAAAAACAAAGTAACATATACATTAGAGGATATGATTTGTAACAAAACACATTATACTTTAGTAAAAAAATGTATTTAAAGCTTGTTTATAACGTGTAAAAATGACATCGAAATATATTTTGCTAGAAAAACACTCTAACACCTGATGGCTTTTCGTGCGGCAGATGTTCTACATTTACACGTGATACTATTTGTCCATTAATCTTAAAAGGCCTACAGTGGGACCTTGGAATCGGACTCCCCATGGGACTGATTGAAAGTGGTCAAATTTTTTAGTCGGTTTCATTTGTGAATCCAGCCAATTTCGAATGAGAATATACTCATTACTAGTCAGTCTGCTTATAGAAATAGGTTCCACGCCTCACAATTACTCACAGTTGAGTATGGGATTTTCAGTTAAAAATCGATATTGTTCAAAAGACCGCCAGTGGCCATCTTGGATTGTTCTTTTCCCGACCAAGCGCGACATGCATCATTTAAAAAATAAACTGTGTTGACCTCCAAAACTCTATTTTCTGCCTGATTGCATTTAAAAAATGAGATTCATTGGGAAGCCAGTGGATGAAATACTTGCTTTGAATACTTGCTTTTCACTGTAATGTAATTTACGGCGGCCATTTTGGATTTTACGCTTTACAAAATTCCGCCCACCTTTTCGAGAGAGGCGTAGAAGCGTATTTTTTTACATATACCTTAAGCTACCTAAAACAATCGTCAAACCTCACTTGCCAAAGGTTGGTCACGGAATCATGATTTTGGACCCTACTACAAGAAATGTCCCTTGAACATGTCGAAGAGCTCCGCGGGTTTCAATAATAACAGTTAAATCAATATTTTCGTTAATTCATTTCAATAATTCAAAACAAAAAAGTGTTTTATCTTACTTTAAACAAAACAAATTGTTCACATCCCCCTTTTTATCAATTTAGATTACAGTTATGTCCCTTCCGTTGCACATTCTGGATGTAGACCTACCTTGCATGCGAAAATGAAATATTGTGTCAAATCAACCTTTTTTTGTCACTAATCTTAGATTTTACCCAAACTGGTATTGACACCAAAATCGCCAACCTGCTTTTATTCATTCCAAAAGATATATCAATTTATTGGTTGACCTTGGACATATGGCGGTCATCTTGTATTTTTCATCCGGAATGCAATGTCTAAAAACAATTCTGACAGCACTACGATGTTGGGCATACCTGAAAACCCCATGGTAGACACCGAAAACATGAATATACCTCTATTGTGTCGAAAATTATAGGCATTCACTATTTCATCTGCGGCAAAAGTCGGCCATCGTTGCTTTTACCCACAATGTAATGTCATTTTTGACCACACCATCAGGTCGGGCATATCTGAAAACATTATAGTAGACACCAAAATCATGCACCTGCTCCTATTCTGTGGGAAATTATATCAATTAAATGTTTAACCTTGGCCAAATGGAAGCCATCTTGGATATTTTACCCACAGTGCAATGTTCAAAGTATTTTGTGGTCACACCATTAGGTCGGGATAAAAAGAAGCCGAATGAACAAGTTTGTCATTGAGGGATAATACAGTTCAATTTATGTCGGGTAGCACCCCCTCCCCTTCCCCACATGTCACAACACCTCCTTAACACGTGGTTCATGCTGCTTGTAAGTGAGAGAATACAACGGTTCCCTCAAAACATGGCATTTTACATCACAGTTACAGTAAAACAAAAATATTCTCAAAATTGAAGACTGAGAATTTAAAAAAATTCAGAGTGAGCATCTACATTTGCGCATCTACATTTATACTGATGTTGTTGTCCCGATTGAAAAGTTAAATTTAGATACAATAAACGTAAATGTTGATACATAATAGTTGGATAAGAAAGAGTGCCAAAACACTGGGCTGAAAAGATGCATAAATATTAGTATTTTATTAAATAGACAAACCTATGCATGAAGGTGATATGTAACATATATTAACAACATATAACGTAGTTTTGTATTAAATTATTTATCGTTGTGGTATTGGGGTCATATATGTCACTATGTATAGTGATAGTGCAGTCGCTAATGTAGCAAAAATGGCAGTAAAAAAATCATGATAAAGTTTGTAACTATGGTCCAACATTTTCATGAGCATTTACCTAATCTGAAAAGTTGTGGTGCCATTTGTACAGACCAAGGGCAAGGTCATTGAGAGGTCATTGAAGCTCACCACCCTCAATTCACCACATACAACACACATTTGATTCCGGAATGCACCATGCAATGAAAATAGGCTATTACTTTTGACCATATAATATAATATGTACCTAACCTCTAAGATCTGTTCTAATGTTGGGCCAACATCGTAGACAATGTACAAATATTAAAAAAACATTACGTACACGTTTATTGCTTGCTGGACAGTGCCCATCATTGCATGCGATATCATCATATTTTTTTCTCACTGCATTGTATTTCCATTGTATAATACTATGTCGTACTTGTAATCTCTCTTCAATCTGGATAATCTACACTGCTATCCAAACTAATTCACGACAGTTTACACAAGTCTGAGATACATGATTGAGCTATGGCCTCTAGACCATCCTTTAATGTGTTAGAAAGCGTTCTGAGTATGGTCAAACAGACTTTGTGAACATTAGCTTGAGACTAGGACTACACTCAGTGGGGGAAATGATTTTTGAGAAGAGGGCTCGATGGCATATCGTTCTCGTTATCAATAATGTACTCATGCACACAAAAAAGGCCAAAAGCTAACTTTGATGCTACTCTGGCCACGTCATGTTTAAAACACACAAGTAGAAAGCGTGGTCAGCTCCTTGCGCAAGTCTATTATGTGTTTTGCCCAATCTTTAAGTTGAACACTGATCACCAAGTAAGTTATGAACCAATCAAAGCTGACGTCCACTTTGAACACTGCCATGCAACGGAAAATGGCCATGTGTTGGGGTGCTGGATTCAAAGTGCACAGTCTGACACGCTCTAGACAGCTGATTGAGTATATGCAAAAATTGGGCATTAGCCCAACATATGATCGTATTTTGCGGATTGAAACTAAATTAGCTGAGGCTGTCTTGGAAAACATGACGCAGACTGCAGTTTATGTACCAGGTGGTTTAAAATTTCAACAACCAGTATTTTTTGCTGCTGACAACATAGATTGCGATGAAGATACTCCTGATGGCAAATCGACATTGCATGCTACAATATTGTAGTTGTATTTCAGCCTCATAGTTATACCAATGCAGGTCAGATCGCAAGTTTGCCACTTAACACCAGCACAGACAGCATCCAATAGATCTCTTCAGAGTTTACAACCTCTATTGCAGATATTATTCAGTCTGATATGCCTATTAGTTCAACTTCAAAGCCCAAGGAAAGCAAAAAGTAGGTCCTAATCAGGGACAGTTTTTGAAATGATGCATGATTATGACTGGCTGCTTGCAATATATCACTAACGATCACCACAGATGCGACAATGAATCATGTATAAAACAAAAAATACCAACAAGGGCAACCTATAACTCAAGTGAAGTAGCCAAACCTCAAACCTATATTCGTGCGTTGTCACTGATATCATCACCTGCACATGAATACAGAACATTGCTCACCGTCCTTCAACAGTCACAGCATATCAACACACACATCATGGGTCCTGGAATAAAAAAACAATAATCACATTTGACTTTGACTTGTACATAAGGGTTATAAAGCTTCGATCAGGCCCTAAAGCCAGAACTCCAAGATAAATACATCTTTCGAATTTCACACAATCCTGTGGAGTACCAGAGCAATAATTGAAGGAAGTGGTCTTGATGATGCTTGGATAAATTCCCAGTTGGATGGACCAGCCACAACTCGCCAGATTTTAGAATGGAGACACATAAGGCGTGCGATTAATGATCACATCACCACACTACAAGTATTATTTGATCTATATGTTGAAGCATTCGTTGTAGAGAATGATTCCCACAGCTCAAAGAATACAACAAAACACATGAAGATACGCCAATGTTTAAATGGGCATGTATGTAAATGGAGATGCTAGAGATATTGTTACAGTTCAGTAACGCCACATGTGGTTTGTGGCACTTGCATTTGCTATCCCAGGAAAGACTGTCATTTCTTATTCAGACAAAACCGCTTGAAATCTGCCCAGTAACGGAGTACATTGCAAAGATGTACAACTTGAAGAAACTGATTCAGAGGTGTGACAGTCTTTCAGCGAAGGAAAATTTAGTGTCAAGAAATCTGGGCAAGAGTTCTGCAACATTGGCGTTGATACGTTCTGGAGCAAGTTAATAGAACTATGAAAGTGATGGGTGGCCTAAAAGGCATCACCCAGAGGCCAAATACTCTGGCAAGGTATTTCTTAGCTGCCCCTGAGTTGGCTCGCCTTGCTCTAGAAGCAGACAAAATGGTAGATTTCAGTCAGGCACAGTCGAGTCACCAGCATGATCAATTGAAAATGCTGTTGGATTACCTACACGTGTGATCAAGCTTGATCCTGCACCAGCAGCTGTGAAAGAGTTGGTGCGATGCAACTGCAGTGGCAGTAGCCACGTACGTGTTCTACAAACCGATGCTCAAAAAAATGAACATGGTATGTACAGATTAATGCAAATGTGCTTTCAGTGAACAATACGAGTGTGAAAATGTGGAAAGTAGTAATTATTGGAGGGCATGATTCTGACGCAGAGGGAGTTGACAATGACGAACAATCATCATATTCATTGATTAGAGTATTTACAATAAACAATACGTTGATTATGTTCAGGATTGTTTCTTTCAGTTACTATTTGAATTTTAGTGTGAGCAACACTTTGTTGACCGCATTGCAATACTGATGATTCCGTAATAAAATGTATCTTGCTTCAACCCTTTAACCGCAAAAAATTATTCAATCTGATTTTTCACCCACTTGAAGTTGTGTCTCACTGACGCGATCCACAACTTCAAGTGATTGAAAATTATTCAGATTTGACAAAATGGAGGTCAACTGTTTTCAAATTGCTGATTGATGTCACATTTTATCTTTAACATGTTTAAAAGATGGTGCTCAATGTGCTAATAAAAAATGAAAACCCGAATATATGCGGCACCGGCGGTTAAAGGGTTAAATCGCTATTCACTTGGTTTCCCGAAAATGACCCCAAAAGTTCATGATATAGTAATAAGACCTGGGATGAACATGTATACATAGAAATGCTTTTAAATTTAATCTCAATATAATTGTCTGGTTCATATTGCAAATCATGGCGTAAATGTGGATAATTTTAACTCGACCTCTAAATGACCATGAAAAGGTCATAACCTTTGTCTGTGCAAATGGCAACAAAACTTTTCAGACTCCTAGTAGAAGTGATTTATGTTTGTTGCCAAACTTTATCACATAATTATTTTTAAAATACATTAGCGACTGTACTATGACAGCTTAGACTCTTTTCTACCCACTGATGATTATATTTGGTTCGGGTGAACACAGTCCAGCAGGCGCGGGAAAAAATGAAATGAAGTAAATCGGGCTTTAGACCACTTTTGTGCACATACAGGCTAAATTGATCCAGGGTAACCTCCTGAAGATGGTGAGATGAGTGAGATGACACAGCCCTGCAGACACAGGATTCGAAATTCAAACTCTCGAGGTCTGAGGCCGAGCACGCTACCTCTCGGTCACGGAGGCTCCCCACAATACTGAGTTTCACGAGTGGGTGGGGAAGAAACATTTGTGTATCTTTCAAACCGTCGAGACCGGGAAATGAACCCCCGGCCGAACTCTAGCGTGAAAGGCAGCGGGGCTAACCACTACCCCAGGGCCCCAGCAGGGGCGGGATGTCCGTCCGGTGTTTGGACCGGTGTTGGGCCAGCCTCCTGGACGCTGTCCCAGCACTGCCCCGGCAGTGGGTCGATCCTGGTGTTTGCTGGGATGATTATTACATTACTGTGTAGTAATGCTACTTTTTGGCTGTCTCGTTCAGCATAATTATTATGTTATTACTACTTATATTTTGGAGTGATTTAAAAACCCAAATGGGCTGGGTACTATAATGTGATCATATTTATTTTGTCTATGATTTGTCTGTACATATGTCACTATAATAAAAATATACAAAACAAATAATATAGGCTACTTACATAATTACCTGTATCGAAGTATTTGATCTGCCAGTAACACACTGCTGATAGTCCACTATATTTACTATCATTGGCAATGGGAGACGTAAACACACTGTCGAGGGGCAAATTCTACTTGGTATCAGATTGTTCTGTCATCACGTGGGGTGTTTTGCATGCATGATAACAGTTTGTATTGTACAGTTTAACGGCTTTATAACGATTTTAGTAGACCAACCCTTATCGAAAAAAATATTTTGTGATTGAAATTCTCCATATACATAATTGGCAATATGGCATTATTTATTGGCTATGCACACCTTCTAATTTTTTACGGAGGCTCTATTTTTTATATCAATCATGTCTAACCTTGGTAAGCCCAGGTATGCCAGTAGTTACAATAGTAAAAATACAAAAACCATGTTTAGATCACAGTTGTTTGAGGCTTTGACTTTTGCAGACCTGTATAATTTAGCAATAAATATATATATTTTTGTGTAAATATTGGCCTTCAAACAATATCCTTAATCAGATACCGAAAGCGTTCAATTTTATGGATTATTAGCCAATATATTGTTAATTGTGTCATTCTAGTCTGCATGGTAAAGTATGCCGTATGATATACAATGATATACCCACAGGTGGAAAAAATGACAGAAAAAAACATAAAAAAACAACTGACCGAATGCTGTTCTAACCTTTACTGACCTTCATAACACAGAAGATGTCGTTTTTTAATATATATCTAGCTTATTAATTAGCCGATTTACATTTCGGTGGTGGTATAGTTACATTTGAATAATAGTTAATATATAATGATAGTTATATTATGTATTAGGTCAAGCTTCAGATTACGTCAAGTGGTGCACTTCCAGAATGAAAAGACCTACAAATAATATTAGGACCAAATTTTGACGCAACGGTCTATCTGAAGTTATTGTAGGGGCCTTCATAACATATATTGTTCTAATATTTTTTGTATTAATATTAACCATTATGTTTTGATGCCAGCTTTTTAAAAATTGATCGATTACTGGTAAAGATTTTGCCAATTATGTTATATAGAAGGCCATTCCAATGACAGGTGATTTGCTCACTAATGGTTGGTCTGTAACCGTTATAAAGCTGTTAAGCTGTACAATTCAAACTGCTATCATGTATAAATAACACCCCACACTACAACAGAGCAATGTGGTACCAAAAACAATTCCCCCCTCTGACTGGTACCTGTCATGCATGTGGCTCATGGAAAAAGAATATAGATAGACTTGTGCGATGAAAACAACATCATTGTACCATGAGGTTATGAATTTTATCGACGTAAATAACCTTTATTTTTAAAATAATTTAAGTCTGCATTTTTCAGCCATTAACAGCCATCCATTTTAGTAACCGACGTTTTTGAATTTACTAATTATTGACAAATATATTGCCAGTTATCAGTGGTTATGTACATAGAGAGAGTCAATTACAATGGATTTTTTTCACATGCTACTTAAACAAATAATAGAGAGTTTGATATTTCTTAACCCAACAAATTTCTGCTCCTCATATTAGTCCGTGATACAGACCAAAAGTTGGTACCACTCGGAGGTACCAAACGAAAATTTTACACCTTCTTAGACATGCCTGGGGCATATCAAAAATGTATGATGGACATCTGAAAGGAGTAGCTTTTTTAAAATATAGCGATTTTATTTTTTTGCAACTTTCCCCCTTGTTCAGTATAGGACAAATCTATAATAAAGAGTGTTTGAACACAGCTGTATGCCTCGTCAGCCTACCTGCGACCAGAAACATCATGTAGACGGATTTTCCATCCGTCCATCTGCCTGTCTGCCCGCTCATTGTTCGTCCGTCCGTCCACCGTCAGTCCGTCCGTCTGTCTGTCCGTCCGAGCAAAATAGTTACGTTTGCAGTGGTCGCAGGTATGCTGACAAGTACTGGTGCGTCAGTGTGATACAAACAATCAGACCGTGAGTTCATGGACAGGATTTAATATTCTAACAAGAAACAACATCAGTGTTTCAAACGACACTGTGAGCTACCTTCCAGCAGTCCATGGACCTGCTACTAACATCTCTACCGTGTTAGAGCTACTGTGCCAAGCACAGTACATCACAAAAACCCTCCATATTGAAGAAGTGCTATGTGTTTTAGATCAGGCTTTGTATGCGAAAACAGCTGAAGTGATATGGAAACAACCACAGCAATTTAGCCACATAGTTCTTCGGTTTAGTGTCTTACACACCATTTGCAATTTTTTTGCAGGTATTGGCAAGAGGTTCGGAGATGCAGGTTTGCGTGATGTAGCAATATAATTTGGTATAGTTGCAGAAGGATCAGTTGGCAGTGTAGTAGATGGCAAACAATACAACCGTGGTGTTCGACTGCACAAAATAATATATAAAGCAGTTGAGGAGGATCATGTAGGAAGGATTCCATTCATGGCTGGAGGACAATCACCATGATGACCTGCCATATTTGAACGTGGTTTTCTTCAAAATGAAAGAACTACATGATGACCTGTGTCAAAGTCGTCTGAATGAAGTCATTCAAAACGAATCTTGTGTTCGCATATGTATGCTTTACAACACTGTATTTTGGAAAAGTAAGAAAACAAAGTGGCCAAATAGCATCATTCGAGATGTCTCACCTTGACATATTGTATAAACTTCTAGGTCTGATCAGGGCCTCAAGAGAGGGCAATTGGCAGCTGCATCTGAACGCCATTCACTGTATGATCCCTTGGTGCTTTGCAAATGATCGACAAAACCATGCACGTTATCTTCCAATCTACTATGATCAAATGACAAGCCTACCTAAAGATCACCCATTTTCATATGAACACCTTAAGCAGGGAGGGCCATCAGTTCAGAGGTGAGATCACAACCCTTTTGGGAAAGTTCCTATTGATTAAACATTATTGAAGGGACTGTGAACAAGGACACACAGACCCCTGGCGGACCTAAAGGCTTTATCTTGAAACCTCCAACGCTAACAAAATACTACATAAATGAAGAATACCGTAGCACATGTCTGAGACAACTTCGTAGCATTATCGACCAGCAGCAGAGTCAACCAACTGGCATTTAAAAAGATGAGTCAGATGTTTAGATGGTCATTGATTTATTAGAAAACAGCTGGACAAATCCTTTCTCTGAGACACCAGGTGATCTTGCCGGACTTGCAACTGATAGAGTGGCCCCGAATGATGTGACGCGTGATCTTCTAGATGCTTCTAGATTGATGAAAATTCCAGTCTGAACGCATTGAAGCTAACCCTCATCAGTTTGAAGTTTTGCAGCACCCACTGGGTCTTATACCATATTCTCTAGCCAACTATGATGGTAGGTCCTAAAATGAAGAAAACTAGCAAGACTATATTAGCTAAAAGACTTGAAGAAAAGGTGTCTGCAACAGAATCTGTCTCAGTGCCATCACTGACCATCATTGATGGAATGTCACTAATACACAAACTACCTGGTGAGAATCGTACATTTTCTGAAGTGTGTCATCAGAGACTGAGCAGAGGTTCCAGTGATGTTGTACAATTTATTCAAATATTGCGTGCCCACAGAATAAAAAACTCGATACGAATTTTGACCTCACAATTAAGCAAAAACAACTTATCAAATTCATTGCTGCTGACTGGAAGCCGTCACGCATACGAGAACGATTGGGCTCGAAAGTTTTAGAGTTTGAATTACGCACAAATCCGCAGTAGAGGTTGAAGAGTAGCAAACCTCTCAAGAAGAAGCGGACACCCTCATTCTCTTGCATGCCAAGAGTGTACAAGAAATTCCAAGATGTTTTTGCCAGATTTGGTCATCAATGGACTGTTCCAGGAGATCTTTTTGACATACTACAATAATTCACTTACCGTCTCTACTCCTTGTCGTCTACAACCTGTGATGTAAATGATCCACGTTATGAGTTATTTAGAGCCAAGAATGGAGCTGTAGCTTCTGGAGAGCTCCCACCCTGCAGTGACTGCCTCCAGCTGTCTTCGTGACAAAAGAGCCAACTACCATAACTACCAAGCAGCAATATGGCAACACTGTTTGGAAAAGTTACCTCGGGTAACAAACCCTGCAGACGGGCATGGTTGGTCAGTAGACAATGGCGACTTGACAGTGCAATGGATGAGTGGCTCTCCAGCTCCGGATATGGTCCTCAATTGTATGTCCTGTAACTGCAAACGGGATTGCCAAGGGTCATCCTGCCAATATGTAAGCAACGAACTGAAATGTACAGATGCATGCTTTCTGAAAGGCTGCTCCAATATTCAAGAAGACAAAGATTGTGTCGTTAAAATGATCATAGGCTGGTGTAATTTGTCTATATAATAACTAGTCTTTAAATAATTACTCATTAAAATGTATATTTCCCTAGGCAAACTGTCGTCTGTAGCTAGTCATGTGTTGCTTGTCATTCGCAGTTTTAAGTCAGTCATCGCTTGTATGAAATATATATCTCTGTTGCAATTATTGAAGTACAGTTAGGTAATGTTTTTTAAATGACTTGTCAGCTTTTTTTATAATATAACTAATATATAATCATGTAAGGATATAATCATATGGCTTGTAATAATTGTCTCCATGACCACATTATTTAGTAAACTTTACTCTATCTGCATAAAACATAAAACTTTTTTTGGTTTGATTCTGATCAAACAGTGTCATGTCACTTGAAGCCAGTCATTTATCATTAGTATGTGATATTATCTGTCCTAAACCAAGTTATAATAGTTTTTGTCTTTACTTAATTATACCAATTACATTTTTAGTACATCACTAAAATATCATCACATAATTGTAAACGTGTCTTAATAACTACCTTATTCAGTGAAGTTTACAATATAAGCATTTGTGCATATATGACACACATACATTTTCCATAGTGTCTATAATGACCGTGTTGTTGTAGTATCTAACTGTGTCTACCCAGAAAGCATGACACATCGACCCAATGCTGGCCCACCGTCTATGACGTCGGCCCAACAGTGTGTGGATGTGTCGTGTTTGCTGGGTATGATGAATATTATCTGGAATAATTATTCATCAAGATATTGCTTATTTCCTAGTTAAATCGTATAATTTCGATTGATACGTCGGGATTTTATTTTTCAGTGCTCAAAGGGTTATTTTCGCATATTAAAATACATTTAATAAGTTGTTTTTTTTGTGTGTATTCTTAGTTGCGATTGCATGCATTTCTGCTTTGACATATCTTTAAAAATATGATCATGTGATCGGCTTGTAAAATGTGTCTTAATAACTGCCTTATTCAGTTTGCAGTAAGCTAAGCCTTTGTGTATTAATGGCATTCATACATTTTCTTGGTTTGATGCCATAATGTTTATAGTGACTGTTGTTGTAGGACGTAACTGTGTATATGATGAATATGATCTCGACTGATTTTTCATTAAAATTTTGATTATTTTCCTAGTCAAATCGTCCCATGTCGCTTGATTCGTCTGTTTTTTATTTTATTTTCGGTGCTTAAAGGGTTATTTTCACATATTAAAATTGATTTAAATTTTTTAGAAGTATGTTTTTGTGTTCTCAGTCACCATTGCATGAATTTCGACATTGATATGCCCCCACAGGCATCTTAATACTCATCACTTACATGACATAATGGTAGAATTTCTGCGAGAAAATCATCAAAATAATACTATACTACATATAAACAAAGTGATTTTTCTAACCTTAAGCTACTACTTACAGAGGTCCATCATAACATTTTATACTCCTCAGATGTATGACCAAACGAAAAGCAAACAATTTTTTGGTACCTCCATTTGGTACCAATACCCAATTTTTTGCTATCTGTACCACGGACTATATGTGTGGTAGTCTACTGCATGATGGCAATCCATACGAAGGAGGAATACTATACTAAGACCGTTGGACCTGACAAAACCTTCCCGACCTGATATGAAGTTTAATTTTTTAATGTAATTTATTTGTGGACACCATTGTTTTGACAAAGTTTGGTCCATGTGTAAGATAGGGATAATAAAACCGCTGGAGTGAGTAGGGGGTAGTCCCTTATAAGGGATCTGACCAAACCTTTCCGACCTCATATTTTTACAGTTTTACGATTTTCACAATGTATTCATGTGGGCTCTACTACTTGGTTTTGGCAAAGTTGTGTCCATGGGCTGGATGGGGTGAAATCAACTCGCAGCTGACAAATCTTTTTGGCATCACATCGATGTAATTAGTGTCAGATGGTTAATTTGCCTGGGCCTGATTGGGTGAAATCTTCTGTCACAGGCTCACAGACTACACATACTCACCTTCTGACAGCATGGGCACATGTGTTGTGCACCTGCATGATAATAAAGCGAAATGTGTTAAAGGCAGCATACATTGCCTTCTGGGTATATTTACCATGTCTCATCCCACAACTGAAAATATACACACCAAGATGTGTTCTTTTTAAATCACAAATCACAACTTCAAAAGTGCATGTGAAATATGAAATTTTTTGGGCGCCATCCTGGATTTCATACAAAAAATATTACAATTTAAAAATAAAGCAATAGGTTTAACAGATTCCTTGACCATTAAAATTTAGGAATTGCCATAAAAATAATGCTTCTAAGTTGATTAGGAGGCATGATATTTTCAACTATGCGTTGCAGGACTTTTCGGTGATTTTGATAGCGGCCATTCTGAAAATCGTTCTTTGACAATTTCTGCTCCCTCGATTAAATGTTAGCAGCCTTATTCTGACTTGTGATAGGTCCCGGAACAAAATTATACCACTCAATGAGAATCCTGGTGATATTTTAAAACACAAATCATAACTTCGAAAGTGCATAGAGTTAGTTGAAATATGTATTTTTTTGTAATTTTTTTGCCGCCATCTTGAATTACAGTATTAAATTTAGCTGTTGAAAATAGTTTTAACAGATTCCTTGACCTCCTAAACGTAGGATTAGGTACTAAAATCATCATTCATAGTTGATTAGGAGACAAGATATATGTTAAATTATGAATTTATGGCGAGTTCTGAAATTTTGATTGCGGTCATTTTGAAAATCGGTTGTATTGGCTATTTCGTCCCTACACATCACGTGTTAACAGGCCGATTCTGACCCAGGAGATGTCCCTGAACAAAATGATACCACTCACGGAGGGTCCTGGGGGGAGAGGGGGGGGGGGGTGTGCACGGTTACTCCACCCCCACCCCCTGGGCTCATGGACTGCCATCCCTTCATGGGCTATGGATAGTGGGAACACAAATGTTGACTAAGTGATCCCTCTTAAGAAATACCCATAGAGGTATATAATTATATTATACATATTGGATAATAACTAAATCGGTAAAGTATATTAGATAATTTATGTGTAATTCCTTCAGATATTCTGAACGAATACATTATTATTTTATTTAGGGCGTCTTACACAATAACCTTTACAGCGCAGGGATCGACTTTAGACGTCTGTCGGTCCTCTCACTGAAAAAATAAACAAATTATAATGGTTGTACACCTATGACATAGGTATTCAAATGAAGCGGAAAGAGTCAACTAAGACATCTATGATGATCTCAAATTGAAAATAACCCTTTGTTCTCTATGGTTTGAATACAAGTATTTCAGCGCTTTAAGGATTCAGTGTGACCGTACAGAGTAGTCTTACATACGTGTAAAGCCGAGTTCTCCATACAGGCCCGACATGCTTGAATACGTAGAACTGCAATATATATTTAGGGCCTATATATTTAAAAAAATAAGATGGATTTTTTCAATCATCTCGGCCCTTTTTGTTGCCCAATCTTCACTAAATACATAACATGACCCTTTGTTAATTAAATAACATTAAAAAGCTAAGTTAGATATCAATCGGAAATTTGAATTGTTTGCATTTTTTGTAATAGTAAAAATCTGGCTGTTATCTTTGACAGCCAGTAGTTTAGGCTTCCATTCTATGAAAGAAACATGTCATGCGTACGTATCGATTGTGAGGATTTAATACGTGTGGATTGCCTATACCTGTATACGGTACACTGCACAGGCCGTGATGCTTGTTACCTGTGTCAGTGTATGTCTGCGACCTACAACCAGCTCACACAAGACGTTGAATCAATGTTGATTTAGCGTAGACGGTGGACCAACGCTACAGCAACATTGATTCAGCGCCTTGTGCCTACTAGCAGTGCTTTTCAATGTTCGTTGTCATGACCATCGGTGCTGTCGCTTACCCAGAAAGCACAAAACATCGATCCAATGTTCATTTATAGTCCAACATCAAATAAACATTGGCGTGAGTCATTGTGTTTGCTGGGTAGGAGCCCGGAGGTTAGACCGCTTGTATCCCTGACAATATAGATCTAAGCCACTATAAGGAGGCACACCCGCATATATGTGTTGTGTGTATTATCATTGCCGAGCTCGATTCATTCTGTTTTAGAAACAGTTTTTGAGGGAGAACATATCTTCATAAAGCAACCACGATTTAGATTGATCTTTAGGACTGACGCCCTGATATAAGCTTGTCATAATGTATACGGCACTAATTGCAATTACGATCGCGAACATGCTAGCGTTTCAGGTGAGCTATTTATATGCCTAAACTAAAGTGTAAAACACAACAACGCGAGCGCGAATATGATCAAATAGGCCTACACTATTTTATCATAACCAAAACACACCATGGCGAAGGTGAATTTTCGCCTTCGCGCTGGTTTAAGTTTTGGCAATTAATGGCACAATAGTGTATTTGATTTCTTTTTGCGCTCACGTGCGCGTTGATGTGTTTTACACTGGTTACTTTAGATATAAGTCAAACCCTTGTAAAAATTTCTTTCTGCGAATGCATTGTGAATGATCCCCGCGAATGCATGGCGAATGGGAGCAGTCGCTGAACGTTTTGGTGAATGCAAGGCGAGTAATTCGCTGAATATATTGCCCTTGACGACTAATCGCCAATCATTCGTCTAATATAGCTTTTTGTTGCCAAGCATTCACCGAAAGATTTGTAAAAAAATTATCATTTGGCGTTCTTAGCCAAACAGTCACAGAAAGACTTTTTTGCATTGCTCGCCAAGCATTCACAAAAAAAGATTTGGTCATTATGCTGTAGCGAAGCAAATGGCTTTCGGCGAATGCTCTCAGCGAATGTAGTGCGATTGTTTGGCGAATAGTTCCCGAATATTAGTGAATGCTCTCATTGAATACTGAGCAAATGCTTAGCAAATGCAAGGCTAATAGTTCGCAAAGCATTCGCAGACAATTTCCAATGCCCTGTATGGACCTACTATTACATACAAAACGCACACATTCGGCCCTGCATATTATGAACAATATGTTACTCAAAGTGAGGTGAAACCTCTCAGACACTTAATTTTTATCTCTGTATAGGCCTATGTTGCACACCTATTGCGACCTGATTACCATGCACGAAACTATTATTATGATCAATTTATCTTAATGTAGGCCTAATGTAACGTTAGGCCTATATTGAATTAGTAGAAGAATTGCCAATGTCCAGAACTGATTTGCCTGTATTCAAAATCACAATAAAGCACATAGGCCTACCTGCAATTATTGTTTTTAGGTCTTTTGTCGGGGAGAAGTGCCTATTATGAGCATAGTATGGGAACACTGTCCTGTGAGCGTTATTAGTATGTCAATGACAACTGAGCCTAAAAAAATATACATATGTATGATTTTTCTATCAAAATATATTTTTTCGCCTTTTTGATAACGACATTTTTCTATTTTGAGAAAGTTTTAATTTTTTTGCAATCCTGCTCATAATAGGAACATCTGTTCATAAGATGAGCATGGCCAGTACCTTTAATGAGCAGGCATGCTCATAAAGGAGCTACCATGCTCATATTAGGAACATTGTCTATTTAACATGACACTGTTTTGGCTGTCACGGTCATCAGAATGGAGCTAAATGTTTTGTACGAAGATAATTTTAAAGAATATTTCAATCATTACACGAATATAACATTTTTCTATATGCTGGCTCAATGATTATTTAAAAACATTTGAAGAATCAAAGACTGTTATTTATTTGTGAATACATTTATAGGTGTTCCAAATTTGAGCAGGTCTGCTCATAAAGGATCCCCTATGCTCATATTAGGTGCAGTGTGTTATATTTTGTCCCTGATCTACTGTATAACTTTTCTCAAATATAAAACTCGTTCCACGCACAAGTTTTTTCAAGATCTATGTTTCCAAAAAAATTATTATGTTCGAATTGGTATAAATAGAGTGGCGAATGAAAGATACAAAATACACTTGTAGGGGAACTAATATAGTTGTTAGTACTAGTACTTTTCATTTTATGGAAGTAACGACTATTTCAACACCATTTTTCACCACCAGCAATAGAGTTTTTGAAATTAGGTCAATTGGATGAATGCATGAATTACCCCTCATTGCAACTTGTGTTACTCTGAGGACTATGCGACGAGAGGATAGCCGAGCTGAGCGACACGCGTCGGCGTTCCACCATATATTTCACAGTAAAACCCACGTCTCTGGACGTCTTGGCATGTATGGTTGTAAGCCCCCCAGGCATGCCCAAAATGGGTGAGTGAAGGAAAACAACCTTAATAACTCACGATGCCCAGCCACCCCACCCTCGCGTCGTCATCTGTACATATACAGTTTCATTTTTTATCATAAAGTTTGCACTGTTTTTTTAAATATTGTTTAATGAGCACTGTCGAAAAGTGACATTTGGCAACTATTTCACTAATTTATTTATTCTCACATATACAGGGGCGATTTCACGTAAAGGGCACACAAAAAGTCTCATAGCATGTCAAAAGTAAAAACCTTCCATTTATGATAATTTCACAACTTTTGACAGCGAGATGTCCTTCCCCAACATCAGTTAAATTTTCAGAGCTTAATTATGCCCATGAATGAAGATATTGACTTGTGAAATGTATGCTTTATTTGCGTGTACTGGAGGGGACATTTGTTTTAACAATCATTAGTCTCTGCTCAAATGCTAATAATGTAGGTGATTTGAAAATCCTAACCCCTAAATGTGTTGTTGTTTTTATTGTCGTGTTTCTAAAGGGAAGATCACTATGTGTTGTACCCGTATTTCACATGTATATAGATTTGATATTCATTTGAAATGTGACAAATGAATTTTGCAATACACTCAAGTATGAATTGTACAGCATTTACTTCGACAGCTCAACAAATTAGTGCTCTGACAACTAAATATACACATATAGCTTGAATACTATATATGACATATTTTGTGCATTTTTACAGTGCTTTTTCATGCGAATCCTCTGCACAATTATATGTGTGACAAACTGTACTGGAGGGGACAAAACTGTTGCTCAAAATTTCATATTCTAATTTTGCTCCAATATATATTGTTATTAATCAACATTTTGTTTTCAAATTGAGCCGAAGTAGCATAATTGTATAAACTTTGCTAAAATAAAATGATGTTTAAGTGGTTTATCACGGTATCACAGGCCGCAACTATTTGTCTGCATCGTATTAAACACCATCAAGGAAAAACAATGGAAAATAATTTTGATTTTTGTGACATAACTTGGACAATGTCACGGTGTTCAAGCTAATATCATAAAATGTACTGGAGAGGACATATTTTTTTTAACAACAATAACAAACCTGTAAGCATGAATGATCACGCAATAATTCAACTGAATAACAAGTAAACTACTAAAAAGAGATAAAATAGCATCATCAGTCATAGTTTACAAACATCTACATTACTATTATTCCAATATAACCGCAGAGACGGTTAGTGTATCCATTCCAACCCCCTCACGAAAGTCTAGAAAGCATTTTGTTGGCACATCCTTCCCTTAAACCTGACATTTTGTTTTATACTTTAAAACAAAATGTGAGGTGTATGGTATAAAACAAAATGTGAGGTTTGAGGGAGGGATATATATGCCAACAAAATACTTTCCGGGCTTTCATGAGGGGAGTTGGATAAATTATATTACTGGGCTAGGGATCTGGGATGCTCTGCCTGATATCAAGCATATAGTAAATGATGGGCAATAGTCAGCCATCTTGCATTTGATAGAGTTGAAATTTGTCAAGGTATATAAATGAAAACAATCATTTACAAATGCATATTCCTCCCTTATCTTCACTTCATCATGGCTGTTAGGAGCATAAGCTCTTTGTAGGGTCTAGCTAGCTAACATGCCGTAGTTTGCCAGATATCAGGCATATTTAATAATTAAATAATTGCCGCAAGTCTGCTATTTTGAATGTGATCAAGTTCAAATTTGTTAGGTCACAGCTGTCACTCCCTAAAATCTAGCATTTTCTTTTTACTTTGTTACTTAGTTGTAGTGTAACTGTTTTATTATGCTAATGTACCGTACACAATATATTTATGTACAGAGGTTTAAAAATAATATTAACTCCAGCCGATCTTGAGCTTATATAATTGGATACAAAGTTTTGTATGTAATGGTACATAATAATACATACCTCAAACTGAATACAAATTTACATGCATGCATCAATAGCCCTACCATAATTTTACACCAAGCTACGTTTTCACTACGGTAAAGCAATTACCGGTTAACTATTTTAGTATGCTACAAATGATAATTTATCATGTTTATATAACAATACCGTTCTCTCACTCCAGCCTAGGCCTATTATCTACAAATCTGGGATATATTTGTATTCATAACAAGACCTATTAAATTTGATTTTTTTCATATAACCCGATAATCGGCTATTTTTAATTTGCCAAAATATCTCCCTGAAACCTCACATTTTGTTTTAGCATAATAACCTTTGAACTATCTGGCACATTTTAGCAGATATCACATATATTAAAGTAGGCCTAAACATGACGTCATTAGGCCAATTCCTATTTTATAACGGATGCTATCGGCAGTAACAGCGGTTAAAATCCAGTATTCAGCCATTGTTATTATGCGACTACATTTTTTGCCTTTATTGGCCCATTACTGGTCCAATGCGGAATATAGATCATAAACTGTATTGGCTGAAAACAGCACCAATGTGCAAGACATAATGATAATCAGGCTCAATTAAACCATTTTATTGGGCCAATACTGTGATGTTATCAGGGTAATTTTGAAATTCATGGGAGTTGAAATTTTTCAGGGCATTTCCCTCGATCCTTAAAACCTCACATTTTGTTTTCTTATTCTATGGTCTAGCTGTCTGGCAATATTTGTTGTGGTAGTAAATCTTTGCTTTACGTCACTATTCGGCACAAAAGGTCTTTGAAGTGACATTGTAATACGAGAAAAACGTTGTAGTCAATTGATGAGATGAATGATGTACAGATGATGATGTGAGGGTGGGGGTGATAGGGCATGGTGGGTTATTGAGAGCGTTTTCCTTCGCTCGCCCGATAAGGGGTTCTGGGCATGTCTACGGGATATACCCCCAGATATGGCCAGACGACCGGAGAGTTTTCCCTGTGCAATTTAATGCTGAAACTCTGTGGCATTTTGCGCAGCTCCGCTATCCTCGGGTCGGATAGTCCCCAGAGTAACAATAGGAAGGATAACTCCCTCTGGGTAACTCCATTCATCCCACGTGAGAGACATAATGTCAAACACGCTATTGCTGGTTATTTAAGGCTACCACAGCCTACATCAGCGCCAGCACTGATGCGGGTGCTGCATCGGCTCCGCTGTTGAGCGGAGGAGTCAGGGTACGCCACTGGCAATCTGCCCGAAGATTATGGCCAGATACGAGGAGGCTGCAGCTGCCCTTGGATGATTGCACTAGACGGCAATATTTGCTAGATATATGAGACATAATATATATTTTTTAAAGTAGATAATAAATGGCAGATAGTTGGCAATTTTGAATGTGATCTGAGTTGAAATAAGGTCTATCCCTCCCGGAAACCTCACATTTTTTTTTTTATTAATTGTCTAGTTATCTGGCACTGGATATGAAGCATGGTTAATTAAATAATGGACACCAGTTGGCCATTTTGAACCTGATAGATTTGGAAGTTTTTCGAGGCATACATGTATATTTTATGAATATAACTGGTATGCTGGTAACACTTTCTCAAACCTCACAATTTTTTATAGTTATAGTCTAGCTATATCAAACGATCTGCTTAGCCTTGCCCTCCTTAAAACCTCACATTTTAATTATATCAATTAATTGTCTGGCTATTTGGCATGGTTTGCCAGATATCACTATCAGGCATAGTAAATTAAGGCCATACAACGCTGCGCCAACTTGAGCATTGTAAGATCCTACATCATGTACCAGTGACATGTGCGCTATCAACTATTATATATCTGGGGGCTGGGGCCATGTTATAAGACATGACATAATTTTATATCCTAGCATATAACCTGTAGTGAAACCACCTCCTGGGTGGATAATGAACAGGGGCATTAGATAGTATGTAGTTCTCATTTCTGGTCATATTTTGAAAGTCAACAAGACATTTAAACTCATTTTTTGCAATAGAAAATGTATATGACAATCATACATTTAAACTATTAAATCCATATTAAAGTAAGAGGGTCATCATGGTTCGCTGAGCAAACATTATCCACCCATCCGCATGTGCAGGATCGTCAAGGTCCACAGGAGTGGGGCCGCCGAAGCGAAACTATTATGGTTTGGTGAAGCAAAAGGACCCAGCTGCTACAAACACATTTTTTTTTAAATTCAAGTAGTCTAGTAGATTGTGTATCGGTACAGACCGCTTAAATCGCTTGACAAGCATGAAAAATACCACAAGTTCTATACCTGAGTAATTACACTTTTAGTGTTACATACGTTCTGTCCCCTCCAGTACGCAGTGTACTGGTAGCCTATTATAGACAATATAGAGCACATTTGTTTGATGATATATACGCCATAAATGTATATATATTGTACTAGTAGGTCTTGTAAGTCAGAACAGTGAAGAAATTACATTAACATGCTAATATTGATTTAAAAATGAACAAAGGAAACACCCACAAAATATTTTTTGGTTACAACTTATCCATTAATGAAATACATATATGTATTTTTAATAAATATCAATTTGTTGGTGTCTAGTGGCTGCCATTAACGAAGGCTTTATTATAATAATACATAGTTACCAATATAGATCAGTAAATTACAAAAATTAGATCTTATCACACAAAGAATACTAAATATTGATATTATGTACTGGAGGGGACAATTCTAATTTAACACTATTTTCATCTAAAAATGTATAAATATGTGGTTGTTGTAACATGAATTTCCAATTAATATCCACGTGGGGGCTCAAAGAGGCAGGTTATATTGCAATAATAATATATCTTAGAAAAACACACTGCGTGGATCTTGAATAGTGATGTGGGCGGGGGCCCTAGGGTAGTGGTTAGCACCGCTGCCTTTCACGCCAGAGTTCGGGGTTCGGTTCCCGGTCTCGGCGGTTTGAAAGAAACAAAAATGTTTCTTCCCCATCCACGTGTGAAAGTCAGTATTGTGGGGAGCCTCCGTGACCGAGAGGTAGCGTGCTCGGCCTCAGACCGTCAGGACTCGAATTTCGAATCCTGTGTCTGGAGGACAGTGTCATCTCAATCATCTCACCATCCTCAGGAGGTTCTCTTGGCCCAGTTTAGCCTATATGTGCACAAAGGTGGCCTAAAGCCCGATTCATTTCATTTTGAATAGTGATGTACTGGAGGGGACATTATGTTAACGGAATTTTCACATACATACAGGTAATTCTAATTAATTTGCTAATGTTAATCAGCAATCAGTTTGTAGTATTTGTATGCCATATATAACCACCAGACCTATTCAAAAGAGTAATTAAATGTCTATATATATGTAGATAGTTCAAGCTGGGCAGTGATGTACTGGCGGGAAAAAATGAAAAAAACTGTTAACGGAAAATACTTTAAACTTAATAACTTAATAAAAATACACATAAAATCAGATTTTGTGACTCGATTTTTGTCAAACATGTGTCGTTTAAATCGTAAGACCAATAACCATACCACAAATAAAACTTTATTTGTGTGTTAGATGAATATCTGGAATAGAAAAACCCTCCTATGAAGACAATTCCGGGATGAGACTGCAAAATGTGTTGAAAATAACATAAATACCACTGATTCATGAAGAAATAATTGACAAAACTCTATAAAATTTGGTCTGTTGTTTCCCCATACAACCCTTGTTAAAATAAAAAATGTTTTATATAAATATCTAGCAGTATTTGCTAAAAAATTGTGTAAAGTTTAATTTTTTCCTAAGTGCACCCTTTATGTGAAATTGCCCACAGGGAAATAATGTCAGATAAACTAAAGTTTGTAGTGCATGTATTTTCTATTGTTTTATATTATGAGGGAATATGCCTGCTGATCTTGGTCTACTTCGCTTATGTAGATACTGTAAGCAAATAAAAATCGCAGTCATTTGCGGTGAGGAAAATAATTGGCTTCAGGGGAATCTACATCTCAATTGTAGAGATCAAATTAATGGGCAATTTCACCAGATTATCTCCTTGCTAACACTAAAGCAGCCCTGGAGGGGGGCTGCCTGGAACTTGCTGTAAAACGCGTAGGCCTAAACCTAATCAGCCCTATATCGACACGATACCAGAATTTTTTCATAAATTATTATTATAGATGTATCCAAGGAATGATCAGTTAAATAAACTTTGTCCAAATATAGTGCACTTAGCTAATTCAGTGGAATAACCTAGTTCGGATCCATTGGGGTGCGCCCTCCCACCCTTCAATATCTCAAAATAAAAAACGACATATTTGTACAGAAATAAGCTTTAATAAGCACCATTTGAAGCCTTAGTTGTCAAAATTCCCCATGAGAGCATGAACCGGATCCCTGTAGTTGAATTACCAGCTGTGGTGTGTAAATTTTAGTTGAAAATTAGGTGTCCCCGCCAGGCAAATTTTGGATCCGCCACTGAAACCGCTAGGCTATGAAATTATTTCATATTTTATCTAAATTAAGAACCCCAAGACAACTCTTAAATTCCAAAGGCATTGTTAATTTTGTTAAAATGAAAGAGGAACAGTAACCGATATTTACGTTATTGGCGTGAAAGATACAGCATAGTAATTTATTGACCTCTGGAAACTCCCCCCCCCCCCCCAATATGATTTATCATAATGACGTTATGGACGTTTCGTCTCATGTCTACTGTCATGACTGAAGATTTAAAAATGACTTGCTCATCGCAAAAAAGATTTTTTGTAATTATACGGACTTTTAAATTCTATAGGTAAAGGCATTTTACATAGGTGATATAAAAATAAATTATGTAGGTTCAGTGGGAAATTCCTTGAAGTGCCTGAATCGAAAAAAATACAAAAGGCGCTGTCTTTGATCATTTACATGCATCGAAGTTTAATTAGATTAAAAAAAACAGACTGTTTATTCTCAACTAAAATATAATTAAAATTATTAAATGTGGAACCCCAGAACTGAAAGTTGAACAATACAAGGCCCACTTGTAAATGATATTCAGTAGACTAGTTTTGAAACGAGCACACTTGTAAATGATAACCTAGCTATTACTTCAACAATGCCACTATCGTATGAAAAATGCCATGTGGTAATGCAGAACTATTTATTTTAAGTAATTGTTTATTATTATATTTTACACAAACAAATCATGGTGTGTAGTAGGACACCCTTACTCACTGCCACGAATGCCCCTAATATGAGCACATTGGTGCTCCCAACATGAGCATATGCTCATAATCGGAACATCCGCTATGCTCATAATAGGACACTTGAGCATAGCTATTATAATTTACCAATACAAATAACACGAGATAGATACTCTTTTTATCGCCCACATATCAGAAAAATAAGGTTATGATTGATGACATGAAACAAACTTGACATCTTGATATGTTCTTCTATAGAATCACCATACATTTAAAGCTTTAAATACGAAATTAAACTCGTTTAAAAAACCTCAGTTGAAGTCACTTGATTTGTTCTGATACATTTGATGCTGAATAAAACTAATCTCAATTAGAAGCCTTGACATTGTCCTCGCAAAAGAAGGCAAAATACACCACCTGGTGACTATATTTCATGGAAATTCCAGCTATGCTCATATTAGGAGCATGCTCATATTAGGACAACTTACCCTATAGGTGTTGAATAGTCGAATATGATCTCCATGTTATACTTTAAGCTGGCCTCATCTTGATAAATTTTTATAACTTAGGCTAAAAATGTGAAACGGCTCAATTTGTCATTCAATGGGGAGAACTGGGACAAGGGAGAACTGGGACAACGCTGATAACGCCAGTTGTTTTCAGACAATCTGCTTCTAGGAAACATTTTTCTGTGGCCCTTATAGTTGCCTTCACCACATATCTCTCCGGAATCAAATTGCAGACAACTTTGTTAGTACAGTGACAAAACTAAGACGTTTAGTATAAAAAGTTGTTTTTCTGCCTTTGTGTAAATGTGTAAAGCATGGGGTAGGCATGGGGAGAACTGGGACGATACGTAAATGGCATGTATGGGGAGAACTGGGACATGACGTCACACTTTTCCCCGTGCGGGACACAGACTGTTTTGTTTTAATCAAAGCCAAAAACATCTTTTGTGCTTTTTATTTCTTTTTTTTCTGGCTTTTAAATTATCATTTTTAGCATCGGTAAGGTCACATAGGCTTGGAAACAATAGTATTTTCCACATTTTTAATCAGATTTTGCTCCCCTGACTTTCTTGTTTTATCGCCCATGCCATTCACAGTTGTTGTTAATTCACTCTCAACTAGGGTCTAGGGCCATTCATGTCATTCGTGACTGGCGAGTGTACACATAAATAATTATATCCATGTAGTAACATACTGATAACATACTGATAACATACTGATAACTGATTACTGCACGCATTATGAGATCTTTTTGTTATACACTATATTTTTCTGCCTGTTCTCTTTGAGTGCTGCAGCGGTAAACACATCATTCATCATCATTTCCAGCTAGGCCCTACTAGAAACAGCAGTAGGAAGGGTTTTTCATTTTAATATATTTTACTAAAAGGCCTGGCTGGTCCACTACGTGTTGTCAAGACCTGAGCACTGAGTAGGCCCAGTGACGAAGTTTAACATACCACATGTAATACTAACAACTCACACTGTAATCCCTGTGGTGTTCAAATTGATACTTTTTTGTGTTTACAAGCTGTTTCACGTATAGTGACACATTGTTGTTTTATAAGCTGTGTGGCGAATGTGCCAGTAATTTTGGTGATTACTGCCATTAGACAGTTACCGTACTGATCTATGTGTTGTATTGTAAAGTAATGTCTAGCAGGTCTAGGACTACAATTTGTTTTTAAATTGTAAATATTTCACGCCCATCCGGAACTCATACTGTCAGAAGACCAATTGTTCATCTCTAGGCCATTGAAAATTGTCTTTTTATAGGGTCAGACTCAAAATGTCTTTTTTGTACCTCTGTTATTTTTTTTGTCATCTTCCGTCATAAGCAGAGACACAGATTTCGTGTTGTGTGGTATGAAGAAAGCATGTTATCCGCATCTGCTGATCGGCGTGTCCAATCCAGCACTGAACAAGCTACCATGCTTGTTCGTGTGCACACATGGAAAACTTTTCAGTCCTACCATCTACCGACCTAGGCCAAATGTATTCCTGCCTCTCCTCCTCTTGCTATCAGGGGATGTCAGTTTAAACCCGGGTCCAACAATTTCAAATCGCATTAGTATGGCGACGGTAAATGTAAGATCGATACGCCAGAAATCTTTTCCGATTTGGTGACCACCAAAAGTCTGGACGTGGTAGCGATTACGGAGACGTGGCTAAAAGCTAAAGAAACATCGGCAGCCCTTGCTGACATAACACCGCAGGGCTATAGTTTGATACATGAACCACGCCGAGGTAAACAGGGCGCGGCGTGGCAATTATGACCAACAATAAGTTTGATGTATCACCTTGCAAAATTCCACAGTAGGCCTATACCAGTTTCGAGTCAGTAGGTTGCAAAATAACAGCCCCGTTTTTTTAGTGCACATGTAGTATGTATTTACAGACTGATCGAATATCCATTGGTTTTTTTCGATCAATTTCAAAATCTGCTCGAAAACCTTTCATTCATCCCAGGAGAATTGATAATTTTAGGTGATTACAATTTACATTTAGACATTTAATCACATCATACAGAAATGTTCACAGATATTTTAACGTCTTTCGGACTTCTTCAGCACGTCAATTTCCCAACTCACATCCACGGCCACTGGTTGGATCTGTGCATCACTCGATCAGCTAGTCAGATATTATCTTCTATTTTCCCATCTGATGGCTTATCTGACCACTTAACAGTTATAGCTGAACTACAGAGCAATCTGCATCGTCATACAGCCAAGAAACAGATAACATACGGACGAATCAATCAAATTGACATAAATAACTTTAAAACAGATATTGTTAAATCACAGCTCATTACAAATCCAAAACTGTCTGCTGACAGTCTTTGTAAACAATTCCACGATACATTGTTATCCATTTTGAATACTCATGCTCCTCTCAGAACAAAATCAGTTTCTCCTAAACCGCCGAATCCTTGGATTACACCAGCAATGCAAGCAGCCAAACGGACATGACGATATCTTGAACGCGTCTGGCGGAAAATCTCGTTTTCCATCAGGTAGATCAAAATATGTTGAGCGAGCCCACCTGTACAATAGAATGATGGAGAGAGCTAGGCGAGAACATATTGCAAATTACATTCATGAAAATGAGAATGACGCTGGAAAACTTTGGAGGGCGGTCAACTCGGTACTACACTCGAGTTCCTAATACATCAATGCCTTCCACAAGTGATATCACCACACTTTGCCACAGTTTTTCCACCTTTTTTGTAAACAAGATAGAGCAAATAAGAATGAAATTTTGCGATCCTAAACACAATGTGCCCCATATTCCAACCACCGGAAATTTATTTTGCAATGACATCATTCGAACCAGCCACTGCAGATGAAGTTAGGAAATTAATACTTTCTTCCCAGGACAAGTCCTGTGATCTTGACCCATTGCCTACTAAATTATTGAAATCTTGTCTAGATATATTGCTAACTCCCACCAAGAACATTGTCAATTTGTCTTTGGAATCCGGCTCTTTCCTAGACGTTTTGAAAGTATCACACATCACACCCTTATTAAAGAAACCATCACTGTCTAAGGATGACATGAAAAACTATAGGCCAGTTTCAAACCTAAATTTCATTTCTAAAATAATTGAAAAAATAATTTCAAATCGTATCCGGTCCCATCTAGACAAAACAACCTATCAAACCCCAATCAATCAGCATATAAACCTCCTCATCCTACAGAAAAAGCCATGTTAAAAATTCACAACAACATCTGTATGAACAAGAGCATCATTGAGCTCTTGTCTGGCTGGTATGGTATTTCTGGAACAGCTCTAAATTGGGTCCGTTCCTACCTATCAAATCGGGTGCAAAGGGTTAAACTTCTGGATAAACTCAGGGAACTGTTCAAGACGGATTATGGTGTTCCCCAGGGCTCTGTCCTGGGACCACTCCTATTCACTCTATATACAACGCCCCTGAGTAGTGTGATCAGTAGGCATAACATCTGCCACCATCTGTACGCTGATGACACACAGATTATTTATCTTTCTCTTTCCAAAACAGATCCTGAGATGTCACTGTCGCTGGTCCAGCAGTGCTTGCAAGACGTCTCCGACTGGATGATAGCTAGCAAACTCAAATTGTATCCTGACAAGACAGAGTTTATACTAATCGGCACTAAAGCACAACAAGACAAATTTAAGAAATATTTCCCTACAAAATTACTTGATCAGTATGTAACACCAACTGATTCGGCACGAAATTTAGGGGTAGAATTTGACAAGGATTTCAATTTTAAGAAACATATATCAAAAGTATGTCGATCATGCTACTGTCATATACGTGATTTGCGTCGTTTGCGCATATGTTTAACAGCGGCAGTGACTAAGACAATAGCAACTTCACTTGTTTCGAGCAAGCTAGACTATTGTAATTCTATCCTCTATAAACTCACACATCGCGAAATAAACAAGATGCAGAGTGTTCAGAACTGCTTGGCCAGGGTTGTGACCCATTCTCCACGATTCTGCAGTGTTACACCTTTGATAAAATCCCTACACTGGCTCCCTGTTCAATTCAGAAAAAAACACAAAATATGCACCCTCACATATAAAGTAATACATTCATGTCAGCCAGTATATCTACATAATCTGCTCAAGCCTTTAAATAGAACCTGTAATCTCCGCTCCTCAGATGATGATCAACTGGTTGTTCCCAGAGTGAGTTCAAAGATGGGTGAAAGGGCTTTTTCGGTTGCGCCCCCCCCCCCCCCCCAGCTCTGGAATTGTATCCCTCTTGAGATTAGAAAATCTAAATCTGCACAGTCATTTCGGAAAAAAATTGAAGACTTTATATTTCGGCCAAGCCTTTTCATCCTAAATCCTCTGTGGGGGGCATGCTGGATCTACGAATTGGAACGTCAAACGGACAATGATAATCGAGCCTGATTCGGATTTGCAGCGCCTCTGAGCTCGGGACAACGAGGATTTAGGCGCATTAGCAGTTTTTCATTTCATTTCATAAGTGTCCCACTTCTCCACATAGGTGTTCCACTTATTTACCTGTTTACATATTGGATATTAATTGTGTAAATGCGTTCATAAACTGTCTGTACCCATTTACATCTGTTTATAATTCCCTTTATTTATAGTATCGATGGATGTAAAGAGATACGTGATACTGTCCCACTTTACCCCATCAGCTGTCCCACTTCTCCTTGCGATGTCCCAGTTCTCCAGTTCTTCACGTTTTAAACTTTTTTTCAACAGGTGGAAAACACTGCTTCCCATTAAATTTCACTAAAATGGTAAATAATATTATGTAATAATATTCCCAGACTATATGATAGATATATACAAACTTAAGAAAGGCATAACAGTAAAACACAAAGTAGGGACAAATGACGACAGTGAAATGGTGTCCCAGTTCTCCTCGTCCTCTCCTACGTGTTTTGTACCTGTTGAAAACAAGTCAAAATCATATCACGAAATCCGCCTCGAAATCTTGTTACCTGTACTAATCTCTTGAAGAAATTCTGTCATTGTGTTGCTGTGATTTTGGCAAGCAAGGAGGCCTATAATAGTTTGCTACATTTTCATTAGCCTATTGAATATGCCTCGTTGTTCGCGCTGCGCGAACAACGAGGCATATTCAATAGGCTACATTTTCATGTATGAATTTCTTTTCTTTATAATTATATAGAAATGCATGTGGTAGGCCTATATGTGATTAATTGTATCATTGTAGTCGGTGCTGTCAGCTGACAATGGAGTATATGTGGTCATACGAATGAACGCAACCAAGACGGAAGAGTATTTAAAAAACGTGATAACACCAAAAACTCCAAAGGCAGATAGTGGAAAAATACAAGCATTTGCTAAGGTAACGTTCAACCAATAAATTGCTATGTAGGCTTAGATATTATTTCAATGAATTGTTAATATTGACGGAACCCCTTATAGTACCACTGTAGTGTAAATGTGGGCGTCATGTGTTAATTTGTGTGTATTATTAATTTAACCCTTACAGCGCGGGGATCGACTTTAGTCGTCAGATTCTGACGACTGAAGTAAGAGCAAGAATATTTCTAATGGCCGTAGACCCATAATATAGGTATTCAAAGGAATCGGAAAGAGCTGAATAAGATATTTATGATTTAAAATTTAAAAAATCCTTTGGTTGCGATGTTTTTTTTACAAATGAATTCAGCGCTTAATTAACATGTTTAAGGATTGAAGGGATGGAGTGGAGTGTGAAGGGTTAAATGCGTATAGTATGAGCTGATCTTGAATGAGAGATAACGTGCCTGTGGTGTCAGTCAGAAATCCCGTCTAGTTAACGGGTATACATTAGTTCTATATATAGATTTATAACAGGTACACCTTAGTGTTTTGCATGGTGTATCTGAACTACAGCCACACTAATCAGCCTTAAAAGGTAATCAGGAGCAAGAGCAACTGCAGGTGGAAGAGTTGTTGGCACTAATGTGCCACCTGGGGACTCTTCTTCCCATCTAAGCAGACGGGGGTTCAGCTGAGGTGGGTCAGCACTCATGGCACATTCCCAGTAGATAGCCTGACGATGTCCCTGATATATGTTGGGAATGAAGGACTCAGATGTGCAAGGTAGAGAGGCCATATCAGGGGTTGTAGAAAATGACTTGCCTCTTCTTTACCCAGACCATCTGTCTACACTGGATTTAACCGGTAAGGTCCAAGGACTCTTTGGATCTGGAGCAACGCTCTAACATCCACCTATACATACATCTACTGTTTTAAGATCCTTGCTTTGCTGGTTCATGAAACCAGTGGGGTCCAAGGACCCTCAGGACGCCCCAGAATCCAACACGTTCCAAACTGTTCCAGGATCTGGGGCAATGCCTCAGAATCCGACGCGTGTAAGACCAGCTGCGGCAGGCAGGATCTACGCTACGGAACCTTGGGATCTGATCTGAGGCCATGCCTCAGAGTCCGCTGAATCGCCTCTCAAGGGGGGGGGGGGAGGGTCGCCGTCCCCGGAAGGCAGCGAGCCTCGCAGGATCGTGCACCCCTTGGTGACCACTCCACGGCGAGACATGTCACCGATAAGAATTTCAATCAGCAACGCTGTTAAGGATTCTCATGATCCCTTCCAGGGAATCACTGATTTGAACGGATGCTCACTTGCCGGCCTGGGATCGGCTCTGCCCAGGCATATACTGACAGTTACTTCTTTAAACAAAAAGCTTGCCTTACGTAGACAAGTAAGAGGAGGACGCACAATAGAACCAGTAGAAGCGGAAATTGAAGAGAAGCTTTACTCCGGGGACCAGGCGGAAGCTCCCTTTCTGGATCCTGAGATTCCAGCGGAGGTCAGACTGTCGGTGAAACACCTTCAGCAGGACGGTGCCACGAGAAGACACCAGAGGGACATGGGACATGCTCTAACCACAGGCCTTGAAGCCCTGGAGACAGGCCTTGAAGCCCTGGAGAGGGCCTCGGGCCGCCTACTGAGGGCGACAGAGGCTATGGAGGATGGTCCTGCCAAGGAGGGCATCCTAGAATCACACAGGGAGATGACCGAGGCGGCGACTACACCCCTGGGCCATGCCCTTCGCCTGATAGTTTCACAATTCAATAAAATCGGACAGAATAGACGGGCTAATATTGCATCTGGAACCCCGGATAGAATCCTGGCGGAACAGATAAAGATCATCCCCTGGGCTTCGACAGTCTGTTCGCCTCTAGCCTAGAGCCTGTTGTTCAATGCACGTCGGCAGCAGGACCTTTTGGCGGCTGCCTTGAAGGCAGGCAACAAACAGCCTAGAAGAGAGGGAAGTCGCTCCCCGGTCAGGAGACCAAGGGAAGAGCAAGGCCGTTTCAGTCAGCCCTTACGCCAAACCAGCCGCGGTGGCAGCTGCTCGAGCAGAGGCAGAGGAAGCCGTCGCTCCGATATTGGGGCACGGTCATTCAGCAAAAGAAGTTGAATTCTTGGGCCACCTGGAGGACAACAGGGCCCGGTGGGACCAGCTGGCAAGGGACAAATTTGTCAGCGAGGCAGTCAGAGGCCACAGGCTGGAATTCGATTCCAGACCTCCTAATGTCGTTGCCGACAAGACCTCCTCTACAAAGAATGGGGAAGGAAAAGAGTCTGGCCCTTCAACAGGAGGTTCTCTCATTGCTGAGGAAGGGAACAATAGAGCCTGTCAGAGAGAGACAAGCCGGTTTTTAGTCCAATCTTTTTGGACGGAGCCAAGATAGACCTTTCCGACTCCCGCAAGTCGGCTCACCTACCATTCTACTTCTCCCTGGACAAGAAGGACAGGAGAGCAGCAGGGACCAGCGCCCTAGTACAACCTTGGATGAAGGAGATCAAAGGAGTTTTGATGCTCAGGTAACCCCCTTTTGGACGAGGTCGTGTGGTTACCAGTGTTATGACGTTTTTGCCTCTTTTCAGTTGATACATCCTCATCTGTTGAAGGTAGACCAGCCCTTTTTTGTATGTTTCTATTCGACGTGTATGAGTTTATGCAAGATTTGTGAACTTTGACCACTGCCTTGTCATGATCATGTTTTTCATAGTGCTCGATAATTTCAAATAATTTGTTGTGCTCATCATCACCTCTTTTTTAAACTGGCTTCAGTAATTCGCTGTGGCTTAGCATCACACAGCTTGCGCTCTGAACACTTGCCACGACTTGCAAAGAAGCAAATACCTATACCTTCTGTCATCGTTTAGGCCTAACTGTCATGCCTGAAGTTAACCTTTGAGTGAAGTCTGATCATCATGGCAAGTGTCGTAGGCCTACATTTGGGAAATTATTCTAGAACTATTAAGGTATCTGGGGATATTTACCATGTCTACTTTGCAAAAAGCTGTTAGGATGTGTGCTAAAAGTATGACAGTATACCCGTCATGCTTATCCATACCCATGCATGTGCCCAGTTGGATCTGTTGCACTAATTCATGACGGGTGTAGACCTGAAGGGGCTAGGTAAAAAATGAAATGAATCGGGTTTCAGGCCATCTTTGTGCACATATAGGTAAACTGGGCCAGGAAAACCTCCTGAGGATGGTGAAATGAATGAGATGACACTGCCCTTCAGACACAGGATTCGAAATTCGAGTCCTGGCGTCTGAGGTCGAGCACGCTACCTCTCGGTCACGGGGGCTCCCCACAATACTGACTTTTACACGTGGATGGGGAAGAAACATATTTGTTTCTTTTAAACCGCCGAGACCAGGAGCCGAACTCCGAACCATGGCGTGAAAGGCAGCGGTGCTAACCACTACCCTAGGTCCCCCGCCCTGAAGGGGCTAGGTAACTGTTTTTTTTGGTTGGTTGAAAAGTGGTCGCGTGCCACATTTGATGCCTTTTTCAACATCACCAGACCCATAAAATGACCTTGACCTTTGACCTTGACTTACAAATAGTTTTAAAATGTCATATATGTACTCATGACATTTGGTTTTAGAAATTGACTCCCGAGATAATCAAATTTGAACATGTAGGCCAATAGATATGACAATTTTTAGATTAAAAATGACCTTGACCTTTGCCCTTGACCTCCAAATAATTTCAAAATGTCATAAATGTACTTATTGACCTTGGTTTGATGGAAATCGACTCCAAGATCATCAAATTTGGGCAATTATGCGCAGAGAAATGTCATTTTTAGATGTGAGTTTAGCGATTGGCGGCCATCTTGGAAATATGCAAATAAAAAAATTGCCACTGGGTGAAATTTAGTACTCCCGGTGGAAATGATGACTCTAGCCTACACTGAGCACAAATCAATCAAAATATAAACTTCTGTATGAATTTCCAGGTTATCTCAGCATTCTGCCTGACTGATAGCTTGTCTGGGCAGGTCAGGTTTTCCCGGCATGAGAAGCCTTTGATTTCTATCGTTTTTGGGTGCATTATTTCACCCTCATGCTAATCATGATCGGCGAATATTGGTATCGTATTTTCTGGACAACTGAGTTTGTTTAATGTCGTCTTCATATTGCGCTAGGCTGGTAGCGTGTTGTCGCCGGTGTCAACGAATATTAAACATCCCCATATATTAGGCATCCCTGACAAGTCAAAAAGTCACGTGACTGTGTGGGCATGCGCAGAAAGTGTCTACGCAGCGGAAGTCACACATAGGTGTCTTGATCAATCCACCACACTTTACTTACATATTATTCTCTTTTAAAATGACTTAGTTTTAATACTTAGTTTTGTTAGTAGGAAACATAGTTTTGCACTCACTTGGAGTGAATTATGTTAAAGCTGCATAACTGTTTTGTTTATTTCATTCAAACGATAAATCCATGGAGAATGGTGTTTTATTATTTTATTTTACTGCTCCGGTTAATGAGTTATTAAGGATTTAAGTTTTTTTTTTTTTAAATATTGTTGCCCCACCACATCAAACCTGCTCACAGGGGATTAAGACATAATGTCTATATAATCAGGACATTAGGACATTAAAAGTACCAAGTGGCAGATAAAGGTCATCATAGAAAAAAGAGAGGAAGACTTTTAAAATCATTGTTATTTCTTAAGTGATCATAGATACTTTTCACAGTACAACATGTATTGTCTCATATCAGTTAGACATATCTAGAAGTTATTACTTTGTGTGATATGGATGATATCTGCATGTAATGTCATGTTTAATATGGTACCGGTATAAAGAATGTCACTCACTTGAAAAAATAGAATTCTATTTCAGTATGGTGCTTTTAAGTGTGGGCCAGCATCAGAGCCTTTGGCCCGCCATTAAGACGCTCTCCCCAGACCGTGGGAAATTGTACTCTGAATAACCATCTAATTCAGTGATGTAAATCATCGTTTTCGCTCTTTGGATTTTCGTGATTTTCTTGAAAAACATTTGCATTTTTTTATTAGATATCTCATGGACATTTCAAAATATAGTCAAAATGCTACTAGACAATATCAGACTTTATTTCATTTTATCGTAAACCATCACATGCAGTGATATACATCGCGCTATGCGGTAAAATAAAATAATATTTAAAAACATCAGACTTTACTGTAACCGATTTGACCCAGTATCCGACATCTAACCCAGTTTCTCAGCTAACACGAGGCATTGATCCAATGGCAGAATAATGTCGCCCATCGGCTGCAGTATTGGCCCAACATTATGCCGATTCAGTTCAACGTATGTGTTTGCTATTAAGGGGGTGGTTTCGTGCTGGCCACTGTAACATTATATCGGCTCATTACCTTACCGCTATTACATGAATATTGTACACACACCGAATCACTACTTAATAATATTTGGTGGTGTACCGCATGGTGAACTAATTCCGCTACATTTACCCAGTTTTAGTGCATTTATAAGGCCTTTAAAACAATAGCAATGATTGTTTTGTACGTTTTAGATTATTTTAATCGAAATAAACAAAACAGTTATGCAGCTTTAGCCAATGTGTTGGATAGTATAATCCATATCCCAGCTGGTGGTCGCTAGAATACTATACATTTCTAGACAAATGAGGGGATGCTTAATATTGCAATAAGAAGAACAAGACAGATGGTGGGAAATTAGATTCCTCCGCCATGTTTTCTAGCCTATTGGAATAACAACGATAATTTTCACATTGACATATATTTATATATTAGATTATATATTAACGATCTTTATACAGGGAATGCTTTACAAGGTTAATACGCATAAGACATAGTTGAAGTAGGCATCCCCTTCGCCACAGTGTAGTTGGCCATTCAGTAAGAGCGCATGTAGAGGGGTGCTTAATTTTGCTGGCAAGTACAAGCACGCCGACACCCTGGCAAGACCTTGCAAGTCGTTGCCAAATTAGACATCCCCCTCGTCCCGTGCAAGCTGGCTTGTATGAACAAACCAATACCCACTACTTCATTATCGATTGTCAAAAAATGCTACTAAGGTCGCGATAGATATAAATTAAAATTAGTTATTATTTTAGAAAAAAGTAATCTAAAAAATATTTTGTCATGTCTTTTTCTGATTAAAAAAATATATTCCACCGTAATCATTACGCAATGATATGATCTTCCAGGACCAATGTTGGCCCAACGTCTACGACATCGTGTTTGATGGGTTATAATAGCCAGGCATAATCCTCCTAATAACTAAAGTTCCTATTTGAGATACATATCGTTAACTGATCATACATATCATATACCGCCGAGAACCACGTTGAGTCACACTTTGGTTGCCAAAAACAATAAATAACTTTGACACCAAAAAACTCTTCATAGTTTCAATTATAAAATTCTATATCAATATCATGTTGTAAAATATTTGTAGTTTTCAGATGATTAAATGTATTCCCGTCTTTAATTACTGTTATCCGCTGTACCCATGGTACCCGTGGATACATTATTGACAATACGCGTTAATATACAGTCATGGGCTCAAAAGTGTTGCGGGGGTTTCATTAAGGCGGGGTGCCATCACACCTCTTTCCTTGTCTGATCAACATGAGAGGGTGCAGTAGCTGTGAAAGCCAAAGGTGCGAACATTGCGTCATAGGAGTGTTATGTTTGAAGTAAATTTAGTGCTTTATTTTGAAATTTATTACGGAGTGGATAATTTCTTATTCTTTTTATATATGTTGCACTTTTAACTATTGTACTTTACTACGCTTTTCCGGAGTGAATGCACTTTCCGCAACTATTTAAACAAATCGTGTGGATATTTATACAGTAAGGTGTTATGCAGTGATAACAATAGTATGATTAAATTGCCTTAAATCGTACTCATTCATGTTTATTGCACCTTATAATTAATGATTTGCCTGTGGATGGTCAGATACATTTACATATCAATGGATACCTATAGAAAATATTGTCAAGATATATATAAATATTATATTTGTTTTGTATATTTGTATACAATACTTGTTATCCGCCAGATCACATACTGTTTATTGTTATAAATAGTACTGCATAATACCTTACTGTATAAGCAGTTGTAGTGTCTATGGTGATGACTCCCTTCTTTACAGTAAAAAACAACACTCCTACCATGTGTGGCGTTTAAGTATATCACCATTATCACACCCAAAGTGTTATTATCAACTGAAAAGGTATATAAGTCGAATATTTCTAGTAGCCGATTCATATCTTAGTTGATACCCATACCGTATATTTCACTGATACGAGTAGTACTTACGTAAAGTTATGGAAGAAAGTGTATCTATCAACACACTATCTGACAGTGTTGAAAATCCTAACACCAGAAACAAAATACCTTTTCAAGCTATTGAAAACTATTTACGATCAGGCGAATTCCCTGATAACTATGTGGGTAACAAAGGCAAAAAAGCCTCACTCAGACGATATGAAAAACACTTCAGGTTTGATGCACAAAGTGAAGCATTGTATTATTCAGAGAAACCTCTCAAACCAGACAATGTGGTGAACATAAATAATCTTAGAAAAGTTCTAAAATCAGAGGAAGAAGTGACAAGAGCGTTACAAGATGTTCATGGTGATGGAAAAGAAGGTGGACATAACAGGTGGAAAAGAGTGCAATATATCATGAATCAGCGGTTTTACTGGAGGAGAATGACACAGGATATCAACAGCTATACAGACACGTGCCTGGAGTGTCAGAAAACAGAAAAATTGAAAACTATGACACCAGAATTAAAACCAATCTACAGCTACCAGCCATGAGAAATTATAGGCATAGACATGATAAGACATTTTAAAGCCACGCCAAAAGGCAACACATATTGTGTCACCGCGACCTGCTTATTCAGCAAGTGGGTCGAACGTGAGCCAGTGCAAGACAAATCGGCAGCTTCTGTGATGCATGCTCTCAGCAAATGGCTCTACAGACACGGATCTCCTCTAAAGAATATCACAGATCAAGGAAAAGAATTCAACAACAAGCTGCTAGAGGAAGAAATTTACAAAAAAATCAAAGTGAAACAACTAGTGACGTCTGCTTATCACCCACAGACAAATGGTCCAAGTTGAAAGAACGAACGGATCATTAAAGAAAACCCTGATAAAGCTGTTCGATGAAGACCAGACAGATTGGGACATATACACTGAACAAGCATGCTGGGCTCTCCGTGCTACATTCAATGAATCAACTAAATGGTCGCCGTATGAAGTAATGCATGTGCGACAACCCCGCCTGTTGTGTGAACTGACAAATAATGAGACATACAAACCATATGAGCCCAGAGAATGTGACATTACGAAGTATATGGACGACAAGCAAGCACAAAGAGAACTACTAGATGAAAATGTCGCTGATAATAACGACTTAGCAAAAGAAAGAAATGGTATGCCATTAAGAAAAGCAAAGGATATAAATCATTTGAATTCGAGCCAGGACAGAAAATAATGAAGAAAGATGTTAGAAGAGAGCACAGGATGGGCGACAGATTAGCTCCCATTTGGATGCCAGGCTATGAAGTTGTAGAAACTGGTACCCACACCGCCACAATAACGAATTCAGCCACACAGAAAGTATTGAGGACAATTAGTCTGGCACACATCAAACCCGTTCGAGATAGACAGTCTAGCAGTAGTGCATGTGTAAGTGACCTGGTCCACATTGAACACGATCACAGCTACACGGATGTGAAAACAGTAACGACACCCATACCTGCACTAAAGAAACCAGAATCTAAGAATCCAAGAAGAATGTCATCTATGTAAAGACATCTCCAAAGAAAAGACATCTCACAGACACCACCGAAAACGAGCACCATGCAGCAAAACGAATTCGACGCGACATAGTCTTGAGTGAAAGAGACATAAGCATATTAAACAACACAGAATGGCTAACAGACAGCCTTATTGACAAAGCACAAGGACTATTAACCAAACAATTTCCTGATATAGACAGTTTACAATCAATGTGTCTTCTACAGAGTGCACAGAGTCAAGGCTCTATTGGATCGGCTTATGGTTCCTGGGTCCAGATTTTCAACTTTAGTGCACCCCACTGGATTACAGCAACCAATGTCAACTCCTCACCAGATACAGTGTTGATATACGACAGTTTGCTCTCAAGAAAAGCCACTGAAACATTAGTAGAAAAAAATTGTGTATTGAACTATTTCATGAGCTCCACATTCTTGGACATTCATATTATGGACATGCAACGACAATCTGGAGGGGATGATTGTGGCTTATTTGCCATAGCATCAGCCCTCTGTCTTTGTGAAGGAAAGGATCCAGGAACACAGTCCTGGAATCAGCAAAGTATGAGGCAACATCTACTACAGTGCTTTGCAGATGGCGAATTGAAGCCCTTTCAATCCGAGAAAAGAAGAAAGCGTGCAGCCAAGCTTAATCAGAGAATACAACTTTACTATACTTGTAAAACTACAAAGAAATAGGACACTATGATTAAATGTTGTTCCTGTATTTCTTAAAAAATGTATTAACCTCGCTGAAGACGCTTCATATTATAAATGTAATAGATGTTGATAAACTGTTGTTAAACTGAATTGAATGAACATTATATTGTAATAGATTACCTATATTGTGAAATTTGTATTTTATATATGAATGTAAATAATCTACTTAATTTTGTTGTGATGGCAGTATAATATGCTACTATGAGTGTGAATATATTAGCTGTGAAATCATATTTATAAATGTTATTTACTCTTTGAAATGTACTGCAATAAAATAATAAATAATAATTATGTAAATACTGTTGGAATAATTGTATGATACCTGTAAATACATTTGTAAATACATATTTGCATGTCATTATTGGTTCCGATCATTCATTTATGCGGTGATGTAATATATTAGCACTTGATGTTGTGGTCATACATCTTCATCCGCTTGGTCGCCTAGGGTTAATCGTTTAGATAAGGACATTATAACGCCTTGTTGCATAGACGCCGCTGTCACCTCTTTGTTCTTTGGCAATGCCATCACACGTCACAGTAGAAACAGCACCTTGTGAGCTGGAAGGGGGGGGGGGTGTTTTTTTTTTTAAACATGAAGTCAGAAATAAAACTGGCTTAAAATACATGTATAACCATGCGAACAACGCTGATTATGATGCCTAAAACCACACACAAATACGCGTTAATTTTCTTCTCTTATTTATCTGTTTAGTGTCAAGCCATGATAACATTATTAACATGTGATATGTTTGGATCACATTAGTGCACTATATTGCTGTAACAATGCGATATTTCTATTTGGAATGTCAAATATAGGTAGATAGATATTTATTGATCACGGGAATTCTATGTAGACGTATACTTCGTTAAAATCATGATATGGTGCTGAAATATTTGTATAATTACATCGCTGAATTTTAATAATTTTGTGTTTTTATATTTGCTAATAGTTTCGGGTAAAATTTGTTATTCTATGCGATGTTAAATTTAGAAGCGACTTGCCAAGCCAGCGATATTATGCTCTCCTAACTAGGACTGTCACCACACTGTGACTAAGGGGATGTCTAATTTGACAACGGCTTGCCAAGGTCTTGCCAGGGTGTTGGCATGCTTGTACCTGTCAGCAAAATTAGGCACCCCTCTGTATGCACTCTCACTGAACACGCCACGCTACACTATGGCGAAGGGATGCCTAATCTAACTAAATCTTATATTTATTATAACAAATATTAATTATATACTTTTATTATATTTTTTGTTGCCAAGGCCTTATAATATAAATAACACATAGTATGTTTAAATTACAGTAGTGTGATATAATAACGTGGTATGTTTTACTTAAGACTATCAAGATTAATTTTCTGATAAATATTGGTAATATTCACAAGTGAAGATGTATTAAACAATAATGAATGACATTTCCATTCCAATTTACTAAATAGTATGTATTATGAATTAAAATGAATTCGTGTATAATTTAATAAGATTGCTGTAATATTAGTATGATTATGCCTGCTGAATTTCAACAAGTATGTGTATTACATATTTGATACTAGTTTTGTGTCCAATTTATCATTGATTGCAATATTGCTGTATATATATTGCTGTATCACTATGACCACATTTAGGGCCTTCTTGCGCAGAACCGGAAGGGAAGCCTAATATCTAGGGGATGCTTAATATGGCGTGACACCGGCCGTAAATGAATAAAGCTTTGTACCCAAACTTTGATTTTACATTTGGCCTTTTTCTATTACCTATAGCTATAGCTTTGATTTGTTCTTTGAACCGCAATATTTCGCTCGGAAATTTATACCACACGTACTCTAATACTGATAACTTGGACAAGTTTGGACATAGGCGTAAATATGGTGGCCATTTTTAATTCAACGCTTGTCAAAATTTTTTATAGGGGCCGTTTTTTTAATTTTTATTAAAAGATCGACCCAAACAGTTTTCAAAATAGAGCGAGTAAACCTGGAACACAAACAGTCAATATTTCTGTATCTTTGTATCTGCCCAACTAAGATAAGCGTTACCTGACTATCAACGTCTTGTTATGAGACGGATGTTATGCATTTCTTAATTGCTTTTATCAAGTTATGTGACTTGCAATAAATGTTTAATTGTCATGCTTCATTATTAGGTATGTTAGAATATAATTATCATGAACACGTCAAGTTAACATTTTTCATCTTAAAAGAAAATTGTCAACGAGCAGATGGTTATTTTGTTTATTCCGTATTAACATAGGATGATTTGGCTACCTTGCAAGGGAACAGCTGGCCTAGTGAGAAGGCCCTGTCTGTGATACACTTCCCTGATAAAGTCAAAGCTGATACTTGGATAACCAAATCCCAGCCGCCAGTGAACACAAGTGAGGAAGACATTGCTAAGATGTGGATCGGCGGGGCGGACATCCTCATACAAGAACTGACAATACCGTTACCGGGAGAAGGTTAGTGAGCATGTTTTCTATAGGCCTGACTATTTTGAGGTCGTTCATATATTTTCCACTTTCACCAACGTGAACAAAATAAAAGCAAAGCAGATCTCGAGTGACTTGCATTTTATTTTTGTCTCACTTTTGGGTGATTAATTCTCTACACTACACTGTTTTTTTGCATATAGGCCTGTCTTTAACATCAAATGAATTGGTTAGTTCTTTCATGGATAGTTAGGAACGTATAGAAATTATTATGAACAGACATAATTATCATGATTATACCATTTCAACTCTTATGTCTCGAGTGACTTTCATTTTATTATTGGCTCCCGCACTTTCAGGTGATGAATTTTCGAAACCATTTGCTTACGAGAATTAACGTTAACAAGTGATATAAAGACATATTGCATATAAAAATTGTTCTGAACATTGAGCATGTTGAGGTTTGGATAAAAGCAAAATAGCACCTAATAATGATTAAGCATACATCAACAATCTAGATAAAACGTTTTTTTTAACTATTTGGGATGCATGGGGGAACCTGATGTGGGGAAAAAATAAGTCTTCAAGGCAGTTGTAGTTCTTGTTAAAAATCATCATTATCTGTATGCAAATCCTTATTAGTGGATATTTACTTGTGTTACTGTTCTATTGTTTGCGTAGATATTCAATGAATAGCTGTTGTACCGTGTGTACCACCTTGAAAACACGTGAAGGAATTGAAATCGATCTGGTGTGTACATAAAGTGTACATAGATGGCTGTGGTAGGTTTATGTTGCAATAAAATAAACAAAAGTGTTTTTCATGCCGATATTTCGTGAGCAGACATCTCTGCGCTAATGCTGTGGGCCGAGGAAGCTTCAATTTTAGCCCTCAGCCAATTTGTGTTCATGTTCATGTCTGTCTGTACGCGTCCACTCAAAAGCGGGATTGAATGGTGTATTTTTTATTTAATTATTCTGAAATTTGGTCACTTTTAAAACCCACTGGACTAGCTCCACAATGGCAAAGATTATATTCAAAATATGATATGACGCACGCAAAAAGGACTGGGGCTCAAATTTTCAAAATAGTATAGTAGTAGACGTGCCCTTCCTGTTTCATAACCTTAAAGGGACCCCTTGGGATGAGACATTTTCAATGTTGTCAATTTTGAAAATGTACCTTATATGAAGCCATATAGCCTACTGATCTTAACTAAAAATACAAAAAAGTCAAACAACTATTTTAAAGCACCGAAAAAGAGTGAAATAGTTATATTTCCAGGTCGTATATTGCCATGTAAACAAAACACGTCAGCAATATGCAGCACTTCATACCACATATTCCCATGTCTTGGCCGAGGAGATCAAAGCAATCGCCGCTAATTGGTGTCTGATTGGTGTCTTATAGTCAGGACATGAGGTGATACACCTGCAACACTTATTGTCTGCCCAACGCTGGGCCGACGGCATCAACATGTGGCCCAGTGCTGTAGGAACATTCAATCGTCCTTCAGCATGTGTTTAGGTATACAAAAAGTTTGTTTGGGTTTTAAGCGGTTTCATGGAAATATTAATAAGAAATATTTATAAAAATCTAAAAACTCTGAAAAAAATAAAATCATGATCTGGGGGATACACTACTTCATTACAAAACTAAAAACGAAAATTGATGTCATCTCGAGGGGCTGCTTTAAAAAAACTGAGATGCTGCTTTTTATGGCTGTTGCATCTTTATATCAACATAAAAAAACAGTTTTTTAACACAAACGCATCGCTTCCATTGTGAAATATTTGCTATTAACCGTAAAAGCACCAAATTAAATAATTGAAATTTTCACAGACTTGAAGAACCTTGTGTCTCGCTACCGCGACCCACAATTTCAAGTGGGTGAAAATTACTCATGTTCGTTTAAAGGGACCCCTTGGGATGAGACATTTTCAATGTTGTCAATTTTGAAAATTTAATTTATATGAAGCTATATAGCCTACTGATCTTAGCTAAAATACGAAAAAGTCAAAAAACAATTTTAAAGCACCGAAAAAGAGCAAAATAGTTGTATTTCCAGGTCGTATATTGCCATGTAAACAAAACAAGTCAGCAATATTAAGCACTTTCCATCACATATTCCCACGTATCAGACGGTAAGATCAGAGCAGTCGCCGCTAATTGGGGGATAATTGGTGTCTCATAGTCAGGACACTAGAGGACACACCTGCAGCACTGATTGTCTACCCAACGCTGGGCCGATGCCATCAGCATGTGGCCCAATGCTGTGAAACATTAAATCGTCCTTCAGGTATACGAATAGTTTGTTTGGGTTTCTTCTGGTTTCATAGAAATGTTGATTAAAAATATTTGTAAAAATATGAAAATTCTGAAAAAAATAAAAACATGATCCGTTGGATACACTAATTCAGTGCGGAAGTAAAACCAAAATTGATGTCATCCCAAGGGGCTGCTTTAAATAATGTTTGAAAAAATCGTTTTTTTCTTTTAAAGTGTGATTGAGTCTCTGGTGTAGCAATTTCTGCATTTTAAACTTTGCAATATCTAGATAAATAAGTACTCTGGAGCTTTCTATTGCTTATGTTTGCAATATTAATTTGCGAAAACACGTGTTAGCTAAGTTTTATAATGCTATTACATACAGTGATACAGGCGGGGGGGGGGGGGGCATTATCATCTTTAGTTTCAGCTACTCTTGTATATATATATATCATTTTGGAGGCATTTTCCATTCTTCTTATGACTTATGGCAAATATTACTTAATATTTTATATTTCATTAATAAATGTTAATTGTCGATTGATGAATTTACCACGTTTCTGGCTTACATGATGCAATATACTATCAACTTTATGAATTTTGTTCAAGCACTTAACATATTTTTATAACTTCTGTCCCCAGTAGGTATATAGGGCCTAGTGTCTTTTCCAACACAGCCCGTGTGGTCTCCGCGGCTGGTGTGACTGTTTCAGATTACCCCCACTTTAGTTTTAAGTGGGGACGTGAACATCAATCAACGTGACCCATGAGGTCGAAAATCAATATAATTTTTAAAATGCATCGTAACAACAGATTGAATGTGAGATGCTGATCACTAGTGTAGCCTATTCACAACATATTAGACTACTCCTTTAGAGTTTTTAGTTTTCAATGCTCCATCTCCCCATGTACATGTAGGCCCACGGCTATCATTTACCAGTAGTGTACAATTTTATCTTCTATTAACATGTTTAACTATCAAAGGCTTACAACTGTAAACAATTCCATCATTTGTGATGGTTATGCATGTCTATCTTGTTTATCCAGAATTATATATCGTTTTTAATTATCGTATATGTTAATACAGATCAGAAAGGTATGGTGTTGATGGTACCAACAAAAATGTACAATGCGACACAATTTTTTTCGAAGACAATGCCTGATCTGCTGATCAAACTTGGAAATGGAACAGTCGGAGGTGTTGGGGGATCAACAGGGGATCAGACGAATGAATGGCAACGTATTCAAGGAGACTGGCCAAAAAATGGGACCTACATACAAATCGTGCACTTTCCATCCAAACAAAAAGCCACAGATTTCTGGCCTGGTAGGTGACAAATATCCCAGTAAACATAAAATATTTGTAGGTCCTATAGCATTTGTACAATGTTGGACCAACCTTCGAAGACGTTGGCCGACGTTGTACAGATGTTATACTGATGTTTAGTGTTTGCCATACTACACCAAAAGTTGGAGATGATTTACTCTGCATATTTATATCTACTATAATACAATTTCAAGGTCACTGTGGCCAAAACATCGCCATTTTTTCTTAAAGGCCCATTCCCAAGTGCCTTAAGTTTCAAAGTTTAAAATTGTGCTATTTAGGCTTATATCATTGTAAATCGATATTGTCTTTCTTCACCTTCCATTTGAAAGATATGTACCCGGTAAGTGTGTATTTAGGAATGTCCATATAATTTCTGACAACCATCCTTTATATTATATTGGGTTTGACCATAAAACCTGCCCGTTGAGGGTCTAGATGAAGGGTCCGATGTTGATTTGTTTTAACCCCTCAGCCATTAAAGAATAATTCAGCTTTAAAACGCGCATGCCTGGGACGGTCAAGTGTAGGCCAACAGTAGCCTGTTGGGCCAACGTCTGCGACGCTGGCCAGCGGTCAGGTCGAACGGGCGGGCGCGCAGTCAGAAATTCAGCTCTTACTAAGAAATTAACTGATAATTTTTTTACAAACATGACCTATGTACCTGGGCAAGTCATCCCATATATTTTTTTGGCACGAAGCCATGAGGGGCTATTTTCCAAGATGGCCGCCTAAAAAGCGTATAGGCACCATAACTTATGAACCGTTGGTTGGATTGCATTCAAATTTGGTATGGTTGTTCTCTAGGTATTTCTGATGATCTGATTAACTTTTGGGATGAATTCATTAAAAACAAAATGGCTGCCGCAGCCATTTGAAAAAAATGGCCGCCTAAAAAGCTTATGGCCACGATAACTTATGAACCGTTGCTTGGATTGCATTCAAATTTGGAATGGTTGTTCTCTAGGTATTTCTGATGATCTGATTACCTTTTGGGATGAATCCATTAGAAACAAAATGGCTGCCGCAGCCATTTTATAAAAGATGGCTGCCTAAAAATATATTGGGCTCGATAACTTATGAACGGTTGCTTGGATTGCATTCAAATTTGGTGTGATTGTTTTCTAGGTATTTCTGATGATCTGAATAATTTTTGGGATGAATCCAATTAAAACAAAAAATGGCTGTCACAGCCATTTTAAAAAAAATGACATGGTGGTGGTGTGGGTCATTTTTTCTCATTATTTCTTGATATTGATGGACAGAGCCCATGGCTGAGGGGTCCTGCCATCAATTGAGGAAAAACCCTTCCTTTTTGTCACTACACCAGCCACGAACATCCCATGAATATTACCTGTGTATTTTGGCGATGTTCATGATGTCCCACAAAACATGTCAATTGACCTAGTTTAGATGTGTTGACCTTTCGTGAAATGTGAGTTCGTTAAGCAGTGATTTTCCGATGACATTGTAATTAAACTAGCAACGTCTTTGACGATGTGATACATCTGAGACCTTACAGACTTCTCCTAATACGAGTTTGTCATAGATTACGTCTAGTAAATTATAAAAAAAAACATCTTTAGAAGGAAATAATCGAATCAGTGACTCGATGACATTTTCCTGTCAAACATGGCATTAGAAAACAGGTGGATCTAAACACAAAAATGTAATGACCGACATTTTGTCATAACTCGTCTTTTTCGAAACCTGATAACGTTGCCAACGGATGTTTCTAAAAGTTGTAATCTATCGGAATGCTGCCTTCACTCATTCAAACACCCAAAAAGATATAACAGAGCTAAAACAAAAACATGCCATTTGCGTGGGTATGGGCTTTTAAACTATTAGACATTCCACCAAGATCCGTTGAGCTGGAATTATGTCCTCTGATACAGTATGGTAGCCAGCGATAGCATAGTGACCTTGATTCAATTTGAAGATTTTTTATGTTATTAGACCTACTATTACCTATCACCGAGTTATATTCCAGTAGATATGCAGTATGACATAAAACAAAGTCAGCACATGTATATGAGTACATTATGCCCTTCCTTTGGAAGTGTTTGTAAAGTAATGTGTAATGTGTAGTGGTCACTGGACTTGTTTTCGTGTACCGTTTTAACTCCACTATGGGCATATGGCACTGCAAGCAATTGGAACTAGTAACATTATCGTACACATTGCCGTATCTGTCCTGCCATCTCTGTTCTACCGGGTACTCATTTATACCCGAGTGAAGTGAGGCGTAGTACGTGAGAGTGAAGTGTCTTCAAGGATACAATATCGAAACAACGATGTCCCAGCGTTGAGAGGAGAGAAACATGATCTTTTCTGAAAATCATGCACCAAGCGAGAATTGAACTCGCACGGCAGTCATCGGCTGTAGCAAAGCGCTACGCTCTAACTATTGTGCCACGCCCCTCTTTTTGTTTGACAACAAGGAGTCCTGAATCATGTAAATAGCTTTGTGTCGCGAACTTGAAATCTGGGAAATAGGCCTACATCTTCTTCCTTTGTGAGTTGATGTGCATGGTTGTGGAGAGGTGTCATTGCAGTTTAGACCATCTTTAAGTATAATATCATCCAATTTATTCCAATATTTTTGCAGATTCTGGAGTTGCCATTACTGAAAAACATCTTAAGGATATCAGAACAGGTGGCAACGCTACAATCGCCATTGATTAACAAAACTTTTACAATCTATTCTATCCACATTCTCTCACCTCAGTGACTCTCTTCGATTCCAGCGAACATCGAGCATTCGGGCAGATCATAATTTATAGGCATATTTTTAAATTTTAATAGAAGACGAAGAAAAAAATCATTATACTGTTCGTTATTAAAGGTGCTAGCTTAGTGCATTACACACATTTGTGATGGTCATGGTGTGATTGTGCACAGGCCTAACCAGGGGTGCATGTATTTGTTCAATAATAGATATCCACCGTCTCCACCGTCGCTCGCAAGAATTTGTGAACGAGATATTTCAGAACCGCTAATCGGAATTGCAGGTAGGCCTACTTACCTACGTAGAGGCAAAATGGAAAGGTTTTTGTCACAGTTCAGCGATCTTCCAGGAAAAAGGCTACCATTTTAGATATAATTTTTCGATTGCTTGTATACGCGATATCTCGAGAACCACCAATCCGAATCACTTGTGATTATGTATGTAAAACCACACACTTACCTGCTTGGCCGTGACCAAAAAAGTTTCGGTCGCAGTTAATTTATTTTCAAGAAAATGGTGATTATTTTTTCCTGATGATTTTGTATACATGGACACTTTCTTGATTGTCTTCGAAATAAAAAAAGATAACTGTTTGAATATTTTCGTGAAGCTTATCATTTTTAGCCTTCTTTTTACAAAGTGTGGGAAATTGCAATTGAAGTTCGGTGTCGACGTTAATTTTTCATTTTCATGTATACTCCAAGAATTTGTTCTGCATTTTGCCAATAATCAGTTCTCGGAAAAGTTCAATAATGTTTGAAAAGACAGCATATTTTACGTGAGATGTATACATATGGTTATGTAATTAAGATAATGCATAGAGCTATATAGTGATATAATGTACATTTATATACACAGGTGTGCAGGAAGAGCTTCTAGATTACAGTGAGATGGAAGTTTTCTACATGCCACGTGAAGTTGACTTGCAGGACGACGACACGACGGGTACTGCTCCAGTCACATTCAGGGTTAATGCCCTTTTTCTTGTGATACTTCCCATTGTGGCATACGGATATAAATGATCTTCACTACTTCTGAAGGTGTAACGTTGGAGCTTTATGCCTACTTGTTATCAGTAGATGACAATGTGATTACATGTATTGTTTATTTTTGCATCGTGTACATAAAGATTATTTCTGTCGGTGTATGTAACATGTGTTTAGAGTAACTATTTTTGGTTATCTATTTTGTATAAAGAGCCATGCGCTTCTGCTTTGTATAGTTTTCAATAAATGCAACAACTTGATCACTAGGCTTATAATTATATTCTTACACACACAACGAAGTCGCCACATTTTATATGGACACGTTTTGTTATAGTGCTGCCTTTAGTTATTATTATTCAACAATGAAGAAAAGAGTAAAATGATTATGCTCAACAAAAAGATTAATGAGAGAAAAACTCAATTTCGTGAGCTTGAAGAAGTTCTTCCTCATGAGAATGGAATGTTTTTGAAAGTTATACTAGGCTCTGTCAATGTGTCTCCTCTCAGTCAACAAGACAAGTATAATTATAAAGAAGATTATGAACGCCTCAAGCTAATTGTTTCTTTGATGAAGATGTTATTGGTTCAACTCAATATACATGATATATGACACTTTCTAATCATGGGAACATTGTTTCGTCAAACTGGTAAATTAGTATGTATTTTTTTTTAATTCGTGGCGCAAAAAGACTAGAGCATGGGATACAAAATGGCCACCATCAGCCATAACGTATATAACTAAAACCAATTGACTTAAAACATGTGTAATATAATACAATTCTAATGGATACTACTGGCCATTTAAAAATATCATTTTCAGGGGCTGGGGCGTCCGTTACGCTGACCGGCTTTGTGGCTCGCTGCGCTCGCCCAGGGCCATTGTTTACTCGGCTAGGGCATCTAGTCCGCAGCTTTCCGATACGAGAGGTGGGATCAAGAGGTAAAATTTAGGTCAGGACCCTTCTGACCCTCCCCCTGTACACGCCTCTGATTTTTCCATCACTTTACTTAGAATCTTATATAGGATTTTCTTCACTGATTGTCATACAAAATTGTTGGATACATGTAGAGATCGTTATTTGATTACATGGCTAGATTTCTAACATTGGTGCCTTGTTATTCGATAGCTTTGAGCCTGAAATTCAAGATGACCGCCATAAATCTATACCAACACTATAGACCCATCAAAAGTGTAGGTACAGAACATTTGTTTTGATTTTCTTTCTCTCTCTGGATATATACTTTTTTTTCAAGCCGCTAACTCTTGAAAATAAGGGTATCTGCCATCAGCTATATTGTCTATAAGTTTTGTAGTACGGCTCCCATTTTGATTTATTTTGACAAAACGTATGCGGTCAGGTGAGCGGTTGGCATAAGTTGAATGAAACAATCTTGCACTTTGTATAGAATAAATCATCAACATGCATACTATACCAGATTTAATTTGTACCGAATTAACTGCAATTAGACTCCATGCCAGCCACATACATGTGATCTCAAAGTGGTGGGTCGTTAACATGAGTAAACATGATGCGCATGCGCAGCATGTTCAACGTCCACAGGAGGTCCGCCGCAATGTACATATTATGGTTCAGTGAAGCCTAACGACCGAGCTGATATAATGGTCTCCCGAACAACTCTGTACCGCTATATTCATTCTATTTGACATGTTATTCTTTCAGTTTAAATAAATTATTCTGTTTTAACTTTAAACTGATATAACAAATTCTAGAAATAGTAATAACACTAAGCAGACACAGTTGGTAGATACATCACATATGTAGATGTGGATACACTTGCTAGAAACGTCGTAATCTAATCGTAATATGTTTTGTGAAATGCAGGTAGTAGTAGTAAATCATTGTTTTACGTCACGTTGTAGTCAATTGATGAGATGAATGATGTACAGATGATGATGTGAGTGTGGGGGTGATAGGGCATGGTGGACTATTGAGAGCGTTTTCCTTCGCTCGCCTGATAAGGGGTTCTGGGCATGTCTAGGGGATCTACCCCCAGACATGCCCAGACGGCCGGAGACTTGATTTCGCTGTACAATTTAATGATGAAACTCTGTGGCATTTCGCGCAGCTCCGCTATCCTCGGGTCGGATAGTCCCCAGAGTAACAATAGGAAGGATCACTCCCTCTGGGTAACTCCATTCATCCCACGTGAGAGACCTAATGTCAAACACGCTATTGCCGGTTATTTAAGGCTACCACGGCCTACATCAGCGCCAGCACTGATGCGGGTGCTGCATTGGCTCCGCTGTTGAGCGGAGGAACCAGGGTACGCCACTGGCAATCCGCCTGAAGATTATAGCCAGATGCGAGGAGGCTGCAGCTGCCCTTGGATGATTGCTGTAGACTAGTGCTTCCGTACAATGCCGTAACAGCATCCAACAGACGAAACAGATCCCTAATGACCCTCCCCGAATGGGGGCTAAAAGTACTACTACTAGCAATCATCCCAGTACCCCGTGAAATGCGGGATAAATTATGGATCAAAGATTATATATATAGGGACTTATGATCTTATGTCTTAAGTTCCGGGATAAATTTTGTGATGGCGCGGATATAAAATTATGTCGAAAAAAACATTATATTGAGTGGAAGAAAAAACAAATGTTCAATATACAAGTAGTAATTAGTTTTGCCTGAGGGGCAAAGCTTGCATCTCCACCCGCCCCACATAGATTTCGCAGCCAAAATACATAAATTATAGAGAAATACTGTACTGTCACAATTTTTTTTATATAACCACATAAACAAATGTGATGTCAGAATCACACCAAAATCAAATCAATATGCGGCCAGGGTTGGTAAGCGTTCAAGCTCATGAGAGTAATATATATGTGATTCGTCGGCCATCTCGGATTTTGTCGAAGAAATGAAAAAAAGAAAAACAACTCTTTTCTCGGGGCCAGTGAGCATACCCAGAAGATACAATTTGAGTTGTATAGCTATATTTTGATAATGCCCAAAAAGAGCAAAATTGAAACACCCGCTAAAATTCTAAAAGTTTTTATTATCAGAATCGCAACAAAAACTAATCAGCACACGTTATCCAGGGTAAAGTATTTCCTTTAAACAAAACACGAAACAAATTTATCCATGAAGCGGTTCAAGCTCTAGAGCGTGACATAGGATTTTCGTGACCATCTTGGATTTTGTTGAAGAAACCAAACTGAAGAACGCTAAAAATAATTTACCAGACAAATTCCCTTGGGCCAATATGCATACTGCAAATATATAAATACGAAACCGTGACACGGTAGCAAAGAAACCGTGACTTTTAATTTTTGTCTCCTCTACAGTGTTTAACATTTCAATTAAATGTGCATTTTTATTTTTTTATTGTTCGCGTTATGTTTAAAATCAGCTTTGTATATGATAGTAGAATGGTGCGGTATTTTAAAATAGCATAGTCATTAATAAATACTGAAACATACCATGCGAAATATACCCTGATATATCGTTTTCTTAACTAAATTCAATTAAATAGTAGAAATAAAATCTACATGTTGTGTAAAAGTTGAAAAAACGTTCTTATAGCTATCTGGTACGATTTTCCAGATAATACGCATATTGAAAAAAATTGCTGACATTTGGCAATTTTGGTTGCAGTGACTAGTTCTTGACCGATGCGAGCCCATTTTCGAACTCGTCCGAGCTATTGGTGAAATAGACACATGCTAGACATTTTACATAGTACATAGTAAATTGTTGAGAGAATCGCTTTAACAAGACAATTTTCCATTCCGAAAAATTAGGGTCATAGAGGTCACAGAAAGGTAAAATGTGAACTAAATCAACCATTAGTCATGATTAACCTATATGTGCATTCCAGTTATAACAAACAAGTGTTTATTTCTGGTGTAGATTGTGATATATATTGCAACTAAACCGTGACATCACACATGTAAACATCAATTGAGTCACTAAACATTTGGCGGTGACCGAGTTCACCACCAATGGAATGCGATGCCCATATATAATAAATTTACTGGCTGAGCTAATTCCACTCCAGGCTTCTCAAAGTTTGAAACCTCATATTCGTCTAAAATACATTGAATGATGACTAGAAAAAAAGAAGGGTCAGCAGCGAAATGTGTCGCTCCAAAATAAAAAACAAACAGCTAGTGTGAAATATTTTATTCTGAGCTTGGGCTCTGCTGTTTGCGGAGATAACGCAAAATTCGAAACTACTGTGCATGCTTCTGTTCAAAATTTTAAATTCCTATTAGTGATCTTTTAATTTGAGCAGACGAAAAAACAGGTGAAGGGCCATAAACACATCAGTGCTAACACCACCATGGGACAAAATTCGTTTTGTCATCAAACTATTTGAAATATTTTCTGGCAGCTGACATACAAGCAAAACCGGTGGCAGCATTTAAAAACCAGCTGGTTGATTAAGTCAAAACATATTTAACCCCTCCAGCCTGATATTCAAATTGTAGGTGTTGCCGGAGTAAATCATACATGTATTGATGATCGGGGACCTTAATGGAGATAAAATCTATCTCAGCATCTACAGTACACCAACCAGACTCGAAGCTCTTACAGTTTACAAGCTTTACTTAAAGCGACACAATCAGGCTAAATCGTCACTTTTATTTTTTATTTTTTTAAATTTGTGTTGCGTGTTTACCAGTTAAACGAGAAAAAAGGACGGAGATTTAATTTCGGACAAAATAAGAAATACGAGAGTAACTGATAAAAAGGGCTTTCGGCGCACTTGCTACGTTGCCACATCAACCCAAAATTTAAAAAACTACGACAATTGTAGTCTATGGACATGCTCACATATTATGGACATATCAAGGAGCGAAAATAAAATGTTGGCTTTCGAATGATTTTCTGCCTGATTGTGTGGCTTTAATATGATCTCCTTGATGGCCACACCTGCAAGAGTAAACTTGTGAATGAACTTTCTTACAGTACAGCTAGTGCGGCTTTGCTCTGGATGTCGTGATACACAAATACACAAGTAATCTTTATTTTAAACTTTATTTAAAAAATATAAAATTGTTATATTGTTTAACATCATATAAGTCTTGGCTATTGGTACACATAGATTTTTTTTCTCACTATATAGCGAAAACGAAGCATCCCCTCCGACAAAAGCATTAGAGTAGCACCATTATCAACTGTAAAGCAGGCGATAAAGATATCACAAAAAAACTTACAAGGAGTGTCCATTTTGATACATGACATTGAAAAAAAATGTGTACCATTTATGTGAAGAAGGGGCATTTGTGGTAAGTTTAGGAATATTAAACCTTTACCTGCTAATCACGACTATATTCGTTTTAAATTCGTTTTATTAGTTGATCAAATCAATTTTATTGGGATGAAATCAGTGTTTAAACATCAACATTTGCAATTATTTAGTCTCAAATAAATAAATACGAGTGATTTTCACACACTTGAAATTGTGAGTCCCGTTAGCAAACACGGGCAAGCACTAAACATTTGTATAACATTTATACAATGTTGGACCAACGTCAAAGACGTTGGGCCGACATTGTATAAATGTTATGCAAATGTTTAGTGTTTGCTGGGTGGATCAATCCCACTTATAAGTGAATGCGGACAGACAGTCACAGATGGACACGGCGTCAGATGCTGCTGTGGCGGCGGACATATATGATGCAAAAAACAGTAAACATCCAACTCAACAATAATCATTATGGTAATGTAGCCATATTAATATGGTTTAACAAACGTCAATGTGTATTATTTTTGTTTGGTTTAATGGGAGTACATGATTACTTTGTGCTGATGTAAGAGATCTGTAACGGTAAGAATAATATACATTGTATATTATAATACAATACTATTATAATAGCAATAACAGTTGGAAGTAAACACTTTAAAATAAGAATCAAAATATTGTCATCATTGAAATTATAAGTCACAATAAAATTATGTATCACATTAATATGGTGACGTATAACCATGGTGTGTATAAATGTGTTTTATCCGATAAATGAGTCTGAAGAATATAATTAATGTAATCTATATTCCAGAGATACAAATTGGCACATGGTGTGTATTTGTGAATTTAGGAGTGATGATTTTGTGCCAGGGATTATGCACCTCCCCAATAAACACAAAATATTTGTATAATATTTGTACAATGTGGGCCCAACGTCTTCGCCGTTGGTCCAACATTGCACAAATGTTCTATGTTTACTGGGTTACCAGTGGTTGGCAACTAGGATCAGAAACGTGGCCTCTGTTTAAACAGTCCTGCAAATGTCACAATGGCTAAAAAACGAGACTTAGTCTGTGTATGAAGTGACTATGTGATGAAGATGTCACACCATTTAGACAGTCACCAGTCAAAGGATCCAATATATCCGATAGTAGTCAATGATATATACCCTGATAACATCGCAAGGCTCTGACACGGTGACCTCCATTTTTAAATGTAATAGTTCTTATACGATCAAAAGTTTACGCCTGCTGAAAATGGCCTAGTTTTCGTGTAAATTTCATGGCATCCGAGTTTTTCGGTAGGCGGCGCATGTGTTGTTTTTACACAGCTGGCTGTGGAAACAAAATGGTGGTCAGTGTGACTGGGCCTCGCGCAGTTAGGCGGCCCAGTCATACCGGGTAAATGATATACGTGTATGGTCCCCTCTCAACATGAGGCACCATTTAGTTGTCGTCCACATAGCTATTTTATGTAAATGTAATAATCGATCATGGATAAAGCAGCATTGCAGCATCGTTCATTTGAGATTCCCTCAATGCAGTTTCGAGTACGCCAGCGTGCGCCAGTGCACCTTCTCTTTTGTGCCATTGCTGCAGCATTTCGAACACCTAGTGAAAACACAGAAAACATTATTATACCTCGGTCACAATGACGCCATACTAACAATTTGAGGAACATTTCTAGTGGCCTTTTCTTGGGTAGAAGTATTAGTTGTGCAATGTATACTAAGATGTAAGAGCAAATATATTATATAATTGCATTAACGATGCTGATTCATATCATGGATATTAAAGATCCATACAAGTGCGAAACGGGCATGTGTGGGACGGTCACGTGTAGGCCTACACTAGCCTATAGAGTACAATGCTGTAGGCCTACATTAGCCTATAGAGTACAGGTTGACGGCATTAATATCAGCAAACGAGGCATTAACCCAATGCTGTTTTCATGTTAGACCGACATCTGCGACGCTGGCCCAACATTGAACTAACATTGGCGGAGTTTACATTGGCTGTCCTGTCAATACACATTCGCGGGGTCAACTGTTAGGTGCAATCCCCGCAGTAATAAAGTCCGTTAGATTGCAAATACGAAGACCAGTTAAGAGCCAGGTCTAAGAGCTTTGACCTTTGGTAGAGTTATTAACTCGTAGATGTCGCTCAAGTATATATATAGACTTGCTATGATTTGGGAACTTGCTCTTAATGCGGCGGTGGGTATGAAACGCATATTTTGGTATTAGTATGATATAGGACCTAGGCCTTACCCACAGGCCCTATTGCATTCTGGGGGACCCATGTCCTGCAAGTTTTAACAGTTGGTTAGACCTTTCAGTAGGTTTTCACGTAGTAAACAAACAAGAAAGCTTCCCCTCACACTTTTCAAATAAAAGTTTTCAATTACTAGTAATTGTAATGTTAGCAGAGAATCAATTTATACACTATATGTAAATACTACCGGTAAGTCATATTATTAGGCAGAACAAGTAGTTGTTAGTAATGTTACTACTTGAGTATATCGGATGAGCAGTTTTGAAGTTATCAGGGTGGCAAGGTCCTACATGTAATTTGACAGTAAGACTGTAGTTTATTCATAAGATCTGTATATGTACAGACATGTATGTATATGCCAGGTCGGCACGTATGGTGGTGACAATTATACCTTACAATACAATATTTACACAGGGTTATAATAATTATTATTACTATGGTACTATTCGTCATATCTATGCAAAAAGTTTAAATTCATTCATTAATATATGAAAATATTTACATAAGTTCGCCAGCTGTATGGTGCTTTTCACATTCACTAGATTGTAAAATGATAGAGCTGACCGCGATTGAACCAACACCTTTTTAATTTATTTTTTTACGGGCTTCGTTAAAACGTGGGCATATAAACAAGAAATGAAATAAATCGCCCAAATCGTTACACAGTTCAAGGGACTGGCCAAGGCTAAAATCATAAAAAATCGGTGATTTTATTTTGGCTTATTATTATGACCATATGATGTAAACATATGATGTAAACATGTTTTGTGCTGCACACTCACCAGTTAGGCTAGATATAGAGACGAAATTCCTGATTTCTAGTTTTGGGACAACCATGTCAAAAATAAAAAATACGGGAATTTCGTCCCTATATCTAGCCTAACTGGTGAATGCGCAACAGAAACATGAAAAAACTTTTGCAGTTCTAGTCTATATACATGTTTACATCATATGCTCATATTAACCCTTACACTGCTGCCTAAAATTTGCAGCATGTATGGTTTCCCACTAAGTAATATCTGGCACGTTTTTTCTTCTAAAAAAACATCTGATGAACAACTTATTAAAAGCCATTATATTACAAAATAAGTCAGTTAACTATCTTTAAAGCGCAAATAGAAAGGCACCATAAAACAAAAGTAAAAAAAAAAATTAAAAAAAAACATTTAAAAAAAAAAACAAAAAACATTTATTTAAGAATTTACTCGGTGACTATGCGCTTGGTTAATTTTGGGCGACTATAATCGCCTATAGCAGTGTAAGGGAAGCCAAAATAAAATCACCGGTTTTTCGATGATTGTGGCCTGGGCCTGTCCCTTTCACATACTCTCAAATTACGAGGGATATTAGTACGGCAACCAGACTCTATTGGAAGATTGTGGTTTCTGCAACAAAATCTCGCCATTGTACATCGCTGGTGATATGATAGCGTCAATAAATATTCTTCAAGATGCAGAGACGTTTTAAACATCCTTTAGTTGATGCATTTGCTACTTATATTTATTTCAGATGACCATTTCTGAAGGAATTGGTCCCTGATACGTTGCTTTAGTATGACATTAAAATGGTTTGCACTAAATGGAAGACGTTGGTGTTCCCAAGCGCCTGCAAAACCACAACCTTCCAATACGTTTTTTAACTGCCATCACCTATGTTGAGCAAAAATTGCCATTTTTGTACATTTTCAAATGTATTTGAAACAGTAAACTTGCTATTTTAGGATTTTCCTCTACTTGTTTTATCCTCGCCCAAAACATGACCATTCTAGTTTGTGAGACTAAGGAGAGAGACGTAGCTCCCAGTTCACTGTATACCATATTGGTACATGTATATTTGCTCACACCTAACACATATATACAAAATCTGAGGTGTAACTTTTCCAGGATGTCTGTACCTTGATGAGCCCAGACCTCACACCCATATAATAAAACAGGCTTTACTAGCACATCAAACAGTTGTAATTGAATGTCTATTGGCAATTGAAGTTGTCTGCTTTTGCGCAGTAAAGAAAACATAGCTCTATTAACTTTATCATACAAGTCTTTCTTAGCAACTGTGAATTTTCCGTTGAAATTAAAATTTAAACCCAAGTATTTATAGTGATCAACTACATCCAGCTTATTTTCACCAAAATAAAATTCTGGTCTGTTTATAATTTTACCTCTCGAGAAGACAGTAACCTTTGATTTTGACACATGTACTTTTAGTTTCCACAATTGACAGTATTCCTCCATTAAATTGATCGAGTTTTGTAAATCTTTTGGCGATTCGGCCAATAGGACATTGCATCTGCATACAGGAAAATATATAATTTTAAAAGAGCACAAAGATTATTATCAAAAGTGTGTGTTGCTAAATCGCTTATTTCTTTTAAACCCATGTGCGCTTCTTGCAAATACTGTTGCAAATCATTTAAATAAAGTGAAAATAAAAGAGGAGACAGGTTTTCACCCTGTCGGACCCCGATGAGACATGAAAAATTATCAGTAAATAAACCATTTATGGCTACACATGATTTGGTTGATTTATACATATTATATACAGCTCGGAAAATCTTTCCCGAAATATTACATTTTAGTAGTTTTGACCATAGCTCAGACCTACTGATTGCGTCGAAGGCCTTGCTATAATCGATATAACAACAATATTATCTTTTTCGTCTTTTTTTTTAATAAATATCAATTTTGAGTAGATGGCCACCATGACCCAGATTTTTCTGAACTTTCTGAAAATTGATGTAGTCTAGGAATCAATACCAGTATTCAGTATGTTAAACACCCAGTGAATTTAATAAGCGGGTGACAAGGTCTTAGTTTGACGAATAAAGACTAAAGATTGCCGCTAAGACTCGAATATTTTTCCAAACTTTCTAAAAAATTGATGCAGTATAGGAATTAACAATGGTATCCAGTATGTTGAATATATCGGACAAGCGGCTTTGTAATTATTCGGGTGACATGACTAGGGATATTTTTCCAAACTTCCGAAAAATTGATGCAATCTAGGAATTAATATTAGTATCCAGTAGCAACAGCTTTCAATTGAAGAGATTGAAAATTGCTTTACGTCGCTGTTTGTGGCAATATAACACAAGGAAGCCTAAACTTTTTACACCCTACTCTTATCAGGGTTCTTGCCCGTTACCACAGGATTATGAGTCTCAAATTAACCCTCAGAGCACTGGGCCCGTATTCTCGTACAAGTTACGATATATCGTAGGCTTCGGATTGGTCGAGATGTCAATCTCGACCAATCAGAAGCCTACGATATGTCGTAACTTGTACGAGAATACGGTTCCTGATGTCGACTGCAGTATACATTCTGTGTTTTTATTACCATATTTATGACCCCTGATAACGAACTGCTCACAGTAAAATATGCCTTCAATCTTGAAACACTTGATATATATTGAGACGTGAATTTCACAATTAACATAAATTCCCAGTCACTTGAAGTTGTGTGTCGCGGTAGCGAGACACAGCTTCAAGTGACCGAAAATTTAAAATGAATAGCTCAGTGATCTAAGGGGTAAACCCTGTGAGCCAAAGTAGGCGTATCATTTTCATGATTTTGAGTCATTAAAAATTGCAATTCTCTTGCCACGAAAAACGTAAATTCTTCTACCTACAAATACAATTAATGCATCCAATGTAAAAAAATAATATATATGATTACGACCATATAAATCAATTCAAAAATATTTTGCGCACATTATGTATGTTGATCTGGGAAACATATAGACTTGATCGGCATGGGATAATATAGGCTAACTTCGACCTGCGGGAACATAGCACCCCCCCCCCCTTATTTTGAAAGTAATTTAGCGACCCTAAAAAAAATATGGCCGTCATTTTCTCTATCATCAAAAGTATTTTTTTCAGATGACGGATTTCTATATTGAAAAATCCTGGTATTCAAAATGCATTATTTAGGCCTACCTGTAAGAATGAGTCACTTGGTTCGTTCTCCTCAAATCTGGCTATATCGTGTGAGGTGAAGCCTAGCTTATTGGCCAGCAACGCCCAGTCTCGTGTATGTACCTTTCTCGCAACCTTTTCTAATACGACATCACCAGGAATTAGTTGTGATGGCACGGGTGATGGAACAGGAGTCTAAAATACAATTCAGAGATGTAAACCAATTGATACACAGTACATCAGTTTCGAACTACAGTCCTCCCACTGATATATCATGTGCTAGATTCTGCCAACAGGCGGTTTAAAATTAATTTCACAGATGTGGCCAGATGTAAAATATGCTGTTATGTTCGGAAAAGGACTTACAGGCATTTAAATAGGTGAGCGGCCAGGGTGGATCAGAGTGGGTGGTTTGAACCCAACATAATCTTTGTTTAATGACGGTAAACAAACCTTGAACCAATGCATGTTGTTTGGTAGCAGAGAGGAGGCGCAAACTCAAGGCTGTTACAATCTTATGCCAAAGTAGGAAAAGGTCTAACATTAAGACAAACAACATTGGGGAAGGGGCACACCTTGTGTTTGTTAGGAGGGAAGACGACAAACAGTGTGTCAGTGGGGGAGGTGGTTTCAGGCAGCGTTAGTTTGATGTTGTTTTAATGTTCATGATGTTGGGCCAGAGTTTCCGTTGGTCACAAAAGCCATCGTGTTGGTGGGAGAGATTGTAGTGTTCTCTGATTTATATGACTGACAGGTGACGGGATAAGTCGGTCAGTGATCGAGGCAGGCTCAACGGATTTTGCCGTTTTTTTTAAGAATAGCTTCAGCTATAAGTTTACTATCTAGCTATCTGTCCAAATCGACCTCAAGTAGGCTACCCTACAGACTGTTTGGTAGCCACCTGTGTCTCAACACATATGATATTCACTTTCAAGTTGTTGCGAAGTTTACTTTTAGTCCCCGAAATAATACATTCAGTCTCCCCTAAATGAATGGAGAGCCTATTATCGACCAGACATTCATTTAGGTCCTCAATATACAAACAATATAAGCTGACAAGAGAAATCTTATTTCCATATTATTGATATATATATGAGAAAACGTAATGGTCCCAGCATGAATCCCTGTGGTACTCCGCAAGAAGTCACTCTCGGATCAGAAAAAGTACCATTAATTTCCGTTTTATCTATTCTTTAGACAAGATTCGAGTCATGACACAGATAGATCATGAAAACTAGGTGTTTTTAAATGTTTTATCATTATGTCATTATCTCCGATGCCTTTTATAAATCAAACAGGGTTTAAAAGGGTCAATATATTATTGATCAAATGTTCTGCCTCCCTTTTAAAAAAATTATCTTTTATTTATTATAAGTTTGAAGAAATATTAGAGATTGTAGAGTTATATTTAATTATTGTTCTGATTTTTTTACAATAATATTAAGCGAGAGAACAATAGGTAATTTTATTTCATGAAATGTGCAGGTGGCTATTACTCACAGAGTCTCTCATCGCTGTAAATGTGCGGTGAGCATCTCTGTTGATCTCAGGTGGTACAATGTGAAAAGTCAACAGACTGTCTAATGTGTCCTGTGGCAATTTTTGAACCCATCCTACGAATTGATCCTCTTCAACGAAGCCTGTGATAAAATTGTATACATGCGAATGTGTTCTATTTCGAGGTACATTGATTTCAATATTAGCCTCGTTATTGCGAGCTTGCAAATAACGCGAATCCTGGATATTTGCTCAATTTCATAATAGTGCGAATTACATAGAGTAAGGAAAGAATCTCTTTTCCTAGTATACAGCATAATATTTCATGACGACAATGATTTGAGCTTGTTTGATCTTGGCCTGGCTTGAACCTTGGGTCATTTATTATAATATAGCTAATAAACTATCGACATTGTTGCAATTTCAACATATTTTTTAAATGAAACATTTAACATTTTACCTTTATGATATCTATCCACTTCTTGGAAAAATAGTTTAACTGTTCTTCTTATAGATTGCTATAACAAAATGCATCATTACAAACCTTCAAACATTTACTAAAGAGGCAACGTACTCGATGTATTGTAAAGAAGTACACGTATGATTATGAATGAATTATTCTGTTATGCACATGCATACAGGCTATACTGGGTCTGAAGAGCATCATGAGTTAGATCATCATTTATTTAAAAAAATGTTCCTACCTCAAATGAAAGTCGAACGGTGCCCATTTTACATATAGCTCTCTTTCGTATCATTTATATAATATCAGTTAAAGCGACACAATCAGGCTAATATCATGAAAAAATCGGTAATTTTATTTTGGCTTTTTTTTTGCCTCGGGAATTTCGTCATTATATCTCGCTTAACTAGTAAATGCGCAGCACAAAAATTAGAAAAACTTTTGCAGTTCTAGTCTATGGACATGTTTACATCATATGGTCTTATTAAGGAGCCGAAATAAAATCACCGATTTTTTTATGATTTTACCCTTGAGTAGCTTTAATCATCGGGCAAGTAAATGTAAATAAAAATAAGAAATTAAAAACTTCTGCTTCTGCTTAATATTTGTTACAATGAATCCAACTGAATCTGTACGACTCAAACAGGAGCTGAATACCAGAGGCCCACAATGATGTTCAAAGATAACTCTTTTTGTAATATAACAACAATAAAAAATGCTCATAGAGTTCGACGTTGGTCCAACATTGTACAAATGTTATACTATGTTTTGTGTTTACTGGGAAGTGTAAGTTGTCTAATCAAAATTAATATTAATTAGCTTACCTCATTTTCTCCTACATACAGTATTTTCAGCACACCATGCAATGTTTCCTCGTCCACGGGTTTCCCATTGTTAAGGAAGCCAAATGCAGCTATTGAAAAAAGAAACATCTTTGAACAATGCTAAATGAAAAAGCAACATAATTTCTGCAAATTCAAAATTTGCTTATTTGGAATGTATGTTTTTTCAGCAAGCTAATTATGATGGTTCATTTTTCAAAATGATGGAATTTAAAAAAATAAATAGTTTTTTTAAACGAGGTACCAGGAGAGCTCATTGATAAGAGTGGCTGATTCTGAGCCCGGCGGAAGCCTGGTACAGGGTTTGAATCCTGCTGCTGCTGATGTTATTTTATCGGTGGTAGACAATAAGCCTAACTTCAAATACAATAGATAATGACAACTGCAAACAAAACGATTTTAACGCCACATATGACCAATATGTCACATATGACCAATATGGCAAGACGGACGTGTGAACGATCAAAACAAAATATTTTAATGACCTTGGTACATAAGATATGTACAAAAAATTAAAGTTCGATGTAAAGTTAGAATCAGATTGTCCCTTGCGAAGGCGATCCTTCAACCATATCTGTTTCATAACAGCCTCACACCATCATCCATAATCTGATAATATACGTATACATACTATAGTCTATGAGCCTATTAGAGGACTGTACTAAATATTCTGTTTTATCGGATGCTGGTTTTACCCGAGGAGCTTACTATCTTATAAGATTAACCACACACATTTTTCAAAAAACATAATTCAGTTAGTACGTACATCTACGTCTAAAAAAACTATCACATCAAACAAACACACTTGGATTGGCATTTACATACTGCCGTGCAAAGCAGAAGGCAGTATATGCTTACTTTACGAGTGAGTAGATACTGTCTTATGGCTTCGCATGGCAATATGCATATACATTGATTTATCAGTCACTCTTTTATAAAAAGCATAGGCTTACCTCTTATTTTTGTTTCTTGTTCAGATATTTCAGCCCACTTCATCGCATTTAAGAACGATTGGAATGGAATATCCCCCCGGGCATCTCTCAATGTAACCAACATCTGTAAATATATATGTATTTCTTATTCTATCTTAAAAGAACCACCCAACTAAATGATTGTTATTATGATATTATTATCCCCAGACCTGACCTAAAGTCCAGTCGCTATTGCCAGTCTACTTCAATTCCTTGATGAGATTACAGAAGTAAAGGTGCGACCTCTTGGGTCGAGTAGCACCATCGTTGCTGAACAGAGATACAGGGCTCATATCAGAGAATAATTTGTTTCCGAAAAATTGTGTAGCACTTGTGTAATCATAGGCCCGGGCCTGTCATTTGTTGTGGAGAGGCGACTTTGTTCGATGATTGTAACTTGGATAGCAAAATAATTTAACCCTTTCAAGCCTGACTTTACATTGTCATCTTTATCCACTACAAGCCGCGAATTGCTGTCGCAATTCTCGACTTGTAGTGGATGAAGATGATTTGATGTGGTTTTAAAATTAAAGAAAATTGCCATGCATTGCAAACCAGTTTTATGGAAATATTCATTTCAAACCCTTGGTTGTAGGAAAATTAAATCTGTTTTCAGGGATGTAAAACGATGCCTTAATGCATCGTGGGGGCTTAAAGGGTTATAACAACACCAAATAGGTCGAAAGCTACATGTCCAATGTGCGGAATTTACGTGAAATGCAACTGTTCCAACTTGTGGAAGTAAATATTAGAGCGCTAGGCTTCTGTGTAATTACTTATGCATCATACATTGAAGCTAAACATGGACTGACAAACATGGACTGACAAACAATGAATAAAGCATATTTACAATTTAAATAATCGACATAAAAAGCCCAAATGATCGTGCTTAAGTAGTAGCGATACATGACAAAACTATTGATCATTATTATATATAAATGCGAACTAACATTTAACATGAAGGAGTCATTTGATGTTCGGCTTTTCTGGAGATCTGCCCAAACAAGCACGCCGTTGCGTTCAACTCCAAATTGCTTAAACCGTTCCCATAGCCGCTCCACTTCAACAATTGCCACTGTAAAAAATAGGTCACAAATGCACGGTACAGCTTATGGCATGTTATTTTTTAAATTTTTTATAACACTAGCATAGGCCTACTTCATCATAAACAAATCATATTAATTGTTGAAACAAAATTCATATGCAAATAATTACAGTTTACACATAGGCCTAATTGTTGAGTTTAACCAATTTGAAAATGATTTAGGGGACCACCATTCAATCTCCAGGGGGAGGGCCGGAGTATTTCTGAAATAAATAATTTCGGACAGAATCTTTATGAAATAAATACTTAACTTTAAAAAGTGTACCATATATAAACATGTAATAAAATTTGAAATTTTCAGCGCGCCACCAAACCGGGTTTAAATAAATATTTGGCTGTGACAAAACTCCAGCCCCCCCCCCCCCCCGGGGATTGAATGGTGGCCCTTATTGGTATTTATTATTGGCATACAGTTATACAATTGAATCTTAAATGTTGTAATAATAAATACATCAAGCGTTTATTCACGTCACAGGGTATTCAATACAATACAATGCTGTGCATCACAAAATTCCCGCGAATTTTCACACCCCTGTTTCTTATAGTATACATACATGTATACATTAGGCCTACATGTTTGTGATAAAATTGATCTTACAGCTCGTTGCTGCAGCATGCGTTGTAATCCAATCTGCTTGTGAAGGGTTAGATACTTCATCCACTCTCATCCCCTCCTCTAGGCGAAAACTACTGGCGTAAACACCCATTCTCTACATATATATAGGCCTATGAAACTCTTACGACAGCCGGGAGCTTCTGCTACAACGAAAAATGATTACATAATATTTACACTGAAAATACAAACTTAAATGAAAATTAATGTTTACGAGAAAAAACACAAACTGCAAATTGTGCTTTCTTGTCCAGCAACCTTATTAATCGAAAGAATCGTTTCACCGGGGCCCGTTTTGTCAAAAGGCCCGTTAGTCAGAAAATTTGATAGACCATTCAAAACTGTACATTTTGATAACGAAATAATTTAATTTAGTACTGGCAAATATATATACTATTGTCAGTGAATGTTGAAGGCTTTGCATCTGATATAACACAGAAGGAACAAAAAGTTTTTAAAACATTTTTTGGACTTTAATTCGGCTTCATTAGTGCCACGTGGGATTGTGCTAGAAGCTCTATATTTACATTTCATCAATCCTTGGTTAATTGGAGCTTGTCGACGTAAAAACAGTGTTGTGACAAAAATACCTGTTTAGATGGCTGTGATATAAGGTTTTGGCCTTTCAGACTATATGACATCTGATATAACAGTAGAAGAAGCAAAGTGATTTAAAACATGATTTATACTTCAATTTGATTATACATGCAACGTGGGATTGGTGAAGAAGCTATATGCTTAAATTAGGCCTACATCAAGTAAAACCTTGGTTAAGTTTGGCGTTGCTGATGACAAAACACACCTAGATTACAGTGGTGTGGTATTTGAACCTTCCTGATCTTTACAGTTTAGCATTTTTATATATGTTTTCTCTTTCAATATTTTTGAATGAAAACTGTACGTTTGATTTGGTTTTGGCATATAAATCATTCTACTTGCTATGTCATCTGTCGCAGGTGACAAAAACCAGCTTTAGACATCATTTATAGCCTTATTGGACTATAAACATCACCTATTTTTTTCTAGAATACTTATTTTATTATATCATTAAGTAAACTTTGGTTAGTTCTGGTGGTGTTGAGGCTATGTCAACGGAAAAATAGTAGGCCTACTTATGATGACAAAAAAAAATCAATTTTGACGCATAGCGTATTTAAAATTGATGTTTTAATAAACACTGATAAAGGCTGTGCCGAAATGGTAACGACATAAAGGAGTTTCCAACTCAAATTGAGCTTATTGGATAATAAGTAGTGAATACTAATGAGCTTCTAAGCCAATAGGAATAAATTCTAAAAAACGAAACTATTTTCCAAAACAAACTACGTTGGCCACGCCAACTTAGAGTTCAAATGCAAATTAATGAATTTCGTTTTGCATAAACGGGACTTGTTGCAACGTCGAAAGTAATAAATCGAATTCCAATAGAATTATGAAATATAAGCAAAATTTACATAATTCCTTTAACTAAAAACATATCTACAATTATATTTTTTCATATATATAATTAAATCTCTCTCTTCATATGTATATAGTTTTTTTCATCATTTATAAGGAGTTATTTAATATCTCCAAGCACCGCCCTCCCTCTGAACAGAAATGTGTTCAGATGCCGAGGCCCCCTGTGGAAGGGGGCTTATGTAATAGTTGGCCATAGTCTTGATACAAGACCAGTCTGCAGCGGCTATGATTATCGAAATCGGAACTGCTTTGGCTGCGGCCCATGTAGCGGCAGCAGCCCTAGAAGATCCATTTGGGGCTAAAATACCGGCCAAGTCCAGTACCTTCGACAACCATGACCGTATTGTCTGCTTAGATGCCGGTTTAATTGTTGAACGGTAGTGCTAAACAGCTGCATGTGGCTCCCTCCCTCCGTTCTTCTTAGATTTCCCTAAGATTTTCTAGAGGACATAACTCTCGGCAAGTTTGCTTTGAGATTATTATAACGGTCATCTTGAGGGATGAGCATGCCAGGCCTATCCTTGTCTTAAACAAGTGATCGCCACCAATATGTAATAAAGATAGATCACTCGCTCTTCTTGCTGATGCCAACAGCATTGCCACCCTCCATGTCAGCTTTTGTCTGGAAAGCTCCTCGGGGCTTCCCCAGGATCTCAGCATCTCCAGTACTGTTGAGACGCTCCAAATGGTTGTCACCTTCCTAGGCAGTGGCTTTGCCAGGAACACTGCCTTCAAAAAGTGACATACCATAGTATGTTGACTCAATGGACTGTTCGTAAGAGGATCATTTATCGTTGCAATGGCCGCTCTATGGACTCTAATAGTAGACCATGCCATGTGTCTTTCACCATAGAGAAACCAAAGATATTTCAGGAACTGCCATACAGTTGGCGTAGTTCTTGGTATAGAGAATCCCCCACACCATTCTGACCAATTTCGCCATGCACATGCGCATTGGCTCTTTGTAGGTGTCCCACAAATGAGCCAAATGAGTTTCTGCAACGATGGGAGGGGTCTCCCCGTGCTCAGATACCTCACCGTACTGACATCTGAAGCAGCTCCGTTTGCCAGGCTGCCCTCGACCAAAAAGTTGTCACCAGGACTAATGTTACCCTGCACTCCCTCATCCTGGCCAGAATCAGTGGAATGAACTGAAGTGGAAGGAAAGCGTACATGTGTTTGAAAGTCCATGCCTGATTCAATGCATTTGTTCCTGCTGAGTGCTTGTCTCTCCTGTCCAGGGGGAAGTAGGCTACGTCTTCACCTGAGATGATCTCCTTGAGGCAAAAAGATCGATCTGTGGTAATCCGAGACGACTGAAAATCCTCTCTGAGACCCTCGGGCTGATAAACCATTCCCTCGTCTCTGTCCTTCTGGAAAGGGCGTCTGCTCCCAAGTTCCCGGTACCTGGTAGATATGCTGGACTCGGTGTGATACCGTGGTCTCTGCAGAAGATCAGGATCTCCTTCGTCAGGTTGTTTAACGTCCCTGACCGGGTCCCTCCTTCCTTCGCAAGATAGGCGGCTGTCGTGACGTTGTCCATATGTATCGTTATCCTCTTGTTTCTCAGGTGCCTTAAAAATCTCAGAATTCTTCTGCATACTGCTAGGAGCTCCAGGTGGTTGATATGGAGCTCCCTTTCTGAAGCTGACCATCTGCTGCTGGCCACTTTTTCTCGTCCAGGGTCGCTCCCCATCCAGAGTTTGAGGCGTCCGTGGTCTTGGCTGGTTGAGTGTTGTATGAAGTCAAGTCCATACCGCTCGTAGGGGGGCGAGTCCACCCTCTTATAGATTGTCTGGCTTCGTTGTTGAGGACCAACTGATCGGATCTCAACGCCTTTATCACCGGTATCCGAAGTGGTCGCAGGAACATCCGGCCCAACTGTACGGCCCGGTGAGCATAGATCGCCTTGCCCAAGAATCTTAGGTCCAAGGCTAAACTGGGGTTGGAGAGTAGAGTGCGTCCCAACTGTTTGAAGCCTCAGATCTTGTGCTCTGGTAGAAAGACCTTCAGCTCCTTCGTATCCCACAGGAGATCGAGATACTCGAATCGCTGTCTTGGCTCCAAGTGACACTTCTTTGGGTTTCTTTGAAATTCCGCTCTTTCCAAGATATCCAGCACCAGTCTTGTGTGACGACTCAGTTCAGACTTGGACCGGCCGTGTACTAGGAAGTCGTCCAAGTAGACAATTATCCTCACTCCGTAGGCCCGGCACAGAGTCACCAAGGGCAAGTGAGCCTTGTGAAAGTGCAGGGTGCTGAACTGAAAACTGACGAATGCTGAACTGAAAACTGCTTCCCTTCCACCAAAACCGATGGAAACGTCTGTGCTGCGCAGCTATGGGGACGTGCAAATAAGCGTCTTCCAAGTCTATTATTGCAGCCCAGTCGCCACTGCGAAGAGATTGGGACACATCTTTTAGTGAGGCCATCCGAAAAGTCTTTTTCTCTATGTAGACGTTGAGGCCACCCAGGTTTATGACCGGCCTGAGCCCTCCGTCCTTCTTGGCCACTGAGAATAGATTGGAGTAAAAAACCCTGTTTTTGTCCCTCACCCTCTCCACTGCTCCTTTGCTCAGAAGGGACTCGACCTCCTCCTGGAGGACCTTCTCCCTTTTTTTGCTCATTATTTGCACCAGAGGTGGTTTTGGTCTTGATACTGGGGGCCTCGACTCGAATTCGAGTCGGTGCCCCCTGACCACTTCGCGCACAAAAGCGTCCTTTGCGAAGCGGTCCCACCAGTGCCTGCTTTGTTCCAGATGGCCCAGATATTCATTATCGCCTGGAGGAGGAAGGTCTCTGGACAGGGCTGCCTGTCCGTGGACTGTCTGTATCCCTGGGAGTGGCTCTGGTTAGAGTGCGGCCTCCTCACTGGTGAGCGGCTACGTTCTCTCCTGGATGGCCTTGGGGCTCTCGTGTTAGTTCTCAAGGGTGGGTCGAAACTTGGGTGACTTCTCTATGTGCTGCCACGATCCTCGCCTTGAAAGGACCATCCTCTAAGTCGTTGACTGCCGACAGCAAATGGTTGGAGGCGCCCTCCAAGTCGTCTAGGCTAGTCGACAGAGAGTGAGGGATGATGCCCAGGTCCTTTTGCCTCATTCTGAGAGTCGCATCAGCAGCTTGAAATTTTGTATTCAGGCATTTTTTTCTACAAAAATTTAAGTAGAAAAAAAAAATTAGTCGCCAGGTGGCGGACATTTTGATTATCGGTGGAAAGCTGAAAATCTAATCAGGACTGGTGATCTCCATACTCATGGGTAACTTCAAATGAAAAATTGGAGAGATCCAATAATTATTTTTCAAGTTATCGCGTTAACAAGAATTTTCTTAAATCTTTGACCTTGACCTTTGACTTATGGTAAAAAAAAGTGCGGAGAGGGGTTGAATGTTTGTAAGAATTATGAATTTAATTTGTTGCACCATGTTGGTGTAGTAGCCAAAAGAGTGCATGCGGCGGCGGCGGAGACGGCAGCGCCGTAGGGGACAACAATACCCCTTCAGGCCCAACGGGCCGAGGGGTAAAAATGAAATTCATGACTTTTTGGCCAAAATTTGCATGTCAACTTTGAAATTTTCATGTGAACTCTAGGTGAGTGTGGCCAAAGTAGTTTGTTTTGGAAAATAATTTCGTTTTTAGAATGCATTCCTATTGGCTCAATTTGAGTTGGAAACCAATATATGTCGTTACCATTGAAAGCACAGACCCTTTCATCAAAACACACGTTTAGATCGTTGTGGTATGGAGTTTTATCCTTTAGTGACCTTTACAGTTTACCAATTTTGCTATATTTGTTTATCTTTTAATATTGCTGACTAAATACTATATCTTTTAGTATCGGAATAGCAAAATTGGAAAATATATTTCCAAATATGTCATTATACTTTGTCTGGAACAAACTGGCTTTAAACATTATTATACCCTAATTTTACTGTACACATCACCGGGGGGAGAGGTTTCTAGAGGCACTCTCTATTTCACCATAATCATCAAGTCAACCCTTATTTAGTTTTGGTGTTGAAGAAATAATATAGAAGTACCGTGGTACAAATAACAGCGTAATGACAGGAAAACCCCTTCCGTATGATGTTTTTTTTCCTATTGTTGCTGCTTTTTTGTATATAGATCTACAGCTCAATAAATGACTGATGTTTTATGGGCAGAATCTTAACATTTGAAATACTACTAACAAGTATATTGCCAATTTCGTCACACACATTGCATGTTCCAGATTATGCCATGCGATACAACCCCAGATAAAAAATGCCCTACAAAAATATTGATACTACAATTTAAATTTACGTTCAAGCTAGGGTTATTCTCTAGAGGCCATTATCATGATTATAAATGTTAATATCTGGTATCAGACCGCAACTAATATAACAATAACATGAGTTTTTAGGGCCATATGCTGTTTTATTGCCCCACGCAGATGCCAGCAGCCCGAGACGGAGTCGAGGGATGCTGGCATCTGTGGAGGGCAATAAAAGAACATATCGCACGAAAAAATCATGTTATTACTATTATTATCATTTTTCCAGCATGACAACGAATCTTTAAAACATATTTATTCTTTGTCTACAATTACAACATAGGCCTACATGTCTATGCAGAAACTAACCACTGTGTGCTATCACGGCACACCCTTGTTGTTGGTGTGCCGCTGTCATGCAGGTGTCTACCCGCATAGATCACACGTGCACCTGCACCTAGTATAGGCCCAGAAGCTCTTGTACACCAGACTTGTGGGGACCGCTTCGGTTTCGTTCGCCAGGGGTCAGCACCTGACGAGGAGCTGCACCCCCTGGCGGGCGCTACCAACGACGCTCAGCCACGAGGCACGCTTCACCCAGTCACTTGTGATTCAACCAGCGGAGCGGGTGGACGTCTCCACCCGCTCCCGCTGGATCAGCCACGAAGCTGCCGCCGCCTTCGACATTCCATCACCATCCTGGGGTCCATTTGAGACAGTACACAGCGAAGTTGAAGTTATATCAATAAAGCATCAATAATCATCATCAAGTTAAATACGAGTTATTTATGTACCGTCGCCCAGAGTTAGAATAGGCTAGGAACTTCGACCCAAGTTACCCAAGTCGAGACGAATTCGCAGCCTTCTACACTACACTCTACAGTCAGATCTACACGCTTATTGCTTTCACTGAGCAACAAAAAAAACCATCAATTTTGAGCCAGAATTTTTTTTTCAAAAAATAAAACTTCATTTTTTGCAAGGTACGTGGTTATCGTAGGTCAAAAATACTAATATGCCAGTGAGGTTAGCTAGAAAGGTTATCTGAACAGAGGTTTTCGCGTTAAAACAGCGAAAAATTTGATAGATTTTTCCAGAAACCCACGTGGTTTCGACATTTTCAAGATGGCGGATCTCGCAGACATCCAGCCTAGACCTAGACAAATTCATATTAGACGGGACAGTCTACTTTCATAAATTATAACAGATTTCAATGTTATTCTCTCAATTACGCCACTGTCGGTGACTGAGAGGATGATCTTTGAAATTTTAGTATATTAAACCGTTTTTGACACCTCATTCGGGTGACGTGGTTTGTATGAGAATACCCACCATAATTTTTAATGGTTACGCGAAATTTTTCTTTGGATCGAAATTATGCCTCGATCCAGACGGTTTTTAAATAGGTTTAGATCCACTTAAAACTGTTCGCCTGAAATATATGTGAATAAAAGGTCCTATTTGGTCTATAAAAACATCATGATTACGACTGTAGGTCGATATTTTATGACTGTAATCATAACTTTTCTTCCAGGGGTAGCAGTTACTTTAATGTGAATCGGTAAGTGGCCGCCATTTTGGCAGCCGGTGACCCTCATTTAGCTCCATTGGCTGCGAGATAGCCTCACGTGTTCCTACCCACCCGTAATGCATTGCGGTATCACCCCACCTGCTCAGATCGGCATAATTAGCATAAATTAGGCTGCCATTTTGAATAAGCGACACGAACGGCCAATGGCACTCACATGTCATAAGACTAGAATAAATTTTTCCAAAATATCTTTCTCAGTCAGGAAAGAGAGACTGATTTTATTTTAATTGTATTACTACACCAGGTACCACAGATAACACAGAAGAGCGACCAGCAAGAAAAGAAGATGACCGCAATGGTACCACAGATAAGACACCGCGGAATACCATACCTAACAAATACAAAGGTATAAGCACCGCACTCAGAGCAGTCATCAACAAGAAAAGACAAGCAGACGACCATGTTCAAAAATTAAAACTAAAAAATGCAGGCACAGTACCTAAAGGACTAATTAGTGGAACCGGTCCATCGGTTCCCAATCCTTCAGCCAACCTCATCATCTCATGGACAAACAACCAAACAGCTCATGCAACAAAACAACTGGACCTCCTACTAACATACCAACCTCATTGCTGAAGAATCCATCCTTACAGAAAAACTACACGGAACTGCCTCTGACGAGGAGGGTACCGCGGAAAAGATCATTGCACTATGTCAGGAACCCAGCAAACCCAACAGGAACAAGAGAACACAAGCCAACCCATTAAAAAAAAGAAAAAGGGTCGTAGACTTCACAAGAAGCAACCCCCAAAGGTCACGATCAAAAACCTCACTGATTACCAACTAACTAAAGGTGAAATTTCCCTACTCTCCAAAGGTTTAAAATTTGCACCAGTACCGAAAGGCAAGGACCTCATAGAAATGAGAGCTGACTTCAATCTGTTTGCTAGAAGAGTCAGGATCAAACAATTTTTTGACAAGGACCAACCTCCCCCAGCAACATCATCGTTCAAAACACCCTCAGGATGGACACCTCCTAGAGGCGTATCGACCAACCTTGAATCATACCTCCATGGTGTAGAAGGAGACCTACTACGATGGAAGAAAACAAAGCAGCCTAAGTCCAACCTAACACTGGAAGAGATCGCAGCATTAGACTCTCTTAAAAACAACCATGACATAGTAATAAAGCCAGCAGACAAAGGAGGAGCAGTTGTCATCTGGGAAAAGTCTGACTACATTAAAGAAGCTGAAAGACAACTGAACAATCAGAGAGACTACACAAAACTACCTTCAGATCACACCAAGAAAGCAAACCAAACGATCGGCAACTACTTTAAAAGGTGTAAGAAAAAACTCTTACCCCCGAAGGTCGTGAACCACCTCATAACCCGAACTCCAAGAGCGTCTATCTTCTACCTACTACCCAAGATTCACAAAATCGGAGTCACTGGACGTCCCATCGTCTCAGCTATCAACTCACCTACAGAAAACATCTCTGAATATGTTGACTTCTTCCTCAAACCACTTAACATGAAACTACTGTCGTAGGAGGGTGTTTCCCTCTGTCGCAGTAGGGTGTTTGGGCGACAGGAGATACCAGAGGGTTATCAGGGTTTTGAGTCCTCGGTCGGGCCTACTGTGATACGGGTCGTGGATTTAATCGAACCAAGGACACAACCAGTTTTGAGACATCTATCACTTTTATTAGTCACGAATACCAATCCAAATGAAAACCCTAAGTACACCCATGTTGACACATGACCAGCATCAACGTTGCACAGACATTCATACATGTATTACGACCACTTGATCATCACCAACGTCGTGGTAGACACCTACGTCACCACTAGGTTGGTCAAAGTAGCTGGAAGACGGCTCCTGGCTGTGTCTCAAACGGTGGTCAGAATGAAAAGAATTCAAACTTGCTTGGCGAAATAGTCATCTGATGGACCGAGAATGACGGGATACATTATAATAAATTATGAGGTTACACCTCACCAGATGGCAACACACGCACCATAATTACGGCAGTTCATTTAAATTGATAAATAAAGTAAATAGTGAACATGAAAAAATATACCGATCACACTACCATCATACGTCAGAGACACCAAGGACCTACTCATGCGACTCCAAACCCTTCCAGATCTCCCTCCGGACTCCATCCTATGTACAGTGGACGTTAGCTCTCTCTACACTAGCATCCCTCACAGCGACGGCATCACGGCCTGCGAAGAAGCCCTAGAAACAAGAGTCGACAAGGATCCCCACACGTCCATCCTACTCAAACTCATCCACTTCGTCTTAACAAACAACTACTTCGAATTTAATGGCGAGTTCTTCCATCAGACACATGGCACCGCCATGGGTACTAAGATGGCACCCAACTATGCTTGTATATTTATTGATATGGCTCAGATACATTGATGATGTACTTCTAATCTGGACACATGGTGAAGCCACCTTAAAGATTTTTCTACACCATTTGAATAGCTACCATCCCACTATCAAATTCACAGACGAATGGGGCAGATCCAACATTAATTTCCTAGACACAAACCTATACATAAACGGGACACGGATCTACAGTCGCCTGTATTGTAAACCTACAGATGCTCATCTATATTTACAATTCCAGTCTTACCACCCTAAAAGGGTGCTCAAGGCGATACCCTACAGCCAGTTCCTGAGAGTTCGGAGAATCTGCACCACCCTTCAGACCTTCAAAGAAGATGCAAGAATCATATTTCAAGCTTTACTTGGCAGAGGTTACCCACACCACCTGTTCTCTGATGGATACAACAGAGCTAGAGACCTCGACAGAGGCCTTCTATCGACGGATGAAGGTAAAGAACCCAACAAGCTTCTTATCCTTTCAACCACCTACCATCATGCCAACCCACCTTGGAATCTCATACTGAAGAAACATAAACCCATTCTCGAATTATCACCAGATTGTCAACGCATAGCACTTTCCAACCTATGCACCGCTTTCAAGGCCAACCCAAGCCTTCGCAACATTCTAGTTAGAGCTCAACTACCAGATTCGAACCAACAACCACAGATACCCAGGGGCACCCAACCCTGCGGACGTAACTGCTTTTGCTGCAAATATATTAAAACAGCCACAAACATCACCAGCTTCCACAATGGAAAATCATTCAGAACGAGGGCTTCTGGAAATTGCAGAACGACTGGCATCATCTACCTGATAGAGTGCCGCCGCTGCCATCTACAGTATGTTGGACAACTGGCACTTAATTAAAAACAAGACTATGTAACCACATCAGCAGTATAAAGCAACAGGATCCTGAGCAGCCTGTAGCCCAACATTTCAGCTCTTCTAACCACCAGATTTGTGACGTCACAGTGCGAATCATAGACAAGCCTGACAACGACATAAAAAAAGACTCAGTTTTGGACAGGCCTGGATCGATACAATTCAGACGATCCAGCCTTGGGGCCTTAATGCCATTGAACGATGCCTGATCAGCATGATTGCAAACTGTGCCAGCGCACCTTCAGGTGTCGCTCCATCAGAACGTCGCACCTCAAAAAAGCACGTTCCACTGTGGAGAGTGCTTTTATTTCTCTAACAGGCGTGACACCTGTGTTAGACATTACAAAACATGTCACTCTGAACTGGGATACGACAAACTCCAGGTATATGAGGTAAAGACAGCTGACAGCCTTCCCTTGCAACCAACAGCAACCCAACACCAGCCGAGACGCAAAACAGGTACTAACTTACAAGTATAAAGAACAAAATGGGCAGATCAGAATCAAGGAAAAGATTAAAAAACCGTAATTTACCTTAGCTCTAATAAAAACAGGTGAGAAAACTGGCCTGCAAAAAATTGCTAAAGTTGGCACACGTTGGGAATCGCCACTGAGCGACGATGTGGTAGGTACCGCAACCAGCGGCACCACCACCACCCCTCTAGACATGCTAGAAGCCACAGTCAAAGACCAGGATGAAGGAGCCATAAACCACCAAAGCTTCTACATCCATATCAAGATCACACTGGGAAGATCTCCTCCAATCCCACGGCGGTTCTAAGAACATGTTTGCCGCCAGAGATCACTTGGCAGACGAGCAGGAGGCATTAAGCCTATCTGCCTTTTCTCTGAACACCCACAATAGCTGGTCAACTGACACTTATGATCAAAAAATTGATCAGTTTTATATTGAACACCCCCTGCATTAATGGTGGCTGGAGACCGTTGGCTAAGAGCCGACCTTCCTATTCCAATCTATGTACCCCCCCTCACCATGGATCTTGTCCAGGAGGCCCAACCCCAGGACAACATAGAATTTTTTTGCAGAACTTAAACGCACAGAAGACAAACTTGCTGCCATTGAGGATGATGAGAAGATAAACAGAAGGATCCCTATGGACTGCCATATTTAATTAAAATTGATCTTCACTTTGAGCGGTTTTCTAATTTTAACGTAGCTAAGCCTATGCATCACATGTGAACATGAGATCGGTATTTATTATCTATTATTTATATATAAATGATCTATTCACTGAATGATTGTGACGGAAGTCGACAGAGGCCCGGTACCACGGTACACCTGGGTACCGCGTTAGCGCGTGTCTGTCGTCTATCAACCTTTTCAAAAGTTTTTTCGTACTATTTTGTTGACCACTCTGAAAGACCACCCTGTCTTATGACCTCTCACTTTCGTGGTACCGCGGTACCACCTCGGTACCGCGGCACCACGAGGTATAATGGTTCTTACCGCCAACACACACAAAATTCATCCTAAGTACCGCGGTAACCTGATACCACAGGTTGCCACGTTTCATTTTTCTTTTTCTTTGCTCACCGCAATCAGCTGCCTATACCGCGGTATCTAAAATAAAAATACCGCGGTATCGCTACGTCACGCACCCATACCGCGATAGGGCACTTCAGTGGGGTCTTTCATATTTTTTTCCTTACCATCTGACGACGATAACGAAATAGCTATAATGGTGCTTTAAAAATAAACTGCAACACCACACATTATATACCGCGTTGAGGCCTTCTTTTTTCCACTTGATTTGACATCTGGGCCGGCATCATAATTTGATCCGATGTATCCCGGCGTGGTACCCTGTAACGCTGATTTTTACATTATATACCGCGTTGAGGCCTTCTTTTTTCCACTTGATTTGACATCTGGGCCGGCATCATAATTTGATCCGATGTATCCCGGCGTGGTACCCTGTAACGCTGATTTTTACACTCCACAATTGTATTACTGAATATTGCAAATCAGGTCGTACATTGGGCGATGTTTTTGTGAATAATAATCAGTAGTCCACCTTTTCCAGACAGCCCTGAACTGCTAAATATGTTAATGAGTTCTGAGCCAGTGCGGCGCGTCAATCGACCACACGCACACCGCGTGACAGTCATGACAGTGCACGGTAGCCGAGACACACACCAACCGACAGTGTACTGCCATGCATACAACCCGCACAATACAGGAGCGTACAGTCTAAATCATTGGGCACTAGACTACAAGCACTGATACAAATCGAAGCGAGCGAGCGATTCGGACGTCGATAAGAATAATTCTCATGGTGAACATTAAAAAAAAAAAGGGGATGTTCATTACGGGAAATATTCAGCAATAGTATAGACATCTGTCAGTAAAAATTTCAATAAGTGATTCTATAAACTAAGACGAACTGTACACACATTCAGCCTATTTTTAACGAGAATGAAATTTTCTCGGGATGGACATGATTTAATTATTTCCTATAAAATCTAAATTGAGACTTGACAGTTGAACTACGGCGACTACTTTTATATACTGTGTGTTTTTCAACTTGTGTGGAAATTTTTCCCACACAGGTCGAATTACTTAATATTATTACCCTAAAGACCTAGCTTAGAATAGAAATTTAGCATTTATTCTGGCATTTTTGAATACAATTCACGACCTACAATCATCACGATTTCTATGTATTATTTGTGAAATAATTTAATGCATCAGGACGATTCATACAGCAGCAGACAGCTTCTGAACCGAACACACAATCATCACAAATTCAATGTATTTATATACTTATACCTGATAGTTCAATGTAATAGCCTACACTGTAGCACGTTTCCTGCACAGCAGAGAACCTACTCAACTGAACTAATAGTCTACTCAGCATCCCAGCAGTCTACAACCAGACCCTAGTTTAACGAACCTACTTTAAGTGCTTCCAGCCTCTTAACTTCATCATATTTCAAGAACTTTTTCGCTGTGCACTGGTTTTTTGGATTGAACGCGGCGGCAGGCCATAGCAGCCACAGTGTGGCTAGGTGGCTGAGATGGTGAGAGAGGTGTCACTACAACGTTCAATAAATAATGGCGACGCCTCAGTAGACTACTGTCACTCACTCACTGTCAGTACAACACAAGCGAATATTGTGTGAACATTAATTACCAGGCATAATATAAATGTATGCCGCATCAAACCCACTCAAATATGCACATTTAGCAACATAGGTCGCAATTTGAGTGTATTACTATTAAATCATGTCAAATATAAACTGTTTTTACGTCAAACGATTTTGACAGACTGTCAGACTCATCATTCTGCCAGGCTGGTATGATATATTGTGGACAGAAGGCATACTGAACCTGCACCTGCTGCACAAGCATACAGACATTCAGCATGGTCTACACCGCACATCTCGAGCACACGGTGTAGAGCCACACAGCTCACAGTCAGCCTGTATACAATCGCCCGTGCAGCCGACAGTGATTAGCTACAGGGATTCCCCAGTTCAGCATCAACCTTTACCGACACAGATTTTAAAACACAAGACTCCAATGGACTACATGCTTCAATAAAGACATTCCAGCTTCAAAGCATCAGCACCAGCCTAATTCATTTCATCAGAACTTTAGTCCAGCAGCATTTTTTTTATTATTAATATTTTCACAGACATCCCGATTTAAGCAGTTATTTTGTAATACCTACCTGCACAGTTATACAGTAGCCTACTAGGCTTGACAAACTTTAATGAATAATCATCCTGCATATTTTTGTTAATTTTAATGGTAACTAACCAGCTATTCGTTATTGGTGCTCTGAGAGTCTGATCAGCTTTCATTGTTACCACCTTCAACCCGATATTGGCTAATTTTCAGAACTGAATTTCAGGCTTAATAATTTTCTATGATTCAAATTTCTGCCGACTTTTACGAAATGCGTATGTGTCTGCTTTTCCCCCGCATGCTCGGAGACGAAGCAGACATATGCGTGTATAGCCTATTTTTAATAATATAACTGTTTAGCCACCGCAAGAGGGCGACTCTTGCTCGTATCGCGCCGGTAACGTAGCCGGTCATGTTTTTCACATGACACTTCATGGGACGACGCGTTCCATGTTACATTTCACACCGAAACATGTTCAAACATGTCTATTGCGACACATCGCAATTATTATCACTTTAAATCCTATAGTACGCCATGGTTACGGTAGATGCACAGCGGACACCGTCAACCAGCGAGCCCGAAACAGGTACCCCACACTTGGCTTATAATGCAAGCCTTGATACGGCTCATATTAAAGGCACGACCTGAGCACGATCACTAGCAATTTTTATTCATTGCGAAAACATGGATTTGGGTTTAAATTACATTAAAAAGCTATTGATAAACAAAACGATCTCAGACGTTGAAACGTAATCGCAGCTTCATTCAAGCATATTGTTGTCACCAAGCAATCACATAGACTAAGTCTTGTCCTATTATTTCACAAAGCAACCACACGAACGACGTTCGCCACAGTATTACATATACTGCCTTTTTAACGATCACGCACTGTGGCTTTACATCGTTATTATATTTAGCATGTGTTGGACGACATATCCACACACCTGCTCGATTCGTGTTGCTGGTTCTCGCTATATCAGCGCCAAAATTGTGGGACCAGTCACACGCATCGCACTAATATTACATTGTATCACATGCAATGTACTAAATGTACTATTTTTAAATGTAATTTACATAAGTAATTTGCCAAGCATATTATGTGAACGATTTAAAAGACGAGTGTATTAATTAAATATGAATAGGGTTGGACGACACACGTCGCAGCAGCATAATTTCTGAACACTGCTGTTATGAGAGGATGGGAACGGACTTCTAATATTTTTTATGCTGCGCACGTGGTGTTCGTCACCCACCCACCGGGTATTTTTCGCACTCAGCTATTTTTGTATTAATGTTGTTTTGGTGCACTGCTCGGATGGGCTCAACAAAATCTCCGCTTTACCCACAAGTTAGTTAGGTTCAACGTTGTCACTTAGCCCGGGGGTGATGTGGGGACCGCTTTGGTTTCGTTCGCCAGGGGTCAGCACCTGACGAGGAGCTGCACCCCCTGGCGGGCGCTACCAACGACGCTCAGCCACGAGGCACGCTTCACCCAGTCACTTGTGATTCAGCCAGCGGAGCGGGTGGACATCTCCACCCGCTCCCGCTGGATCAGCCACGAAGCTGCCGCCGCAATCGACATTCCATCACCATCCTGGGGTCCATCTGAGACAGTGCACAGCGAAGTTGAAGTTATATCAATAAAGCATCAATAATCATCATCGAGGCAAATACGAGTTATTTATGTACTGTCACCCAGACGGGAGTTAGAATAGGCTAGGAACTTCGACTCTAGTTACCTTAACCTATTAGACTAAGAGCCGATTATACAGGTAACTGTGCGTAGGCTACACACAGATAGTCTAGCAAATAGCTAGTCTAATCGTAGCAGATTAGGCTGGCCTATACATAGGTTACTATCTCAAATAGGCTAGGCCTTCAGTCGTGGATCCGGGGGAGGGGGGGGGCGTGCAATTGTATTGGGCGCCCTAAATGTTTACTCATAACGCCAGCATTTTTTTGGTAGATGATAAGGCATAATTTATTCAGCTTGAACTTGAAGCCCAGACTTATTTTACATATATTATCATGTATACAGTAACTTATATTATATAAATATATATATATATATAATATTACATTTTCGGGGCTGCTGGAATTAGACAAGTTACGATTCAGCAGTCCTCCCAAGAATGGAACTTAGTACCATGTGGCTACCCCATGCAGGCAGGAGTATCAAAATTGCCGCTAAGATTGATTCACCAGTAGACACAAGACTGTGCTAGGCAGAAAACCTTGCATGAGAGCGTCACCGCACATTATAAAGGAGATCTTTTCGCATACCAATAAAAATATAATAAAATAAGCTTGATCACAAAACTCTGTGTCCATCATATTACACAGCACTGGCCTTCGACGGTTGCATATCCAACCAAATCCTATATGTTGACCTTTCATACCACACAATCAATAAAACTTCTATTGCGCCTGAATACTCAGCAGACCGAGCTCAGAAGTGCACAAAGACCACTTTCGATATCTGTCCCCTCAGGGTTTCCTCGATGATTCTGCGTCTCGGTCGGGGGGGGGGGGGGTGTTGAGATTGATTAGGGAGGAGTGCATGTTGTGCGAGCGGATCAAGCAATTTTTTTTGTGGGGGCCAGTTTTAGGTGGGCCTCTAGGAAACCCTGTCCCTCCAACACAGGTGATGCTTTTGTTGTTGGCATCTGTACTGGCCCTTTTAGCACTGCTGCTCCTGCTTCTAACAGCCTCCATGGCCCCTCCATCACTGCTGATTATGTTGTTAACAGTCACCCTGACGCCAGGCCTGCAGCACTGCAGCTCCTGTAGTTAACAACTACTACGGCCCTCCAGCACTGCAGCTTCTGCTGTTAGCAACCGCCCTCGTCCCATCAGCACTGTTGCTCCTGTTCTGAGCAGTTTCCAAGTTCTATCCAGCGCATTTTCACATGTTGGTTACAGCTGTACTGGCCCCTTCAGGACTGTTAACAGTCTCCCTGGCCCATCCAGCACTGCTTAGCAACTGCTCTGGTCCATTTGGTAATGCTGCTCCTTCTATAACTGTATCGGTCCCTCCAGTAGGCCTACTGCTGATTCTGTTCTTAACAGACATATGCACTGATCTCTCCAACACTGCTGCTTCTGTTGTTTACACCTATACTGACCCCTTCAGCACTGTTACCAGCCTCCCTTGTCCCTCCAGCACTGCTACTCCTGTTGTTAGCAGCCTACCTGCCCCTCCAGCACTGCTGCTCCATGCTTCTATGACCCATCCAGCATTGCTAACAGCCTCCCTGGTCCATGCAGCGCTGCTATTCCTGTTGTTAGCAGCATCCCTAGCCCCTCCAGCACTGCTGCTCCTGTTGTTAACAGCCTCCCTGGCACCACCACTAGCACTGCTGCTCCTGTTGTTAGCAGTCTCATTGACTGCCAGTTATAATCTGCTTTTGTTGTCGTCATGTTTTAATTGTTTACCAATAGCCCCCCTGACACACGTACGGTAATTCATTTGTGTCTGGTTCAGAGCAGGGGATGGAGAATTCCCAGGGGATCATGTGGCTAGCGTGATATATTTTTAGCTGGTTTGACCTTGAAATTACTTTGACATGACCTTCGAGTAGTACCCCAGTAAAGGGCAACAACAACCCATGTCACCTTTGGTACTCAGTTGTGGGTGCCTCAGGTGCTTTGACTTGACGCCCATGTTCCACAAGACTCCAATTGATTTTAGTGCTGGTGAGGGAGTGATATAAGAGGGGACGGGATATATAAGAATGGGGTACGTATTACCCCTCCATTGGCCACACATAGGCACTGTACCCTCTGGGACGCATGTTGAAAGATTTCCCAACCCAAATATGTCAACTACAGCCCCATGTAACACTTCCCTGCGACAAAAAAAACACATGTCAAACAGTAAAAAATGTTTTTTATTCAATATCTAGCTCCTGTTATTATATATAACAGCCTCCTGTCATCTCCAGCACTGTTTGCCCTGTTGTTATAACAGCCTCCCTGGCACCACAAGCACTACTGCTCCTGTTGTTATAACAGCTTCCTGTCCTCTCTAGCATTGCTTCCCCTGTTGTTATGACAGCCTCGGTTTCTGGCACCACCAGCACTGCTGTTCCTGTGGTTATAACAGCCTCCTGGCCTCTCCAGCATTGCTGCTCCTGTTGTTATAACAGCCTCATAGCCTCTCCAGTATTGCTCCTCCTGTTGTTATAATAACAGCCTCATGGCCTCTCCAGCACTGCTGATCCTGTGGTTATAACAGCCTTTAGCTGGCCTCTCCTGTAAACTTGTTAGTTTACTATCGACCAGAGGGGTATGAGCCATTGACAGTGATTGATTGCCTAATTATCAGAAGGCTCTGGGAGCCCCTGCCACCGCTATCCCAAACAAACAGCCTGAATGACAAAAACTGTAGGCCTACTTATAGACTGTCTGTCTCACATATAAAAGTTAGCTTTTCGCTATCTACTCAGTCAATTCTAAAGCGATTTTTTTCATGAAATTTTGTAACCCCAGTTTCTAGGCCTTTGGCATCTAGGCCTATCCTGAACATTTCGTGAAAAAATATTGTATAGTTTATATGACATGTAGGGGGCCTAGTAAATGTCTATATTTATGACACTCATCTATAAACCCATTATAACTTCATTCCGGTTTATTCTCAGAATTGCGTTAAATGTGAAAGGTAGGTGTTAGGTAGGTGTTAACCCAGCAAACGAAAAACATTTGTATACCATTTGTAGGCCTACTGAGTACTGTCCTACAATGTCGGCTCAACGTCTTCGACGTTGGTTCAATATTGTACAGATGTTATATAAATGTTTTGTGTTTACTGGGTAGGCCTACATGTCAAATGATCTAACTTTTGAAATAGGCCTATTCGAAATTTTCAGGGTTGTTTATTTGTTGCGAAATGACTAGATAAAAATAGTTACAAAATTTCGTGACAATTGCTTGAGAATTGACTGAGTAGGGCTAGGGCTAGGCTAGATACCGAAAAGCTTGAAACTCTAATGAGCTTCCGTACGAAATCTAGTGGCATGCCATCAATCCGTTCGTCAGACCCCTGGTTAACCGGAAAGCTAACTTTCATTTTGGACCATCCTTCACCGTATAGATTTAACCAGGGGTCTGGCCGGACGAATGGTTGCCAACTGGTGGCTTCGTCACTCTCGAAGCGCCAGCATGTATTCGTACGGAAGCTCATTAGAGTAAGTATAGATTATCATACGAAAATACCGGTAGCTTGCCTAGGTACGAGCGATTGACACTATGACAGTGATTGACGATAGCCTATCATAGATGATAGAATTAGGCTAGAGATAAATTTATTTATCAGACAGAACTCCCCAGAAGGCCCGGGAAGCCTGCTTCCAGTTCCAGGGCTACCTATCCAAAGCAAACAACGGTTATGCAACATAAATTTGTTTCCATTTGGTTTAGGTGAACAAGGATTTAAAATATGAATAATTATCGGAATTATATACATGCACATATAACAATATATTAACAATATATTACCAGATTACAGGTTGTCAACTGGGCTGTCCACCTGTCTACTCCATGTTTGTAAACAATGCTACGGCAACCAATCAGGAAATACGTTACAAGGCTGAGCTGTCAGGTTAAATTATATCCAGTGTGGAATTAGATCCATCTTCATTGCTGTCTTGGTCAGCTGACCATGCAGTTCCTTATTGAAAAAAATAAGTAATTTCAAAAAAATAGGTTCAGTCAGCTGAGACACATTTTCACACTGCTTGTAGGCCTACTAGTCTACACTGTTAACATGGTTAACATAAAAGGTTCCTGGAGGTTCTTCTCCATATAGTGATATAGAAGAAGAAAGTATATTTAACCGTAAAGCCATATATAGAGAACGTTACCACTTAGTCTACGTACCAGGTATGTATGTAGAACCCTCGAATGGCAGTCAACTCATCCCCCCTACCACCCTGCCCCCCTACCAACTCATCCCCCATACCAACTCAACCCCAGTTCACACCTGGGTAGACCAGCCCATCCCTAGCCCTCTTACAGCTATAACCAACTCATCCCCCCGGCCGTCAATACCTTACCAGCTGATCCTCAGCCATCGGCCAAGTGTTACCAACTCATCCCCAACTCATGACTATATTGTAGGCTATCTGAACTGTTTAAAGTTAGACATACGTCAGCGATTACTCATACTTTGGGAGTGTAATAAAACACATTTATTATTAGAAGCAATATATTTTATTTGAAAAAACATATTATATTACATATTATAACATATTATATTACCAAATTTCCTGACTCAGGCAAATAAAGAAAAATTTATCTCAATCCTCACCTCGCAAAATATGAATGTATTGCTTTCATTAGCAAAATTTATTGTTAAGGCATGGGGCTAAATATTAATTGTGTAAAGTTAGATATGAAACAGATGTAAATGCTGTAATATATATTGTTCTTTAACATATTCCATTTAGTACAAGTTTGCATTCCTGACATAAGTGCAAGCCTGAATCAAATTTAAAATATATATCTGTTTAAACTAGACTTCTCCGAATTTTTTTTTTGTGATGTTAAAGAATTTCGATCAATATTCCTGTGGGGAATACTGATCACTTCAAAATGTGCTTATAAGTGCTGAAATGAAAGGAGATGTATTTTTATTATAGGCCTAGGTCTACATAAAATCTATACATATTTTTTGTCTAATGTGTAAAAGGTATATTTTCATAACCATATACTTCTATGCATTTCTTATTATGAATATTATTTGATACCATAGACTACTTTTTATTTTTATAACACTGACATTTGTATCATACTGATTCTCTTTGTCAATAAAAGTATTATTATTATTATATTATAACATGTAGACATAGTAACATTAAAGGGTTGACCATAAAAATATATATCAAGAATTATTACCTATTTATAACAATAGACAGGCGAAATAACGATAGCAAATAATATATAATATACGTTTTTAAACACTGTCTTCTGTTATTATTCTGTTATTATAACAACAACAATATTGTTAGGCGTAAGCATAATATGCTTAAATTATATTTTATTCAAGTCAGATTTTAAAACATATCTTATACATTTAAGTAATCATCATCAAAAATAATCAAATATCATTAACGACAAGTTAATACAAACTAATCCCCAAAGCCTAAGGTGCAACGCACATGACCAACTCATCCCCAGCCCTCAACAGCTATAACCAACTCATCCCCAGCCTGCCAACAGCTATAACCAACTCATCCCCAGCCCGTCAACACCTATACCAACTCATCCCCTGATATACCGGGGGATGAGTTGGTATGGGGGATGAGTAGACTGCACACCGAACCCTTTCCTATCACTATGTGGAAATGATTTTTTTGTGCTAAGAGTATACATGTGTAAATCCCTGTTTAAACAGGCTGTTATTACGTTTTATTAAACATATATTGTTACCAGTCGTGCAAATGATCCAATGATCTGGCTCTGTAGTGAATTACACTATGCTGCAGAGAAAGGACATATACCAACTAGATGATGTTTGGCAACAATATGCAACGCTTTGTGAAGAATCCGGGACACAAATACCCAAGGGATACATCAGTCGACGCTTCTCATTTAAAGAAAAACTGCATAAACTCTTGTAGGTATTCTTCAATTCGTGAAAACAGTGGAATCTAGCTTCTCTGGATGCAAGACACTGTTGATTCCATGCGATTTCGCAGCATATTCGTTGACTCATTTTGATGGAGGCTGTGAAAGTGATGCGGATGATTTTATTACAATGCCTGTTTATAAACCTGAAGAGCATATATTCCTTCATTATTCCACGTAGCACTAAATATTCGGGGTGATCTAATGACTCACTCAGGCTATTGTGGTATTGGTGTCAGTGAAGATGATGCCATAAATTGTGTCCCTGATAGCTTGTATAGGCCTACGCTTCTTCGTATCGTGTTTGGGGGGCAGGACATTTTGGCAGAGGGTAATTCCGAGCAAAATGAAAATGGTATACAACAGAAAGTATTGAGCATTGTAGAAGACATTGTATATGGTGTTAGTTGTGGGAAAAAGGCCACACCCAAGCACATTGCACTAGAATGTAGGCTACTCTATATCAAGCCACTAAGTCAAAACAATTGATTAACCTATTCCACAGAGCTGGCCACGTTCTGAGCTATGAACAGATTCTACAGATAGACACTGGTCTGGCTGAGCCTACTATATCTTCAATGAATAAAAAAAACTTGGACTGTTTTGCCACAGAATATTGTTAAAGGTATATTCTCGCGTAAAATGTTTGGATTCAATATTACACCTGAAGCTATAGCATGTATAGTGGGACCTATTATAATTGGGAGCTGGATGAACACTAAATTTACAAAGTTTTCTACCTAAAAAATAGATAAACATGAATAATAAATTGAATAATTCCATTCAGAAAATATTTTATATGATAATCTAGCTGACTTTCTGACTCTGATGATTATTTTTACATGTGTCTTCAATTTCTGGTATTTTTTATATATATACCGTACTCCAATACAGCATCATTTGTTAGTTCCTTCCTTATGGTACTTGGAAACTAACTTGATATATTAAATATGGGATCGTTTATCTTATGAGGAGAAGTCTGGATAAGAATACAGTTTCAAGCTTCTTTATTATTGATTCATATTTCACAGGAATCAGTCTCATGTATAGATGGTAAACATGATAATAATACTCTTAGTGAGAACGTGGTAGTCTTATTTAATAAATACTATTGTAAACGTTATATGTCTCAATCTCTGTGGGTAGCCGTTTCTGACAGCGGCTGGGTCGACGGCCTGCACGACACTCCCTCACTCAGGCCGCACCACTTGCCTTTCTCTGTCCGCGTCAAATACCAGGCAAATTGCCTGAGGGCCGCATCCACATTCCAGTGCTTCGCGGATCCGGCCTCCCTGCCATTGTCAGTACGGCGTTGGTACAACGCTAAAACTCAAGTCAAGCTCTGTTTGATTGGCTGAATGTTAGCATAGCACACTCTACTTAATATTCTACGATTTCGAACTTTAACAGTCACCACAAGTTTAAATAAAAAATCCTCCTGGAGTTTGGTCAATTTAGGAAACAAAATATCATGGTGTAGTAATTTTAACGATCAATCAGATCAAACTTGAAACAATTTTCATAAATCTATTATGCTACACGAAATGTTAAAGTCTACTAAAAACATATATGTCCGAATACATTACACTTTACACAATAATGCGGTAACTTTATCAAAATAGATAGTTAATCAACATTTTATGTATTTAATCTTTTATACATTGTATTAATCATACTAATATTTCATCCTTATCTATTAAATACATAGAGTGGCATAACTTATGATGCCGTTTATCCATCTATCTATTCTAAAACAAAATGCTGACTACTGTCTTTATAAATGTTCGATTTGTGTGAAAAAAATCTATATATCCCAAAATTGATACAGAATGAACGGTGAAATATTCCACTTATCATCTATACAAAATAATATATTTAGTAAACTCTATAATGCTTCACCTATATTATATTACTAAAATATACCTTCATTGTCAACGATATAATCGTTACATTCAACATATAAAAATAAATCTTTGTATACAGTGAACAATATTTTTCTTCACATATCAAAAATAAAATATACCTTCAGCGAGCTACAATGTTTCACTTATACCTTCTAACTAAACATACATATAGTGAGTAATATTTTGTTTCACATCCCGACACATAATGTTCATTAAAAACACACATATTTTCAATCGTCTAATATTCAAATCATAACTAGATTTTTATTTACAGCGCGAGCCACCTTTGTCAAGCATATTCGATTCGTTAGTAACCTGTAAAATAAATAACAAATGCAATTAGGCATGCACTATCAAACTTTATCATGCTTTATCCCATGCAATGATAATCATGTAATTATTTACGGTAACTGTCGCTGTGCACACCTGGTGGCAGCACTTATAGGACAAACCCCATTCCTTATTCACGTCTATCTCTTAATCAGTATTTTATTTTCCGTTGTCTTACTTGTAGCTTTCCTCTTTCGATATTATAAGCTCATTTTGCTGAATAATATTTATCAGTCTCAATGTCAATGCCTTATACAAAACCAACATCGCATATCTATGTTTATTCAACCTGTTTCAGTCAATCTTCACATTTTCTTATGTGGCATATATATTAGTATAATATCTATTTTGTCAACACATTCGTTACAGTACTATTCAACAGTCCTCACATTTTCGACCAAGTACATCAACCAGCGCAAACTCATCGCTAAAAATACACGTCAATATCTTTGCACATCATAGTTATCAACCAACACACACTCGTATTTTACAAGTCATTGTAATTATAACTTTGTTTCTTACGATACGTTGAAATATGCTATCTGATCATTTTTGCTAATATATTCATTAGGCAATGTCAGTAGAATAGTCAAATCAATCGTTCAACATACTCAATAACGAGTATGACACATATCTTTCTCCTCGTAGTTTTCGTATTATCCTCACATTTTAATCAGCACAAATAACCCTTGACGTTTTAGCAAAGAAAACGTCTTGCCTAATTGTGATTTGCCTGATATTAATAATCCAAGTCTTTGCACAAAAAGGTCTACCTGTAGTTTTTCTAATACCTGAATACCTTATTTAATAATTTATATCTGTAACATCGTTCAATACTTAGTATAAACAACCTTCAATTTCCATGATTATCTCACATCATGTACCATATCTATTCCTCCAACAACCAACTTCCATCCATGCGGTTTTATTACACTCATGTCATTATAATGTGACATTATTATTGCAAATAACACATATATCGGGAACATACAAAAAATAGTACAGTATGTGTATGTAAAGGGTTAATGAGTTGTGTATGTGCGTGATTACTCCAGTCATAGCCAGAGCTCGTAGCCTGGGCTGGAGACTCACGTTAAGATCGCTAATCTATAGTAACCCTTGTTGTGCAAAAGTAACCTCCGAAACGAATACATCAATCCAATAGCGAAGTTAAATGTATCATTAATCACCTAGAACATATTTAAATATAATACAACATGCAGTTGTTTCAATTATCTTATAATATAAGGAGTAAAATTATGAGATTCGATAGTAATTCCACATTGCCAGCATTGTATGCAATAATAATCAATTGGCATGATGTTGTTGCTGAATATTTTCTCTATCAAAGTTAATTTTATTAGATAAAAAATTAGATGCTCTAGACCCCAAAATAAATCCGTTTTAGTACATATGTAATTTTGTAATAGTTGACAACGGTTTTTATTTGTGTAAAAATATATATAATATTAATACTTTAAAAGATAACGCCAACACAATAGTGTGAATAAAATTATCCAAAAGTGATTTGTCAATTTAGTTTTATAAAAATAACTTTAGAAAATATATATAACATTAACATGCTCAAATAATGGATTTTCTTTTCTTGTGACACCTACATGACTCTAAAGAGCAAAATGGCCAGTTTTACTCTCAGAACCATTGTAGTATCCCAATTAGAAATCACCACTAAATTTGATTTATTTAAACTAAACTAATTCAGAAACAAGTCTTTGTCTTGCCTTTCCATTAGCTGTGTAGTAACCCTTAAAGTTTAAAAGGTTAGTAAAAATATAACTCTTTATTTTTGTCCCCTTTTAAAAGTTACTTCAATTGAAATAATCTTCCTAGTTATCGTTATTACTAGTATTTTCATGACGGATAAACTATATATATTTGATAAACTACTGAAATGCCGTTTAAAAGGGTGCCCTCTCAGTCAATCTGATAGCGCAACACCGTAACATCTAATCTGCATTAACATGATTAAATCCCTAAACTTTCCGTGACACGTTCGCATTGCCTGGCATGAGCGAGGCCTGTACTGGGAGAGTTTCTCATCCGGCGCGAATCACATCCTGGACTTACTCTCTTCCCTAAACACGATCCTGTAGCTGAATAAATGCTACGAAGAAAACTTACCACTTACTATACAAAAACTAACTATTTACGCCCTCTTGTAACATGATATTTCAAAGCCTTGACCAGGCCTGGGAAAATATTTTAGGTACTTTATGTAAATAACTATTGGATTATACATAAATTGTTTGGTAAGAATTTGTTTTTCTATTGTAAACAATGAATATCTGGAAAGTATTCTAGTTCTATCTCAATAATACTTTCAGAATATATATCAAAATGAATTCCTCTGTGTTATACAAATATATTTATATAAGTTTTTGTATCTAGACCAGCACTGAACTCACATTAGCTATCTATGAATTCAAGCCGTATCTTTCAACAAAAGCTGTAGCCTGTCGGTTTGGTCAAATTAACAAGCAACTAACAAAGTCATATTGGCCTAACTATAACAGAACCGGCAACAAAGCTTTATGGATAAAATTAACCATGAACGTTTTGATATCAGAAACATTGTTTGACCTTTCCATACAATAGGCCCTATAGATGGTAAACATGATAATAATAGTCTTAGTGAGAACGTGGTATAGTCTTATTTAATAAATACTATTGTAAACGTTATATGTCTCAATCTCTGTGAGTAGCCGTTTCTGACAGCGGCCGGGTCGACGGCCTGCACAACACTCCCCACTCAGACGCACCACTTGCCTTTCTCTGTCCGCGTCAAATACCAGGCAAATTGCCTGAGGGCCGCATCCACATTCCGGTGCTTCACGGATCCGGCCTCCCTGCTATTGTCAGTACAGCGTTGGTACAGCGCTAAAACTCAAGTCAAGCTCTGATTGATTAGCTGAATGTTAACATAGCACACTCTACTTAATATTCTACGATTTCGAACATTAACACATTTACCATGAAATTGTAAAAGTATTTTTTTCAGCACCATTCACAATAAATAAATCTGTTCTGTGCATAGGCCTGTAAATCCACAAAGAAGATTGTTAAAAGGTGGACGATAATAGGTGTATTTAAAAAAAAAATCAGTCAGCTAGAATGTTCAAGAATAAAACGGGTGGCGTTATTTTATTATGAAAGATCATTGACACACCTTTTTAAATCATATTGTATAATTACAGGTGATGAGAGTGTTTTATCTAGCTCCCAATATTATGACATTATATCTTCAAGTGAAATATTGAAATCAAAATTTTTACGCAAATGTATAGGTCATTTCGTACATTTTTCAATATAGACCTGAAGGGGCTTACTATTGACAAAAAAAATTAACAAAGAAAATTATCCTGGGGCAAAAAACTTGCTGTGGGCTTGAAAAACAGTTTCCAGAGACGGGCACTTTAACATCTCACCACACATAATACCGCTCCCATAGACTTACATGTATTATGGCCCATACGCTTGGGCCTCCCAGCATTCTTTAAATAAAAATATCTATGTAAACCTGTATTTTTTTTTAATCATCATGACATACTCCATCAATATAAAAAATAAAAAAGAGTGTTTAATAATGGGGCTTTTTTTCTATTTTCACATGCAAATGTAAGGTCCTATAGTACCTTCCCTGAGCAACGATGCCAAAACATGGGAACTTCCGAATGCAGCATATGCCTTGTTACTACCAGCGCAGGGACTACATTTTAAACCTATATTTCCAGATTTCAATGATTTGAAGGAAGAAATGGTCATCCAATCTAGATGAATTGGTATCAAAATAATATAAATGTATATATTAAACCCCAAGCCTGCTATAAATCACCACATTTTATAAAAAAAAGATCGTAACTCTCTCACAAATAAACTTTTTAATGATATGCGCGTATGAATTTGTGTGGTGAGACCTTAAGCCTGTCCCTTTAACATCCGTAATGCTCTAACTTATACAGCTCGTTACCGGCTTAGGGAATAAATCACTTTCTCTGTCAATTCCCATTAAGGTCCGTTAATTTACCCAGCACTGCTTTTAATCATGTATAAAATTGAAATAAAGGGACCACACCAAATAATATATCTATATATAGACTATAAGCCAGGCCTGCATTTGCCAGAAATACATGAGGTTTCACATGTCATGGGTTAAAAACGAATCAAACGAACGGCGAATCGCCTGTTCTTAGAGTCCGAACATCGAGGATTTCAGCCTTTAAATAGTGTAAAAACGAGCCTAAAAAATTCGATTTATTTTTATCTATATTTATATCATTTTTCCCTTATAAAAAGCGAATAGCGAGTCAAAAAAATTGGTAAAAAGTGAACTGGAAACAATCCATCGTTTCCAGAACTCATGTGTATGGTAATATTTGTTTGGTATTTCAAATTTGGGCTAGTCTATTGCCTTTTTTGTCTGCTCCTTTTCTTTAAAATGATAGCTATTCTAGTCTCTCTCATATATAATTATAGGCCTATCTCTCGCTTTTCATGATTTTTGTTTCTGAAACCTCTCTGATACAATGTAGGGGAGAATGGGGCACCCTAAGACGGAAAAATTAAAACCCCCCAAATATAGATTTAATTTTCTAAATAAAACATTTTGAAGACACATATGGATACAGCATCCAGTAGGGTATTTTTGAGCAAGAGAAGAATTTTTTTCAGAAATTTGTAACCTTACATTTTTTTATAACATAAGATTTTCAAAAAATGTCTCAATGTACCCCGTACTCGGGCACCTTGAGACATCACCTGGGGCACCTTGAGACGCCATATTAGGTAACTGAAAACAACGTGGATCTAACCAAAAAAATATTTGAATAAAACATATACCTGTAGCTAAAGCCTGCAGTTGGATAATGTCAGATGTTGCAGTAAAATATGTCACTGAAAAAAAGTGGGGGCACCTCGAGACACTTTCGGGGCACCTTGAGACAGACTTGGGGCACCTTGAGACAGTTTTGGGGCCATTGAGACAGCGTCCCAAGGTGCCCCACCCTGACTGACCTGCCATCTGATATCATAGTTTGTGTGTGGGGTTTATTTGAAGCAAACCATTATACATACCGGTACGTTATGAAGTGATAGCACAGGTGTATGATACCACCAAAATCATAGAGAAATCAAATATTATGTGATCTATAGAACCAAATATTGATCATCCCAAAAAACTACTTATCATGTAAAAAATGGACCTAAGCTTGTATGCATGCCAAGGATGTCCAACAGCCATTAGCAATAGGGTGGAAAATCGAAATTGATTAGTTTTGGTATCATTGACCAGATGGCGCACATTTTGCAAAATAATTTCTGAGTCAAACAGGCCTGTCTCATGGTGCCCCATGTCTCAAGGTGCCCCAGTCCCCCCTGATGGTGGCGCTTCTCTCAGTCTGAGTGCATGAAAGGGGTTATTAAGACATGGATATAAATCTATAATGTTCCATACATCATGTACATCTATTTGTAAGAGATGTTACCATTGGTTAAATTTCCTGACGTCACCACAGGATTCTCCTGTTCTTTCTTTTTCCAAAAATTGGACAGATCGGTCAGTTTCTGCAGTGAGTTAGCCTATCTAAACTGCATCTTATCTAATGTAACAGTTTTCAAATGAAAATGTTGTTGTAAAAAAATATAGATCTCTAACGTTAGTGCTTGCAAAATTTCATGTAATACGTATGAAAAAAATGTTTCACGAGATCCTGACCTGGGTGGGACTGGCCACTGGCACTGCCACTGGCACTGGGTCTGGGATAGTCCAAGCTGGGGACTCTTGCGCTATGCTCCGTCGCGAAGCAAAGTGGATCAGCCTGATCTAGGTCTGGGATAGCCCTAGAATATTAGGCTAGACTAATATAAAATATCGCTAACCACGTTTTTCGCCATTTAAAAAATATTTACCAGCTGAAATTATTATTTTTCACTTCTATTCAACTCACTAACATGTCCGGCGATCTCCAGGTATAATTTTTGTTTGAAAAATATTTTAACTTGGGAGATCCTTTCTTTGTTATGTATAACGTTTTTCGCGAATTTCACTTAATATCGCCCACCGCTCTAATGATGAATGACTTGCACCTGTCATTATACATGACAAAGAAAGGATCAGACGATGTAAAGTATTTTTTGCCGAAAAAACGGCAGAAATAGGCGCCGGATAACTTGGCAAGTTGAATAAAGTTGAAAAAAATAAAATTTAGTCACCAAATATTTTTTAAATGGCAAAAAACGTGGTTCGCGATATTGGGCGTATGACCTTTTTTTTTTTTTTATAGTACTACTACTATAGTAAAAGTCACCTTATATCTCTCACTTTCGCGTTGCATGTTTTTCGCTTATTGCTCAAGCAATTTTCACCCGATTTTCATGAAATTTAACAAGCTTTAGTTTCTAGTCTTACGGCACCTGCCCTGAAAATTTCGGGGAAAAATATTATATAGTTCGAAAGTTAGACCATTTGACATGTAGTTTTTTGCGAATTATGACGCTCCTCTATAAACCCATTGCACGCTATCAGCTTCACTCACGAAATTCCACTACTTGTCAAATGGTCTAACTTTTGAAATACTTATTCAAATTTCACGAAATTTTTAGAGTAGGCGCCGGAATAGTTTAAAAGAGTGCTTGCAAAATTTCATGAAAATTGATTCAGAATTGACTGAGAAATCAGCGAAAAACACCCAACGCTGGTGGAAGTTGACTGCAACTATAGACTACAGTCTGTTTCACCAGAACCTGGGAGTAGCCTTTTTCTAATTTGCTCGGTCGCTCTTTGAAATTTTTTCACAAAATTTTTCTCTGATTATTTTTTCATGTTCCCCTAACATCCCTGAAAATTTGGTGCAATTTTGCTGTGTATTAGCGAAGTTAGACCATTTGGCATGTAATAAATTGTCAAAATTACAGCTCTCTTTAAGACCATTGCCGTGAAACAAAAATCCTATTACATGCCAAATGGTCTAACTTCCAAAATACACAACAAAATTGCGCAAAATTTTCAAGGATGTTAGGGGAACATTAAAAATGATCCGAGAAAAATTTTGTTAAATTTTTTTAAAGAGCGACCGAGCAAATTAGAAAAAGGCTACTCCCAGGTTCTGGTAAAACAGACTGTAGTCTAGGAGGTAGGACTATAAAAAAATCTGGGCGCATCTGGATTTGTATGTCATTCAGATATATAATATTCAGATATATATATACATCAAAGCTCTCTGTGTCTAGGTGTCTGTCGGTCTAGGTGAAATGCAAATGAAAAGAAAACCACCTTAAACACAATTAACTTAACAGTGGATAAAACACAACCTGAAACGCAATTAACAACAACAATAGATAAAACACATTCAAAATGCAATTGACGACAACAGTGGGTAGAACACCAGCTGCATTTCACACCTCCGCTCGTGATCAACTGATAAGCCTAATCCCCCCGGGCGGGACCAATTAACCGTCTTCATCCTAAAGACCACTTTCACATACGTATTTAATAAATGTCACACTAATAAAATTTAACAAATGCATATAGACCAGATATTTTTGGTTAATTTAATATCTGATAGATAGGTAGCTATAGGTAGACCGCGTTGCCTACGTAACAGGTATGGACTATATCTACAGTACTAAAACTTAATATAAATGATAGCCTACATAGGCCTTATTCAGTTATTGTATCCTCCCATAGTGTAATTATTTCATTTTTTAACGTTACTTTCTTTTAAATGATATTAATGCCAACCCTATGCAGCGGTGATTTGATCGAGTTTGATCTTCAATTGTAGTCCACTTGTCATCACTGAGATCATAACAGCTTCTTGCATTCGCCGGTAAATGTGTGATATATGTAGGCCTACAAGACACTCAATGCGTTTTGATGTCATCACTCAGATCACGACAGCTTGAGTCAGCCATGGATTAATAAAACTAAAGAACAAAGAGATCGCCATCTACACAAATTGTGTGTTATTGTGTTTTTTTTTTTTAAATAATATACCAATAATATACCATGCTGCTATCAAAAGCCATGCTGATTGCTTCAGTACTGTACCCTGTCACTTGTGACAACCCGTTCTATTCACCAGATGTTGGCCGACTGGGCAATCTGACAAAATGTCGGCCGGACGCCAGCGATCTTATATGTCTCCCTCGTTGTTGTTATCGTTCATTTTCTCAACTGTTTTAATAATTTTAGCCGGTTTCGATACAGTTATATGTATATTATGTTGTTTATAACATATATTTGTATATTTAGTGATAAATTGCCGTCTCATATACAGACATTCGGCCTCTTATTGATCCTCTCTCGCTTTATAGGTCTCCCTCGCTATTCATACCAACCCCCTTAAAAGGCTTAATTTTGCAAATTCCGGCAGGGATACAGAAGCCGAAACATCACCCAGACACTTGAACTTTTTGAAGCAGCTGAATAAAACTACTGAGATGTTGTATCCGAATATATCAGGTTTTAAGATACATCAGGGCACCCAATGAGTGCCCCGCAATACTGTAATAGAGCAAATAGGTCACACAACAATCAGAAATTTAGGCCCCAGTTTTTTTGTTTGTTTTTTTTGTTTTTTTTATGTCCATGAGGGGGTCATGGAAGAAGAAAAATTTTGATGGATTCTCATCCTTATAGCCATGAAACTTCCATTTTTACCCTCGTGCGCCCCATGAGGAAGTGCAGGGTAGGCAAACAAAACTTCACCCAGGTTTTACCATGGGCAAACTAGTGCAGCCTTCCCCAGGCATCTCAATTCTTCGAGATGCCCACATTGTTCTGTCCAAACGGTCTTAATGATGTCCTCCAGAACTTCCTCATAGGGCAGTGGACATAGTCTATTTTCATTTTTTGCATTTTTTTACAAAAATTTTAAAATGGCACCTGCGTAAAAAAAAATAGCAGAAGGGACCACAGCATGCCTGTTCCACTTACCTCTTCAAGCACTTGTTGCAACAATTATGGAATTAAAGGCGAGAGCTGGCACCATTTTTCATAATTGCGAGAAATCTAATGATGGGGACCCTCGGAAAAGGTGATAAAAGTGTCATTCAAAGAAAATTACTTTTTTAATTCTACATTAATGGCTTCATTTCTACCAGTATTAGTGAGCAAGAAGAACAAACAAACAGAGAAAAATATGTCTTTTATTGCAGTGTATCACAAATTCACATAAATCCTGAAAAAACACGAAAAACCCCATCATAATGACTGTTTGGATGTACCTACTATATAGCCTACTAGACTAGACTAGTATATACCCGCCGTCAGATTAACTTGTATCGCATGTTTTTGGCGGATTTCTCAGTCAATTCTCAACCGATTTTGATGAAATTTTGCAAGGACTATTTTCGAGTCACACGGCGACTACTGTGAAATTTTCATCGGAAAATTTTGTATATCTAAAAAGTTAGACCATCTGGCATGTGATGCATTTCAGGGCTAAAAACAAACTTTATTTTAACCAGTTTAATGGGTTTATAGATGGATGTCGTAATTTAAAAATTACTAGATCTACATGTCAAATGGTCTAACTTTTGAACTATATGATATTTTTTTATGAAAATTTCACGGAAGTCGCCGCGTGACTAGAAATCAGTCCTTGAAAAAATTTCATCAAAATCAGTTGAGAATTGACTGAGTAATCGCCGAAAAATGCGATACAAGTGCGATACAAGTTAATCTGACGGCGGGTTAGCCGTCAAATTGAAATGATCAACCAGGTCCAGGATCGCATGATTTTCGGCGATTTCTAGGTCAATTTTGAAGTGATTTCCTTGAAATTTGGCTGAGGCCATTTTCTATTAAAAGCCTAACAGGGGTAAAAATTTCGCAAAATATTAGGAAATATTTCAAAAATTAGACCATTTGCCGATTTGGCTTGCCATGGCATGTAATAAAATACTAGAATTAGTTTAGGGCCTAATGCCCAGTAATGGGGTTGTAGAAGGACGTCGTAATAGTATATAGCCTACTCGCCGTCAAATTTAAAATGATCAACAGGATCGCATGATTTTCGGCGATTTCTCTGTCAATTTTGAATCGATTTCCTTGAAATTTTGCAGAGGCCATTTTTTATTAAAATCCTAACAGGGGTAAAAATTTCGCAAAATAATATTTAATATTTCAAAAGTTAGACCATTTGCCATGTAATAAAATTCTAGAATTAGTTTAATGAGGTTATAGAGGGACGTCGTAATTTCAATTCATTACATGTCAAATGGTCTAAGTTTTGAAATACGCTATATAATTTTACGAAATTTTTATGGCTGTTAAGACTCAAATGGAAAATGGCCTTTGCAAAATTTGAAGGAAATCGGTTTAGAATTGACGGAGAAATCGCCGAAAATCATGCGATCCTGGTTAATTTGACAGCGAGTATAGGCCTATAGTCTGTCCGACGGTGGAGGATGGTCCAAAATGAAAGTTAGCTTTTTGGTATCCAGTCAGTCAATTATCAAGCGATTGTCACGAAATTTTGAAACCATTATTATCTAGGTCTAGTCATTTGGCAACAACCCTGAAAATTTCACGAAATTCCATTTAGTTTTTCAAAAGTTAGACCATCTGACATGTAACGCAATTCTGAGAATAAACGGGAATGAAGCTAATGGGTTTATACATGTTATAGAGGAGCGTCATAAATGGACATTTACTACATGTCAAATGGTCTAACTTTTGAACTATCCAATATTTTTTTACGAAATTTTCAGGATGGATGCCAAATGAATAGAAAATAGGGTTTACAAAATTTCATGAAAATCGCTTAAGAATTGACTGACCCGTAGGTACTGGCACAAAAAATCGGACTCTTTATAAATGCCTTGTTTTGTTCAAATCTAAAAAATATAAACTGTTCTGATGACAAATCTTTTGGAATTTTTAAAAAAGCTTCAGCGGTTTCCAAGATATTTAAATTTCAAATTGTGTTTACCAATCAATTTCGTTAACCGGTGATGCCTATACTTGAACATGAAGCTAATTGCGGCAGGAGATGTTGAAAATTTAAAAAAACAGTAAACAAATAAGTAAACAATGGTAATTAAATATTTTATTGTTAAAAATTACCTTAGATAACCATATATCATATTAAGCAGTATCTCAGCGCTAACACATACATTAATCTAGTAATGACCTTGCACGACCTTGACCCCACATTTCAAGGTCAAACGCAGCTGAAATGAAGGTAAATCTCTTTTTTTTTGAAAATTCTGACACAGTAACACTAGAGCAACATTCACTCTTCTTATAATAATATTTACATTATTATTTTCAGTTTTGTTTGCTTACGGAACATCTCACATAAATTATTATTGGAATTATATTTTAAATCTGGAATTGCATTAACAATTCAAAAATTAAATACCAATTGTATCACATTCCTGCAATTCAAACTTTTACAAGTTTAACCGTCGCTCAACTTTAGAAATATTTGAGAAATATACACTACCTTTCACAGAGAAAGAAGGGGAGCAAGAGAAACAGACCCTAATCTGCTCAAAGCTAACAATACAATAGAAACAGCTTTCATTCAGTCTGAATAAATCAGGAATAAAAGAGATTTCATATGATCTTGAAAATTTACATTCATATCTGAGAGTACAGATTTCAAAAATATCTGGTTTCGAAGATAATTTTTGAATTATTTTTCATTACTGTTATGTTACCCTTTTGCCTGCTAATCACGACATTAGCCGCTTTTAATCCATTTTATTAGCAAATTACACCACTGTTATTGAGATTGAAATGACTGTTTAAATATCAATATTTGTAAATGTTTGGTCTCAAATTGAACAAATATGATTTATTTTCAACCACCTGAGGTTGTGGATTGCGGTAGTGAGACAGTGGCTCAAGTGGTTGAAAATTTAAATAAACTAACTATTTCAAATTTTCAACCACTTATGGTTGCGTCTCGCTACCGAGATCCACAACCTTAAGTGGTTGAAATTACTCATGTTTTTTTAATTTTGGATGAAACATTTGCCAATATTGATGTTTAAATGTTTAGCAGGCAAAGGGTTAAAAGGTGGCCCCTATAGTCTGTAGCTGTTCCTCCAGGTAAGTCTCCAAGGCCCACCATGACTGCCCCCTCCTCTGTGTTGAGATGTAATTCATTCAGGTGATGCTCATTTTTTGTTGTCCCATCGAAACATAGCGTGGTAATGTTAGATGCTGATGCAATCTTTTCATAAGTCTGGATGTCAGCTAGAGTATTCATTTCATTGGCCATGCGACAAATTGTTCTGGTACTCGGTACCTCACACAATTTTGGGTCTGTAAATGTGTTAAGTACAAATTGGAGAACAGCATTTATGTTGGACACAGGAACTTCTTTGCTCAAGCAGAAATATACACACTGTCTGAGTTTCTCATTGTACGCTCCCCTTTTCTTTGTTTGGATCATGTCTGTTTTTTCTGAGTGTTGGTTTCTGTCTTCAAGTTGTAGATTTAGCTGTGAATTATCCATAAAGTTCTGTGATTCTTTGCTTCAGTTTGACTATTTCATTATGATGTTCCCCCTCTTGTTCAACAATCTCATCTGTTAACTCATAGCAGTCTAAGTCCGAGCCCATCTCGGACCTGCCATTTATGACGCTGCAGTCTAGGTGCAAGCCCAGCTAGGACCTGGCAATAATGCTTAGCTTTTCGCCAGATTTGCGCAACTATGAACACAGCATGGGGAGCCTAGGACATAAAAGGATGATAAATATCTGCGTCACAACCATTTCTGAACTAAAAATAGAACTTCAGGCTCAGATAAATACGAGGCAATCGGTATTTCACACCGTTTCTGACTTGGTTCAACTGAAAATATGAAATAAGGTATGCCCCTCAGCGAATTTAGAAACTTTACTAAATCCCATGGTAATAATTTATTTACCCTATTAATTTGTGTGCATAGACATATTGGATGCTTCTGCGAACCGTAAGTGATGTATTTTAATATATTTTATGAGAATTGATATAATGTTGTACTCCTGAATCTCCGTTTTTACCAATTTTAAACAAAATTTCCCAAAATGTGACCACCTAATTACCATATTCAAAATCCCTGTCGGTTACCATGGCAACATTACATTTGCCAATTAAATGAAGTGTATTCTGGTTATATATTGTATGTGTGTTCCTGCGGTGTATGGGAAATACATATGCCATCATTCTAAATTTCTATTAAGAGTATGAGAATTTGTCTCAATTTCACAAAAATGGCCAGACCACACAGACGTCCAATGTCAAAATTGCCAGACTAGCTGCTATGAATTAAAGAAGCACTTTTCTCCATATTCAGCAATCTTTCACCCTCAATTTCCTTTTCGAAACTTTTCTCAGGTCCCGTTCATGTCTGCGTCTTAGATAGTGAAGTTTTAACTGGAGGTTCTTTTTTTCATCTTTCAGCTTCTGCACATCATCTTTCAGTTTCTGAAAACTTTTGTCTTGTTCTTTCTTCTTCTTTGCTAACATACGCCACTTTTTAGCTTTTCTCTGAATTTTTTTATTTGTGTGTCTTCCATCAAAATGTTTTATAGGTCTCACTGTCTTGTCTATTTGGAAGCTAAATTTTGTGCTGCATGTTGTAGCTGCTTAGCTTGATGTTTTATCTGCTCCTCTAAATCTCTTTTACAGTATTGTAGTGTGCAAACATCACCTAAAAGTGATGCATTTATGTTTTTAGCAACCTTCCTTTGAAAGAAATGAATTTCGCTTGCATTAAGGTGTTAGCACTGCTATTTAGTGGGCGATCTTGTTTGCATTCTGGCAACTTGAATTTCTGACCAAAAAAAACTCCGAATCATGTTGGTAATTCGCCGTAAAGCAGCCTCGCTGATGGCTTCAAGGTAAATGTCTTTGTAGATCGTCCCTAATTTGTCTTTAATAAGTTTCCAAGGCAATTTTTGTTCTTGTATTTCCACGAACATTCGAAATATGATGCCATTTGTAACCTCAGTGTCAGTGGTAACATCATGTAGTTCTGCATGCCTCTTGTCTGCCCTGCAACAACAACAAAAATAATAGATTTAGCTAAAGTATAAGCAATGATAATGTTTTTTTTTTAATTTAAATTTATTTGATATAAAAAAATTGAAAATATTAAGATATATTATACAATTCACTGAAATGTATTAATTTTATTAAATTATTTATTAAATTTATCTAATTTTAGCTTTTTTTAGTATTCATACCTAAAGATAAAATATTATACTCGCCGACAAATTAAAAATGATAAACGAGGATCGCATGATTTTCGGCTATTTCTCCGTCAATGTTGAACCGATTTCCTTGAAATTTTGCCATTTTTTATTAAAATCCTAACAGGGGTTAAAAATTCGCAAAATTATATTTAATATTTCAAAAGTTAGACCATTTGCTATGTGATAAAATTCTAGAATTAGTATAATGGGTTTATAGAGGGAAGTCGTAATTTCATTTCATTACATGTCAAATGGTCTTACTTTTGAAATACGCTATATTATATAATTTTACGAAAATTTCAGGGCTGTTAGGATTTGAATAGAAAATGGCCTTTGCAAAATTTGAAGGAAACCGGTTCAGAATTGACAGAGAAATCGCCGAAAATCATGCGATCCTGGTTAATTTGACGGCGAGCAGGCCTATAGTTAGGCCTACAGTTTATGAAATATTCATAGTGTTTTAAAAAAACTAAAAGTGATTACTTTCTATATTATGATTATCCCTAGTATATGAACAGTAACACTAAACTTAAGTCTTAATCCACATTCCAGTCCGGTGATTGAACAATTTCACAACAGAACGATGCACTGGAACAATTTCACTACAGAACGATGCACTGTGACCTGCATAGGCCTAGGCATAGTCCATACATTACATACTAACACTACATAGGCCGTTGTAATACACAGCTAGGACTGGAATAGCCGTGTCGTCCACTGACCACTCCAGAGTCCATGTCGTCTTCTCCCAGGAATTTGCAGAAAACACTTTCAGCTGACCAAAATTCTAAAACAACCCCTGCTGTTGATTTTTGTCAATATTTTTTTTCTTAACGTGAGCGAGTAGACTGAAATTTTACCATATCAAAGAGTGAATATTTTCGCGTGTCAAAGTCATAAATTGACTAAGAAATAAAATTGAAAGACATCAAAAGTCGAAAATTATTTGATGCCAGTGATGGCGTGACGGTGATGCCATCGACGACACTGTCGACAAAAGTGACAGTAGGCTGAGAGAGTCAGCAATAGACCGACTTTCAGGATGGAGGTCAGCACGGAAGATGCCTGTAAACTTTAGATCAGCGGTTTTTCATAAATTACATTCCACTGAATGATACCTCCGTGATTTATCTGGTGTCACGGCGCAGCTTACACTGTGGTCCAATAATATATTAATACCAGAAATAAAAATTTATTCTAGGTCAAGATTGAAGCAAATATAAACTCGGAATGATAAAAATGTCTTGTCGCAGGTTCTTGTTTACATTTTTGTATCTGTGAGCCCTCGTTCTCAAACCACGTGTGTGGGTAGGTTGCAATTTTGTTGAACTGAATTGAGAATAAGTTGACCACTGCTTGTCACATCTCGTCTTGCCCTAGCGGTGCTGTGGCGAGATATAATAACATTAACAGTGTTTAGATGTACATATTTTCTGTGATATGCGAGCCTAAATGGACTGCACCATCCAAAAAAGATGAATGCCATTCGTGCTCACTCTCAGCAGTGACTGAGAGTGCTGCTCACTAGCTGACACCTGAGTTGCAGTGAGTAGCCTGTAGTGTAGCCTGTACTGTAGCCAGGTAGGCCTATAGGTCTATAATTCAGTAATCTGATATCGTTAATGGCTGTCGCCAAGAAAGCGACGAAAATGCCAGCGACGCTGACCGATGATAAACCTAGAAGCTAGTCTTTATTGATACTAAAATAATTAATATCTATTCATGAATGTAAGTCTGGTGTAAAAAATTGACATGTTTGATGGAATATTTCACACTAAAATGGGAGGCCCATCTTCTTCACTTTTGTCTTCATGTCACGTTGTTGTCATCTTTCATGTAGCCTATCCAAGACTAGTAAGATATTCACCAGGTGGCTCTCAACTTTAGAATGAGGGTACATATTGTTCACTTCTGATCCGGACTCGTCCCACTCAAACAGAACAAACGTTTTTCAGTTGATAACTTTGTAGGCTCAACGTTAATAGAGTGTAGACTAGACTATTAATAATCTATGTTTATATTGTTTGTGATTCTCTACCATTTAAGCACTATTAAAGCTCAACCATATCAGGTTACATCATATCTATTGGAAAAAAAAGTATGTTTAGTTAACCCTTTCACCACTGAATCCCATTTTATGTGCTAAATGCTATGGCATTCAGCACAGAAAAACGGGCATCAACATTAATTTTGCAAATATTTGGTCTCAATCAAAAAACACTGTGTGCTACATTAATCACCCACCTGAAGTTGTGGGTCGCTATAGCGAGACACAACTTCAAGTGGGTAAAAAAATATTACTGATTTGCTTAAAGGTATGGTCAACTGTCAAAATTCGCAGGACATGGGTCCCCCAGAATGCAATAGTGCCCGTGGGTAGGCCAAGGCCCTATTCCATAATAATATTACTAAATATGCGCTTCATACCCAAAGCCTCATTAAGAGCAAGTTCTCAAATCACAGCAATTTCATATATACTTGAGCGACATTTATGAGGTAAAAATTCAAAGCCCTTTGCCCTTACTCCTACTTGGTCGCTGGCTTGCAAGCAAGCTGACTGTATTACTGCGGGTATGTGGAAACTGCCTGACAGTGAACACAAAACATTTGTATGACTTTATGCAATGTTGGACCAGCGTCGAAGACGTTGGGCCGACGTTGTATAAATGCCATACAAATGTCTTTGCTGGGCAGGAGGACTTTCTCTCAAACATTGTACATTTATCCAATGTTGATTCAATGTTGGGCCAGCGTCGCAGACGTTGGCCTAACATTAATACAGCATTGGATCAATGTCTTGTTTGAGTGGTATCTTGTAATCAGTTCAGTGGGTATATTAATGCCGTCAATCTGTACTTAATAGGCTACTGTTGGCCTACACTTGACCGTCCCGGGCATGCACATTTTGCAGTTGAATCATTCTTTAATTTGAGACCAAACATTTGAAAATTTTAAATTAAGCACTCATTTCATTCCCAATAACTGATTTAACATGTTTAACCAGGTGCTAATTTAATTAAATAAATTGAAAATAACTATTTTCCAACCCCTGGTAACTTAAAGACTCGCTGCAATGTCCGATTTTCTTGACCTTTGACCACAATCGACAGTAGATACTGAACATCACATGTGGATGTGAGAAGTTTGATAATTGTCTGATAGATAAGTGTGTTGAAATACTCATGAGAGCACTTGCTGGTCAAAGTCTAAGATAATAAGTAAATAACTCCTCAACTGCTGAATATCTACGCAGTTGATATTTTTAAACATGCACAGGTATGTGTTAGACATTTTAAAATGCCCTACCATTGATAGGCCATTGTGCAGTCTGTTTGTAATTAAATTATATATACCAGGCACATGTAGGCCTAAACATGCTAAATATGAAGATTTACTTTAAATTAATTGATCAACAATGGATTAGAAAGCATTATTATATAGTAGTATTAGTACTTTGTTTCTTGAGATTTCAACAGGAAACATATTGAGAGTACATTAGTCACAAAAAGCTCTCTTGCTTACACTTACAGGCGATATTATATCATTCATGATCAATACAGCTCTAAAATCTTGCTGAGTATATTTTGGTTGGAAACTTTATTTTTGATGATGCTACTTAAAGCAGCTGCGTCGTTTTACTTCACTGTTCAAACCACAATATTTGCATGCGGCAGACCCCACTCCTCAGGTTTTTTACCATGCTGCGCATGTGGGTGGACCCACAATGTTTACTCAGCGAATCATGGTGACTCACCTACATGTTAAGTACTTGCATGTGAATATGAATAATACTACTGAGTTTAACATATTGATTCACATGGACATTGTAAGCTACATGTATTTATCTAATTACATACCCGGTAATTATATTTTATCTAATTCAGTTGATTATAACGGTGAAACACATTTGTTCGCCTAATGGTGAAGCAGCTGCATTTTAAACTCTTACACTACAGCGCGGGGATCAACTTTAATATGTCTCTTAAGACGTCAGATTCTGACGACTAAAGTCAACCCCTGCACTGTAAGAGTTAACATATATGGTCGTAGATCTACATAACATAGGTACAGTATTCAAATGAATCAGAAAGAGCGAACTAAGACATTTCTGATGACTTCAAATTGAGCAAACCTTTTGGTTTCCATGGTTTATACAAAAAAATGTCAGCGCTTTAAGGGTTAAAGCATCCATGTTCCCCTCGCGTCCTTGAAAACATAAAGAGTCATTGAATTTGAAAAAAATCTGGACAGGCCTTGAAAAGTCTATGATTTTGTAAAAACTTAAATAAACCAGGGAAAGTCCTTGATTTTGATCAAGCTGTCATGTTTTGCTGTTGATCTTAAAAAACCTCAGGCAGTGGTGACAGCTAGTGATTAAATGAAAGAAAAAGCTACAATTAAATAACGGTTTGGTTTAAAAATATAGTGTGGCTATTTTATCAATATGAAGTTAAAAGACAACTATTGATGAACAATCTAGGCCTGCATTTCATATTTTCTACATTATTATAATTTCACTGATATGCATGGTTTGAAATTTGATAAAAAGCCCAAGAAAAACCCAAAAGTTGCTGTTTTTCATACCTTCTGGCCTAAATTTATTTTTGTAATCCACAAACCACTTTTTTGACATGCACAAAAAAGGTCCTTGAAAAATATTGAGAAGCCTTGAAGAACCTAGAAAAATTCTTGCAATTTTGTATTTTGAAAAATGGGCACCATGAGTATTCCTTAGAAGCCTGAAGACAACACTACTTCAGTGTCGTCAGGTTCTAGTCCCCATTTTCTTGTTATTTGTGAAATTGCGTAATATATATATCAAGGACGTTCTGATTCATAAAGCACTGAACCGTATTCAATAGCTATAAAAACTAACCAGAACATTAGGGAATTGCAGGGTTTTAATTTTGCTTAAAATTCCCAACTGTTACATCATTTTTAAACTAATATTTTGCCTAATGTGAATGAGATGGACTGCAAATTTTTTTAATTAATTGTTATCGCTTTTCATGCACAATATTTGTATTTGTTTTTAACATGTTTCAGAATGACTTCAAGTTCTTCCAGCAACATGGATACAAACAATGCTGATCAGCCTGAACAATTGCTTGACAAACGGATCCATAAACTAGAAATTGCCTTGGAACAAGTTACTGCCACAAGAAAGCAGCTTCAATCTAACACATTGCAGGTGATTAAAAAAAAACATACAATGTAAAATAAGTATAATTTGATGTAAGTACTTAGCTTTATAAATTCAATATCCCCCTACACTAAATACAGAAAAAGACCAATGTGTGATTGAAAAGTTGAGAGTGTGGTGACTAGTTTTGCACTTGTAAAACAGAGAGTGATTTGAAATAGTAATACTGTAAAATAAAAGGTGAAACAATTATATATTTAATAGTGTAGAAAAAACACGTATTTAAATATAAGGTACATGTACATGTAAATTTTAAATAAGAAGTATGAGGAGTACAGTAGTTGTTAAAAAAAGAAAGTAATCTCATGTTCTTATAAATATATATTGATATAATTTGCTCTAATAAAAAATATTTTATGAAATAAGTGGTTGCAAGCATGTAGTCAGGCATACTACCTTTCTTAAAAAAATTATACTTTTTTCCATATTCCCAGGGTTCAATTTGTTCAGTTTCACGTAGCAAAATGCTTGTTGCATGATTTTGGCCAATTACTTATCAAACTTGAATTTGATTAGCGAAATGTTGCAGCTTTAATGAATGTTGATCTTGGTTGGTTACTAATCGCTACACAACATTTTCAAAACAAATTAAACCCTGATACCGTCTGTCAATTCCTGGAGCCACCACTGAAACAGGTCCTACTTTTTCATCCATTCCTGTTTTTATGCTGAAAATGCTTGGCAACCTGCCATCAAAGTAGCCCATAATATTTTAACACATTTTGAGTGAGCTCATTTACAAAACGGCCTGTGTGTACTTACACAACATGAAAAGATAATGTTCTAAGACTTATAAAAAGTGAGGCTAGGAAAAATTAATTATAAAAAGTGAAGGAGAGCCGAGACAAAAATATTGTGTTTCTTCTGTGAACCAGTTCAAACACTTTTACCTAACACAATTTCCCAATCGTAATAAAATAACTAAGAGTACATGTACCATACCAAATTAAAGACTGATATTATTTGGTAATCATATTTTCTATTGTATTATTCTGATTCAAAATAGATCATCTGACATGCATACATGTGTCTCTTAAGATTGAGCACAACTAAAAATAGCTTATATTTATATCAGATGAAATGTATACAAAACAGGTGTCACAAAGGTTGGGCGCAAGTAAAAAATATTTAAATAGCTCAATACACATGTGTGATGCAGTGTTTTATCTAGGATTCAGAAGGGGCATGGCGCCACCTACCAATAGGGGAACCTTATCATGCACGCCGAGCACCAAGGTAGGCGTCTCAACATCCACCCTCTCCAATTAAGGCAGTGCTGATCACACGCCTAAAACGAAGTTGAGGAGTGGGAATTGCTGTCGCAATTCTCGACTTGTAGTGGATGAAGATGACTTGAAGTTGGTGACAAATGAAAAAATACACTGTTATTTTTAAAACTGTACTAGGAAATTGTTGTTCCAAAACCACTAGGTTTCACAAAATTGAGGGCTTAAAGGGTTCAGGGTATAACCAAAATCAGTTAAGTATGTAAACATCGCCAGTTATTACCACTATGTACACATACCGATATAATGGTATGTGTACGTCATAGGTGTGACCGGGCAACCTCAGTGACAGGGGTGTTTTTCATAGTCAAAATAGCCTGGGTGGGTTGAATACGATGTAGCAACAGTTCAAAAAGGTATTGCACTAACTGAATATTAGAAGGGCAGCATGGCGCACATGAGGGGCAACATGGCACTCATGAAGCCTGAAGGGCAACATGGCGCTCATGGAGGGCAACATGGCGCTCACAAACCCCAACATGGCGCTGAACCATGTTGGAAAGAGCTAGGTGAAACACTGATGTAATATAATTAATAACTATTTACCCAATAAGTCATTTAAATTTTCACCCACTTGGAAGTTGTGTTTTGCTGCAACCCACAACTTAAAGTGGTTGAAAGTTAATACAAGACCAAACAAATGTTGATGTTGAAACACACATTTTATTGTCAATTGATATTTATTTAATCTGCTAATTAAAATGATTGTTGTTTTGCTTTAAAACCTTTACAATGCTGAATTATTTTTGTAAAAACTACTGAGACCAAAGTGTTTTTTCAATTTGAAATAGTCATAATCGTCTTAGTTAGGTTTTTCCGATTCATTTGAATACCTTTGTTATAGGTCTAAGGCCAATATAAACATTTTCACTCCTACAGTGCGGGGATTGACTTTAGACGTCAGAATCTGACGTCTAAAGTCGATCCCCGCGCTGCAAGGGTTAATGCTTAAAGGGCTAAAATCAATGACAAATAACCTGATTTTGACCCGAACTGACCAGAACTATGATAAGGAAAATTATCTTGATAGAATGATTGGCAGCATCAGGACCCAATTTAGGTAACCAACTCTTAGAGGCTCATGCGCTCCTATGAGAAATAACTTAGGAGCATATTATCCTAAACACCCACAATTTTACTACCACACCTCCGTAAACTTAGAAGCGCATCAGTACTAAATATGTCCTACGTGTCACTTAAAAAAGTTTCAAAGATTTGTGCCTTGAGTTTTAAGAAATCTCTTTAAAATATTGACTCTACTTTTATCCAGGAGCAGGGCTTTCCCCAAAGCGCGGATCCGCGGTGCTGCGCCGCGCTGTTTTATCCCAACGCCGCGCTGAGAAAATGCCTAAAGTGGCATGTACCCCCCTAGCACAGCGCGTCTCTGGCGTGCGCGCTTCGGGCAACACTGGTTCACAACCCGACAGCGCACTTTTCAAAAATCCCCCCGCACTATTTTTAGCTCCCGCCGTCACCGTAGGTGAGCGAAGGGAGCTATGGATTCTACCTCCGTTTTTTTTTGGCCTCTTCTTTTGCCTATAACTTTGTGAGAAAATAAGCTAGGATAACAATTTTTGGTATGTGGGTTACTTCCAGGTGGCTAATGGACGGGTTAAAATATTTTTAATCTGAATTCAATACGCAAGGTTGCAGAGGAGAAAATGATGATGTGACGGCGTTGGGCCGTTGGGGTATTTGAACTTTGACCTACTTCTGGTTCAGAACTATGACCTATTTAGACGTTTTGACGCGCACTTCGTTTCCGGAGCAGATCTCGAAAAGTACTGGGCCGATGACAGTCATATTGCACATACATGTTCTCTAAGGTCCCTAGTTGTGCCTTTTCAGGTTTTTGGACCTTGACCTTGAAGTTGACCCAGCACTTTGACCTAATTTATAACATCGGTAAATCCGACTGAAAGATTTTGCAGAATATCATGAAAACCGCTCAAGATAGCTACACCATTAATATAAAACAAATTGTGAGGTTTCAGGAGAGGATGCATCTTGAAAAATTTCAAGTCGATAAAATTAAAAATGGCCGCCTATCGGCCATTATTCACCTCGACAGGCCTGATATTGCGGAATATCATGAAAACCGCTCAAGATAGCTACACCATTAATATCAAATAAATTGTAAGGTTTCAGGAGAGGATGCATCCTGAAAAAATTGAAGTTGAGAAAATTCAAAATGGCCGCCTATCAGCCATTATTCACCTCGACAGGCCTGATATTGTGGAATATCATGGAAACCGCTCAAGATATCTACACCATTACTATAAAACAAATTGTAAGGCTTCAGCAGAGGATGTATTTTGAAAAAAATCATTTTGTCAAAGTTCAAAATGGGCGCCAATCAGCCATTATTCACTTTCACATGGCCGTTATTTGGTAAACCGTGCTAGATGGCTAGACCATTACTATAAAACAAAATGTGTGATTTCAGGAGAGGATGCATCTTGGAAAAATTTGACTCGATAAAATTCAAAATGGCCGCTTATCGGCCATTATTCACTTTCACATGGCCGTTATTTGGTCAACCGTGCCAGATGGCTAGACCATTACTGTAAAACGAAATGTGAGATTTCAGATGAGGATGCATCTTGAAAAAAATTGACTTGATCTAATTTAAAATGGCCGCCTTTTCGGCCATTATTCATTTTCACATGGCTGATATTAGGTAAACTGTGCTAGATGGCTAGACCATTACCTGATTACTATAAAACAAAGTGTGAGGTTTCGGAGGAGGATGCACCCTGAAAATTTTAAACTTACGAATTCAAAATGGCCGACAATCAGCATTATTTACCTCGATAGGCCTGATATCAGGTAAACCGTGCTAGATAGCTAGACCATTACTATAAAACAAAATGTGACGTTTCGAGAGAGGATGCCTTTTAAAATCTTTCGACTCAATCGAATTCAAAATGGCCGCCTATCGGCCACTATTTACTTGCACATTGCTGATATTTGGTAAACCGTGTTAGATAGCTGGACCATTACTATAAAACAAAATGTGAGATTACAAGAGAGGATGCATCTTGAAAAAAATTGACTCGATCAAATTCAAAATGGCCGCCTATCGGCCATTATTCACTTTCACATAGCCGGTTTTTAGTAACCGTACTAGATGGCTAGACCATTACTATAAAACAAAATGTGAGATTTCAGGAGAGGATGCATCTTGAAAAATTTTGACTTGATCAAATTCAAAATGGCCTCCTATCAGCCATTATTCACTTTCACATGGGCGATATTTGGTAAACCGTGCTAGATGGCTAGACCATTACTATAGAATGAAATGTGAGATTTCAGCTGAGGATGCATCTTGGAAAATTTTGACTTGATTAAATTCAAAATGGCCGCCTTTAGGCCATTATTCACTTTCACATGGCCGATATTTGGTAAACCGTGCTAGATAGCTAGACGATTACTATAGAATAAAATGTGAGATTTCAGCTGAGGATGCATCTTGAAAAATTCTGACTCGTTCAAATTCAAAATGGCCCCCTATCGGCCATTATTTACTTTCACATGCCCAATATTTTGCAAACTGTGTTAGATGTTAGTCCATTACTATAAAACAAAATTTGAGGTTTCGGGGGAGGATGCACCCCAAGTTTTTGACTAATTTATATCGAATTCAAAATGACCGTATATCAGCTATTAGTTACCTCGATTGGCCTGATATAGGGTAAACCATGCCAGATAGGTAGACCATTACTGGGATACTGATTAGGATCATTAATTTCAATGGAGGTTTGCAATCTCTGACAGACTGTCTAGTTCTTATCCCACTCTTAAACTGGGCTTCTTAGACCTAGTTGTCTTGCGTCTTGTTGACCTAGCCTAGGACTACATTAAAAACCCTACACAAAATTGCATAAATCAAATTCTAATTCGTCGCGGGAGCTCCTGGACTTATGTAGTCTTGTTTTTTTCTGGGGAAAGCCCTGAAGAGTATTCATGAATTTTAAATTAAAAAAAAAAAATTGGGGTGGTGGTTAAGAGGGCAATTTTTGAAAGAAATCACTTGAAATGATTGCAGTGGCCACTCCATATTTAAATATAAAAACTTGTAGAAGTAGAAGTATTTTTTTTCGTGGGCTGAGGGTGTGAGCAGGACAGAGCCTGGGCTAACTTTACATTCTTGTCATCTTTGGATTGATGACGGCATCTTCAAACAAAATACGATTAGCCTACCACTGTGACTACTGGTTTCTATTTTCCCCTCAATCAGGTCCGTGAACAGATACAGAGTGGTGTGAGCAGACAGTTAGAAGCACTAAGGTCTCGTGAAGTCTGGTTGTTACAGCAGGTGGAGGTTGTTCGTGGTGTTAAGGAAGCTGTACTGGGACAACAGGCGGAAATTATTCAGCAGGCACTTGGTAGTCTGCAAACATATGCTCAGTATCAAAAAGAAACTGATGGAGATGGGCTTCTCGATCAATTATGCAGGTTTGATATCAATATTCAGCCCTTTGCATTTATGGCATTTATAGTTGTTATAAAAAGTTTTAAGCTGTTCATGTGTTTTTCTTTGATTGTAGCCCTTGTTCAAAATGTGGATACAACCCCTTGTTCAGCCTAGTTAAGGGATAAATTATCTCATTATACTAGAGTTTACCTTTCATTTGATTTAGGTGTAATACATAAAACTCCAACCTCAAACTATCACTTGCCCAACATTTTCTCCACACAATGTTTCATCTTTTAGCCATCAGCCACTTCATATTAGTGACATACATTCAAATATATTTTAAAACTATTTTACATATATTTATGTAAAAGTTATTATAAAAAGAAAATGCTACTGTGAGCCAATAAACTGAGGACATTTTGATGTGATATGTATCACACTTTGTTTAGCCCTATTAAAGGTATTTAAACTGTTTCACGATAATGCTCATGAACACTTTTAATGAACATTTTTTCAGCAAATCCTCATATAATTTGTTGCATAATTTCATTAATGTCTAGCTTTACAATATTCTAATCTTAGAACAATGGTTGCAGTGAATAGTATGGCAGGCGTTGGCATACTTGGCATTATTATGTACAGTACATGTATATTGTTTTAATTTTACACATATGTACCCAACAAACCTGTTATGTTGACCCACTGTTGTTTTGATGTTGGCCCACTATCTACAATGTCGACCTAACATCAAAACAACATTTGGTCAATGTTTTGTGTTTGCTGGGTATTTATACTCAACTTGTGAAAGCTCCACTCGAAGGATCACCGGTGATAATCGATTGGTTCTACGAACCGATTCCCACTGCTCATTTATTACAATATTACATGTACAAATAACAACAAACAATTACCATTTATCAGTATCGAAAGTATATACTTGTTGATATATTTAATTGATACCTCTTGGTTTAATATTGAAATTCTTATTTCTATGTTTTCACTAGTATCGACAGTTTGGACATTTCCCTTCAAGAAAATGCAGCGATTTCATTTCGTGCAGATGCCGTTCGTCTTAGAAGCAGTATTCATCATTGGGGTAAAGTAGATGGTCGTTATGGGCCACTTGAAGGGGCATTTGTTGATGCTGAACTTGGTGCTGCTTCTCTGCCTCAGGTGTTAGAAGAATATGAGGATGATGAACACCATGTACTCTACAAAACAGTGCAGTCTTTGAAAGGATCTGCTGAAAATGTGGTGATTGTTTTAAAGATATTGAAGAAATGATTTAGTATTATTAGATCTTACGGTCTCATTTATTTCACATTATTAAGCCCGCTTTTAAATTTTAATTGAAAAAGGTGGGCTATTGCAATTGAAGTTCGGCAGTGGCGGCGTTAACATTTACTTTGTGGGCACGATAACTTGAACTATCCTTCTCAAATTTGTTATGCATGTTACAAATGACCAGTTCTCGGTCAAGTTTAATAATGGCTGAAAATAATTCAAAATGGCCGATTTATTGAGATTTTTGACATTTTATGTCTATAATTTGACCTTGTGGGCACGATAACTTGGTTTTTCATCTATCCTTTTCAAATTTGTTATGCATGTTAATAATAATCAGTTCTCGGACAAGTTCAATAATGGCTAAAAAAAATCAAAAAGGTTGATTTATTGCGATTTTTTGCATTTACGTCAATAATTTGACCTTGTGGGCACAATAACTTGAAAAGTTTCTTATTTATTCTGCTCAAATTTGTTTTGCCTTATACTAATAAGCAGTTCTCGGACAATTTGATAACGGCTGAAAAAAAATGGCCGATTTATTGCAATTTTTTGCATTTTACGTCAATATTTTGACCTTGTGGGAGCAGTAACTTCCAAGTTCAATAATGGCGGCCAACTATTGTCGAGTGTGCTCTTGGTAAATTATTCCTTTTTCAAGTATGTATTTGAGTTGTTTATTTATTGAATCCCAAGTTATTTGGAAATCGTTGTTAAGACAATCATACATTTTCCACTCCGGTGACCTTTTGATAATGCCAATTGAATATATTGATTTTTTTTTATTTCAAACTAGACAAAAAATAATTCTGGGTTAAGTCACGTTTTTTAAATGGTTTTGGCAGTCTAATGAGATTATATAGTAATTTATGGAATAATATTCACAATTGTGCATCAGTATTTGTATAAAATAGCATGTAGAAGCCGGAATTTGTCATGCTTAGTACTCTTTTTATTTATTTTTTTATCCATCATTGAAATCTTTTTAAGTCTCCACCCACTATGTGGTGGAGACTTATTGTTTTAGTGCTGTCTATTGTTGTTCTTATTATTATTATTATTCTTCTTCAACAATTTGATGACGTGAACGCTCTCCAGTCGCCAATTTTTACCCGATCTTCGCGAATTTTTTTTCTGAACACCCTCTGATGGATTATCCTGTTTAAGTTCGAAAATCAGCTAATTTGCATATATCCAAGATGGCAGCTATGGGCTAATTTGTATTCAAGATCGACGTCCAACGTGAACGCTCTCCAGTCGCCAATATTCATCCGATCTTCGCGATTTTTTTCTGAACACCCTCTGATGGATTATCCTGCTCAAGTTCGAAAATCAGCTAATTTGCATATTCAAGATGGCCGCCATCGGCTAATTTGCATATTCACGATCGACGTGAATACTCTCCAGTCGTCAATATTCATCCGATCTTCACAATTTTTTTTCTGAACACCCTCTAATGGATTATCCTGCTCGAGTTCGAAAATCAGCTAATTTGCATATCCAAGATGGGCGCCATGGGCTAATTTGCATATTCAAGATCAAAGTAAACTCTCTCCAGTCGTCAGTATTTATCCAATTTTCAAGAATTTTTTTCTCAGCATGCTCCGATAGATTATCCTATTGAAAATCAGCTAATTTGCATATCCAAGATGGCTGCTATGAACTAATTTTCATATTCAAGATTGATGTAAATGCTCTGCAGTCATCAATATTCATCTGATTTTCATGATTTTTTTCTGTTTCTGAACCCTCCTAAGTGGATTGTCCTGTTTGAGTTTGAAAATTTGCTAATTTGCATATCCAAGATGGCCGCCATGGCACTTCTGTTATATAGCCGCTTCGTTACTGCATTGGTAATAAACTTTTAATTTGGAAAGGTGGACACTTTCATATTTGCTATGCAAATATAAGATCTAGTGTGGATGTATTTCTGTAAATTTTCTTGAACATTCTGCAGCAGCCGGTCATTGAGACAGTGCAAACATTTTATAATAATATTAATTTTGTTGCAGTCTAAATATTGGCTGAAGCCACAATGATTCACGTAATTCACATAGCATTTGCACGTGTATCTGCCAGACAACTCTTGTGGCATCACCCCTTGTTTCCCTGTCAGTGCACCATTAGTGTGTGCAGTAATTTAGCATCCCTGATTAATATAAGGATACTTATCAGGCCCGTTGTGACAGAGGATTTGAAAAAAACTACTGACTGAATCCACTTACTGGCCCTTGATTTGTTGGTACCGTAACCTAATTTTGATAGCCAAGTAAATATAGCTTACTCTAGATGCAGTCTTAAAGTAATAATAAGAAAAAAATCACTGACTCAAAGGCCCGGTCAATTATGAAATACTGGCCCTGACTTGCCTGACCTTGTTAAAAACATCATCGTGCCATTGGGCCAGTGCCAATGTCGAGCCCTGCTTATGATCTTTCTATTTTGTGCACGGCTTATCCACAAAGCAGTTTAGCTCTCGCTAAAAAAAATGTCTCACGAATAAAAAAATTGAAAGTAGTATGGTAGAGTGCGGCAATTGCAGTGGTGATTTCATCATACTTTATTTAACTGTGAAACCCCTCTGTTTCACAATAATTTAATCTAATTAACTTGTATGATTATTCAAGATTGATGTGAAAATTCCCAAGTTGTCGGAACGCCCACAGGATTGGCTATTACCACCTTCCCCCGCTCTCGTGCCAAATAGAACTACTGAGCAACCTACATTGCTGTTTCCACCTTTCCGCCAGAGATTAAGTGAGTGGCTCAATAAAGATAATGTAGTGTCTAACAATAGCGTTCAACAGTGGCTAACTGAGCTGTGGAATGAAGGCAAACTGGAAGAGGAAGATGAATTTGATGTGCTCACATCATCTTGTGCACCTTCAGGTAACTGACTAGATACTACAGCACATTGGTCTAAGATTGGTGGGCTTGTGTTTCAAACATTTTCTGAAATGTAATTTTTTTCAAAATTTGTTTGAACCAGGAAATTTGAATCCAGTGCAGAAATATGTTTCTATAATAAATGATGAAATTAAAATGAAATCAATGGAATTTTAATGTACTGTGAAATTTATAACATTGTTAGAAGTAAATCTGGGTTACATACTAGATTCCATTTTTTTTTAATATTATTGTTGCTTTGTTGTTTTTGACATGGTATATTCATAATTCGGTGTGCTGCATATGTACTGATTATGATTATATAATATTAAAGTATATCCATTTTTTAGTGAATGAGGAAGAGATTGAATCCAGGACAAGCATCAAGTCAACTGCTCAAGATTATTTTGAGCAAGTTGCATCTACTCCAACTTCTACTTGGTTGCTTGAGACCAGCCTTCCCCACATGACCTTCCCTTTTGATGTGATGAGATATTTCCATGAGATTGCTGTTAGTACCAAACAGTGGCTATTTGAGTATTATCCGGTGAGTATGCTCTATCAGCACCTTAGAAATTGAAATAGATGACATCACACACAAATAAAATAATTGAACCATACAATAATTTATCACCACTAATCATGACATTTATGATTTTAAATTCTGGTATTTATATTTCAAGCTTTTTGAGTTTTAAATTCCAAAATGTTCACTGCACTAAATCATAGAAAGGGTTCTAAAAAAATAGATGATACATGTATAAGAACCTCTAACCAGTTGAAATATTCCTAAAAAGTATTCAATATTATTTTACTAGTTATAGGGACAGGTTTGTCTCTGGTTGACTGACTGACTTCCTCGAAACACTACCTCTAGTCTGTGTGGTTGTCAGGCCACTATCACTAGAACTTTTTTGTAGGTGTTCTATTCAGCTGTCCAAATTAAATTGTCCGTGACAGTTCTTGGAACTTGTGCATTCTATTTTTTATCTCCCGCCTGTAGGGGAAGGGGGATTTTAGTCGCGCCAGGATTCTGTCTGGCGTCACGTTTTCTTGTGGGCGCAAAAACTACTGGTCAATTTATTTTGAAATTTCAACATCACTTTCCTAGCAACATGGGGATGTGCAAGTGATTTTTTAGAGATGCTACCAAAATTCAAAATGGCTGCCAGAGGTCAACTCTAAAAAATTTTGTGGGTGCAAAAACTCTAAAACTTGAAATCAGAAATTATTCAAATTTTACTATCACATTCCCCATGATATGGAGATGTGCAGGTGACTTTTTCAATGTTTCACTGAAATTCGAAATGGCCGCCACAGATCAACTTTAATTTTTTGGGGGGGCATAAAAACTCAAAAAATATGTTTGGTCAATTTTTTTTCAAATTTTAATATCACATTCCTAGCAACATGGGGATGTGCAAGTGATTTTTACATTATTGGAACTCATTCCAATAATGTTTTAATATGGTTCACAAAACGGATTCTGGACACTGTTTTTTTGTGTCCATATAATGTGTGTCCCAAATGACTATCACTCACATCTTCTCAAATACGGCAAAACGCATAGGTTCAGTTTTCTGTCATTCCATAGCCTACAGTAGGCCCACAAATCGTTGTTTCTGAATAAGCATAAATATCTGTATTTGCTGAGTTATTAGGATTTCCGTCGTCAATTTTACGACAGTTAGGGGTCTCGAAATTTTGAGCTGTGGGTTGGGCTATTGATTTATACCCTGTAGATAGCTAGTAGATTTTACTGAGAACATTGCCTACCTTAGGATCAAACAAGGCCAATATAATTTTAAGAAACCACCACAATGAGAGTTCGAAACTGGGGAAAGCTAACAGATGTTTTACTCTTGAGCTCAAATCTATCATGATATCGATACAATATTTTGTGATAATATATATTGCCTTTGAAAATCTAACCCTTGGTTTAAATGCCTCTGACACCATAGCCACAATTGTGATAAAGAACATTCTGAGATAGGCAGAAACCACCACAATGAGAGTTTGAAACTGGGGAAAGCTAACAGATGTTTTACTCTTGAGCTCAAATCTATCATGATATCGATACAATATTTTGTAATAATATATATTGCCTTTGAAAATCAAACCCTTGCTTTAAATGCCTCTGACACCATAGCCACAATTGTGATAAAGAACATTCTGAGATAGGCAGACCTACATCTTAAGCAGATCATAGGACGAGATAGACTACCCTGACCAATCACACACAGAGAATCTGGGTCGTCACATCCCTGGACAATAACATCTGCTGATTGGCTTTCAGCGACCACGTAACACAATATCACTTGATGCGTATACAGACAGCTGACCTACAGCTGCAGTGCAAAGCCTAAAGGCAGTATCCGCTCACTTTACAAGTGAGCAGATACTGCCTTTGCAGAGCAGATGACATACAGTACGTGACTACAGCACGTTTTGGGGGTGGCTGCGTCTTACAGACCTGTGCACCTTCCGTATTTTTCCGTATTTTGTACGGATTAACAGCCTAAATACGGGAGTACGGATTTACCAAATTGTGTACGCATTTGGGGTCTTCCAAAATACGTTTTTAATCATTAACATTTCTGTTAGTAGCGGCTTCTTTCCCCGTTATAGAGGATGATATTCTATCACCCCCACCCGGTTTTATCAGCACCCGCCATATGCCTACATGTACATGCAGCACACGCTCAGTAACGTAGACTTACATACTGCTCTGCAAAGGCAGTATCTGCTCACTTGTAAAGTAAGCAGATACTGCGCACCAGCAAAAACGAGATGTTGAACCATGTTGATTTAATGTTGGGTCAGCGCCGTAGACATTGGCCCAACATTAAAACAACATAGCCTAGGAGCACACACGTTGTTATACTTTGACTGATGTTGGTTTAATGATGGCCCGGCGTCATAAACGATGGTCAAATGGTAAGCAAACAGTGGGTCGTCTTTGGGGGCTGGCATGTCTGTATTCGAGGACAGTGGAATGTGTCGCCTGCATTGAGTCCCGTATCGTACTCGGCCTTGGCACATGCATAGAGTTAATAATTATTAACTCTATGGCACGTGTAATCGCTTGCATTCCCGGTAAACTCAAGACGTTGGACCATTGTTGTGTACACATTTTATACATTCGAAATGGCCGCCTGGCACTGATTCTTTTCTAATTTTGGCGAGTATTCCGGAAGCTTTTTGATAAATACAATATTAATTTTCGATATAAAATACTAAATGACCGGCTGGTGGTGACTGACGCCTGATTTTTGTTTATTCCAAACAATTATTTCTAGCTATTTTCTGTATTTCCAGATTGCAATAACAAAACCTGTTCGGGACATAGAAGATGTGGATCGTGCTTTTGAAATAAGACAGTCTGTCACAAGTTACTTTGAAGAAGTCACAAATGACACTAGTACATGGCTACATCCACGAAAACAAGAGGAATCAAACCATAGTTATAACGAAGATAAAATAAAAGCAGAAGGTAGAGACAGGGTTCCAAGACTTGTTAAAGAACTATGTATTGCTAATGAGCCATGCCAGAGCTTTACACATTGTCTGCGTGAAGAAAATTGTTGTTTAATAGATAATGAGGTCACTGAAAAGTGGCTGTTACATGACAATTCCAACAGAATAATTATTAAAAACCGCGAGTGTCAGCAAAACTGCGACAATAGCCTTAATAATACCACTTATGACTTGACCAGTTTAAATTACTTGTTCCCACCTTTTAATTGTCCAGTGTTTGTAACATCCCACTGGCTATCAACTACACACTCTTCTTATCCTTTCAACCAAAGTGGGGTTTTTAACCACATTTATGAAACGTCACCTGTTGATGTGTGTGCTCCTCCAGTACATGCAGATGACAAAGAATTTAGTGCATTATTTGATCACGTGGATTTTTCACATGCAAAATCTGATATAAACCTATGGCTTCACAATTCATGTGAAGGTAGAGAGTCTATGACCACCTCATGTACTCTCTGCTCCTATACCCCACCTGAAGATGAAACCTGCCAATTGTCAGTAAGCAAATGGTTACATTCATTTAACAATTGTCCTGCTGAGGTTGGTCTAGCAGAGAAATTGTTCACAGGGATAAAGCAAATTGATCCCTCTGAAGTAGATCAATGGGTTCTTATCAATAACAAGGAGTACTGTGGCACAACTGCCAAATCTGATGAATTGCCAGAACTTTCTGAATCTGAATGTTCATTTCAAGATGATAAGACAAACGAATGGCTTTTTATCACTTCTTAGATTAATGGTGGACGCATAAAACAAATTCCATCTTCTGGCTTAGCTATAGAATAAAATATCCACAAATAAATATCCACGCAATGTCCATGTGACATCCTACCTAACCAATCAATGATTGCATCAGCTAACCATCAAGCTAATCTCATCTGTCATTCAGCTGTTATTTAAATACAGGTTAATTTTTGAATATTAAATGCATTGATTTTACTCTAGGCCTATGATTGCCAGAATTATTGACCACGAGTCTTCGGCTTTTAGAATTGTCTTCGAATTTATGTTTTTTTCCTAATAACCTCTATCATTTACTTATTCCGGTTTCAAACTGTCATCACAACTACGTGTTTATACATGCCAAACTTTACAAGTGCTGTATTCCACAAATTTATATCACCAATATAGTGCTAATTGTATTCCAAGTCATTCAAGTATGATGTGATAATAGTATTTGGAACCATGATAATGCTTACTATGCTTTTCCTGCAATAGTCCAGTCAAGACACGCCCAGTAAACACAAAACATTTTGTCTACCTTTTATACAATGTTGGTCCAACGTCGAAGACATTAGACCGACGCTGTATAAATAATTTATACAAATATTTTGTGTTTGCTGGGTGAAGACATTACATTAGACTTTTTTTGAGACAATTGCCAGAACTTTCTGAATCTGAATGTTCATTTCAAGATGATAAGACAAACGAATGGCTTTTTATCACTTCTTAGATTATTGGTGGAAGCATAAAACAAATTCCATCTTCTGGCTTAGCTATAGAATAAAATATCCACAAATAAATATCCACGTAATGTCCATGTGACATCCTACCTAACCAATCAATGATTGCATCAGCTAACCATCAAGCTAATCCCATCTGTCATTGTTAACAGAGTTCATCTCTTATTTTTTTCTTGTTGCTCACCATTAGAATTGAACTTTTAATGCGCACATTGTTATTTTTTGGTTCTGGTGCCAGGGTTCTTTCATGTTGGCGAAAATATAACAGGTGATGGAAGTGTGCAATGTATTTACTTGGTGCAGACTATATTATACATGATTAATTTTATGGACCTATCTATCAGTAATGTCGTCGTTATTATACTACAATTATTTATATATAACATTATACTGATTGAATAAGGACCTCATTCAAGTAAGCATGCAATATTTTTTGTCATCTATGCACTGTTTTACAGTTGATTTTTATTTTACATTGGTAAGAAAGTACTGGGTTTTGTATGTAATTTTTCTGTTGTTATTGATAGTTATCTATCAAATTAAAAAAAAGAGTGTGATATTTATTTCGCAACATAACCACAATAAATCACAATGCTGATCAAATGACAAATAAATTAAAAGGTTCAGAAGTGACTGGGTCTGTTTTTTTAATGTTTTTTCCTTGCTACATGTTAACATATCCTTGCGAATAAACTTGCATTTACTTTAAAGATGCAGTTATTTTTCGAAATCAAGTACATATGTACTTATATTATAACAAAAAAAAATTGAACAGAAAACGCCATGCACTTTTATTCGAACTTTTGTTTGTTACAAAAAATATTTTGGCATGAAAAATTTAACTCTAAAAAAAAAAAAAAAAAAAATATATCTTTATTAATATGCACACATCATTGTAGCATATAGTTGTGCATTAGGTAAACCTTCCTTTAAAAAAATCCAACATCATAATGAAACAATGTTTTGTTGAAGTTCAAGGTAAACCTTACTTTTAAAAAAAATCCTCAAATAATATTTTGTTTATCATTTATAATTCATTAAAGCAGTTAAAAAAAATGTTTGCCGTTTCTCTTTTTTTTCAACATGAAACAATGTCTTTAAGTTGTTTTTAATCGTCTTCTCCATGACGTCTGTCTGCGTCCCTTGTAAGTGCGGTTGACTTGCATGTTTTTTATCTTGTCAGCAGACTATCTTACACTCCGTCCTTTTGGGATATCTCGAAAACCCCCACGACCCTCGACTTTAATTTTTTTTTTTGCCAGTCTATTTATAAAAGTCGGGAAACAATATCAGGTCAATGTTGGCTCACCGTCTGCGACGACATTAGCTGAACGCCTCATGTATATTTTGAGGAGAGGCACGATACGCAATATAATTATGCTGGCACTTGATTAGGCGTATAGACTGCCATCTGAGTCCCTCCAACTGTCCTACATTAACGATGGCCCAACACTGTTCCAGTCCAATGATCGCTAAGCACAGCAAGCACGAAGCATTGAACCAATGTTGGATTCATGCTGGCCCAACCTCAGTAACGCTGTGATGCATGTGCCAATGCGTGTGACCGGATGAAGCTGACGAGTGATATGCGGGTGATATGACTGGCAAGTGTTTTTTTACGCACCAAAAAACAAGAGGCATTCAATCCCATGCTTGGGTTCAAGTTATGCAAGAGTCGTAAACAGTGACCCAACATTAAAATGTGTTTGGCCAGCTGTAGGTCTGTGTATTTATAAAACTACAGTTTTATTGTGTATTATCGCGCCAATCCATGGCCACCCAGTAGGCTAAACAAGAGACATTAAACCAATCTCGGGTGAATGCTGGACAGGCGTAGCAGACGGTCAGCCAACATCACTTGATAGCCAGGTTAGCATCACAGTAGTCCTATATAAGTTTCCCGAATGGTATTATTTTACAAAAGTTATAATTATATAAACAAACAATTTTTGTGGGTGGAGGGGGTTTTCGAGATACCCGTCCTTTTGGGGAAAACGTCTGTCTTATGTTCCGGCCCCTCTGCGTGTACAAAGCCAAAAAGCAGTATCCGCTGAATGGTTAAGTAACCATATACTGCTTTCTCATCGGCGTCGCTGCCTTTTGCTGCGTGCAACAGCACTGCCAAAAGGCTGTATAATTATTCTCACTTTCAAATCAAGTATATACTTCCTTTTCGCTGGCGTCACTGCGCTTCTTGCGCGTAACATCGCTTCCAAAATACAGTATATAAAGATAAGTAGATACTTGCCTTTCGCTGTGCGCAGCAGAGCTCTGATAATGCTGATTCTAGTCGGTCAACACGTACACTGACCCAATGTTGGTTGGATGTTGTGCCACTGCCTATGACGCTGGCCCAGCATTGAACCAGCTTTGGACCATTGTTTTGAGTTACTGCCGACTCCAAGCAAAAACGAGACGTTTAGCCAATGCTGGGCCAGAGTTGTGGACGATGGCCAACATTAAGCTGGCATTGGGTGAACATCTCGTGTTTGCTGTGCGGCCGCTACCTCAGTTGATGATTGTACATTGACCCAAAGTTGCTGTAATGCTGGGCCAGCGTTGCAGACGATTGGACAACATTACAGCAATATTGTGTAAATGTCTAAGTGTTCGCTGGGAGCTGTGACAATGCAATGCGCAAGATCAGTAACTGTAAATGTAACACCCCCCCCCCCCCCTCAGCCTCAAGATGCCGACCCAAAGTTGGGTTGAAGTTGGGCCAGTGATTGCAATGCTGGCCCAAAATTAAACCAGCGGCCTCGAATACGTCAAAAAATAACATATTTTAAATGATAAAGAAAGGTTGTAGTCAGGCATGCCTGTTGTCTGCCTATTCCCGGCCGTCATCGCTGTGGTCGCCAACAGAAGTTTGAGTTTAATTTGTTCCTTTCGTATGTTATGTTTAATAAAACCACCTATAATAGGGACACTCATAAACATTTATGCAGCAGTCAATGTATTACCGACCGACCACGGGCAGCCTGGGGAGTTACCTTGGGGTTTGTTCAAACTGGGGTGTGGGGGTTTCCTAAAGTTTTGTCCCCAGGCAATAATCAGACCTGTAAAGTTTTTCAGCGGAAGGCCCTTTTTGCGACTTTTTTCTCCCTCCTCCACAATGATGAAAAAAGTGGATATAATGTTAAAGTGACCTCGCAGCTGCTTCAGCACAACTTTTTGATGTAGGCTACTAGGCCTACTCTAATGCAGTATACATAGGCCTACTCGTATAATTCTTCAACATATTAGGTCTGCCCGGTGACGAAGGGGCACTATTCAAGGGACTGCTACAAAATAAAAGTCTTATTTAACAAAGCATTGAAGCTGTCATGTCCACTTAATAAGTGGAGGGGTAAATGTTCGAAAGCCATACATGTAAAGTTGATGGGAGGGGGTGTTGGGCGTCAGCCATGTTCAAGGTGATGGGAGGGGAGGGGCGTTAGCCTTGTTCAAGGTGATGGGAGGGGCGTCAGTCATGTACAAGGTGATGGGAGGGGAGGGGCGTTAGCCTTGTTCAAGGTGAGGGGAGGGGCGTCAGCCATGTCAAGGTGATGGGAGAGGGTTAGGCCGTCAGCCATGGTTAAGGTGATGGGGGGGGGGGGGGTGAATGGTGTCAGCCATGATCTAGGGGAGGGGCGTCAGCCATGGTCAAGTTGATGGGAGGGGGTGAAGGCCGTCACCCGTGTTCAAGGTGATGGAAGGGGGTGACGGGCGTCAGCCATGTTCAAGGTGATGGGAGGGGAGGGGCGTCAGCCATGTTCAAGGTGATGGGAGGGTATGGGCATCAGTCATGTTCAATCAATTAATAAAACTTATATATATAGCGCCTATATCCTCAGTGGACCGAGCTCAGAGGCGCACAAATCCTTAGCGTGATCATGTGTCATAATCGAGGCCAAAGGCAAAGCAGGTTCGTCAACAGGGAGCCGGGCTGCTGAGGGGCTAGGGTGGGAAAGCCAGACCAAATAGGTGAGATTTAAGTAATTTCCGGAATGTAAGATTGTTTCGGCATTACGTATTGGCTTAGGCAGGGCGTTCCATAAGGCTGGACCAGATATAGAGAAATACGAGGAACAACAAATCTATTTGAATTTGTGGAGCGTAGATATTTTGAGCATTTCGGCCGAACAAGTAAGTCGGCCAGATATGCAGGTTGGTCGTCTCTTAGGGTTCGGAAAGTTATTGCCTGGCAAGCCCGGCCGATTTCATTTATGGCCGGGTAAGAGCCAAGGTCCTTAGTCATGTGACTTTATTGAACACTGATATTTATGTAGTCACATGGCCAGTGGTCAGCCAGTGGTCAGGCTATTGTTAATAAGTCCAGCAAATAATTTTCTGGGTCAAGGTATAGGAAATGTGTCGGAGGGGAAATACAATACTGTAAACAACTCTACATCCCGGGAAGTGACCTTTCAAAAATGTCTGAATTCGGGGATTAGGCCTACCCTATTTTCATCTAAAAATAGCAACTAGTCACAAAAATTCGCCACTGGGGCCTATCAGATCCCACATGAAGCTCGGCCACGCCGCGTAGTGCGGCTCAGGGAACCAGAGTAGGAAAGTTATTGTGTACCCGGTACCGGTATATTTTAAAATGAATGCGAGACTTAACTTGACAGGAAGCCTTGGTTACCACTCTTGCAAAGCAGTTTTGAATGCGTTGTAATCTAGCGATATCCTTTTCTGGCATATTGTGAGAAAGTGACTTACAATAATCTAACTTAGGCCCACTACTGACGAGTGCCACTGCAATTTGCTTGGCAAGATCTAAGGACAGACTTTTTCGAATTCGACGCAGGTCACGGATATGATTAAATAGAAGTATGCCCTACATGTTTGGGATATATGTGTTTTCGGAAATTCAGGCTACTGTCGAATACTACACCAAGATTTTTAGCTGATGTAGATGGATTTGTGTCTTGACCTAGAATTAAGCATGGAAATTATTCAAGAATTTTTCTAGTTGAAGTTTGGTCCCAATAAGAAGAAATTCTATCTTGCTAGGATTAAGCTTCAGCTTAGACCCTGTCATCCAGGCCGACACACCCATTAAACAATGTTGTAAATGCTCAAGAGATTCCTCAGCGTTTGAAACTGATAGGGTTTATGTCAAAACTAGAGATATAATTGAACGGTTGTTCAAGGTGATGTGAGGGGGTGAAGGCCGTCAGCCATGTCCAAGGTGATGAGAGGGGATGAGGAGCGTCAGCCATGTTCAAGGTGAGGGAAGGGGAGGGTTCAAGGTGATGGGAGGGGGTGAGGGGCGTCACCCGTGTTCAAGGTGATGGGAGAAGGTGAAGGTCGTCACCCGTGCTCAAGGTGACGGGGGGGGGGTGAGTGGTGTCAGCTGTGTTCAAGGTTATGGGAGGCGAGGTTGAGTGGTGTCAGCCATGTTTAAGGTGATGGGAGGGGGGGGGGGTGTTGTCAGCCGTGTTCAAGGTGATGGGAGGGGGGTGTGTGTGGTGTCAGGCTGTCAGCCGTGTTCAAGGTGATGGGAGGGGGTGAAGGCCGTCACCTGTGTTCAAGGTGATGGTAGTGGGGTGAGTGGTGTCAGCCATGTGCGAGGTGATGGGAGGGGGGTGAGAGGTGTCAGGTGTGAGAACTTGCCTGTGTAGGCTTATTACTCAGGTGTGAGAATTTGCCTAGGACCCTGAGGGCGGAGGTGTGATAATTTACCTGCGACTCTGCGGGGGCTCGAGTGTAGGCCTAATTAAGTCATGTAAGAACTTGCCTATACAGGCCTACTAAAGGACCATGCGGCTCAGGTGTGAGAACTTGCCTATACAGGCCTACTAAAGGACCCTGCGGCTCAGGTGTGAGAACTTGCCTATACAGGCCTACTAAAGGATCCTGCGGCTCAGGTGTGAGAACTTGCCTATACAGGCCTACTAAAGGACCCTGCGGCTCAGGTGTGAGAACTTGCCTATACAGGCCTACTAAAGGATCCTGCGGCTCAGGTGTGAGAACTTGCCTATACAGGCCTACTAAAGGATCCTGCGGCTCAGGTGTGAGAACTTGCCTATACAGGCCTACTAAAGGACCTTGCGGTTCAGGTTTGAGAACTTGCCTATAAGCCTACAGGTCTCCTATATATAGGACCCTGCTGGCTCAGGTGTGAGAACTTGCCTATAAGCCTACAGGTCTCCTATATATAGGACCCTGCTGGCTCAGGTGTGGGAACTTGTTTATATAGGCCGACTATAGAACCCTGCAGACTCAGATGTGAGAACTTGTCTACTATAACTTATATAGTACTCAGGTGGAAGAACTTGCCTGTGATACTGCTGTGGACTGAGGTGTGATAATTTGCCAAGGACAGGTGGAAGAGCTTGCCTTGTAGGTCTATTGCATGGGAACATAATAGGACTGGGGAACATAGATACTGGGGAACATAGATACACATCCCATATACTAGTATACGACATCAGTGAACCTTATTTGAAATGACTGACCAAAATGTCATAATGGCAGACAAAATCAACAAAATTAACGCCCGTTGGCGACAGAATTAGGGCTCAGCGAAATCATTTGAAAAAAACTTTATAAAACAATTACTTTGGATTCGAATATATTTATATATATCTCATGACCATTTATTTAAAATTAGTCATGTTTCCAGATTCCGCATACTAAAGTCAATAATGGTTTCACATTTTGTTTCATAGCTATCTGGCACTACTAGTCTTCTAGATATTATGTATATTAAAGTCAATAAGAGCAGCAAGTCGGCTATTTTTAATTTAATCGACTTGAAATATTTCAGAGTGTCAACTAGAAAGAGTTGTTCGGAAACGAACAAGAAAACAGCCCTTTGTTATCGCCAGTCGGCCATTTCAAATTTGATACAGATCAGTAATTATTTTATAAAACCGCTTTAGCTGTTATATGCAAGACCATTTTAGATTTTATTCCTGCGAAATTTGTCATGGGTTGTTCCTCTGTGATAGTGCAAGAGCATTAGGGTTGAACCTGGAATAAAATTGCAGAAAGCTGATTTTTTCAGGAATGATACATGGAATCTCCCCAGACGAATTCCGAAGAGGCCCTAAAAATCCCTCTTGTGCATTTTTTTTAATTCAAGATGGCCGCCACCATGTAACGCCATTTTCGAAAAACAGGGGTATACCGAAATTGCTCACTTTTGCAGTTGGAATTTTGATATAATGAGTATGCTGAGCGATCTTCTAAAAAACCCGAAATATGAGGTAACTATCTCGTTGTTGATCCTAAAATGTATTTTTTGTCTAAACCCACGGAGTCTAGCACTTATTTAGATCACCAATATTTTATCATATTGAATTTATCAACATAAATCCCACATAGTTCAATGCGACCATTATGTCAAGCCCCCCCCCCCCGCTCAGAAAATCATTTACATGCCATAAACATCATGTTGTTGACACTTTTTTTCAGAGCCATGGAATCTAGAATATATTTCTATCACGAACTTTTAAAATAGAATGTGCATATCATGTCTCATTTTTTAATATAAGGGTATTTGTCATTCATTTGAAGCTTGAGATAGCGTAAGAAATTCCAGTTTCAAACCCAGCGACTAATTCCAATGTAGGTATTTTATATAGTAGGCCTATATTTAAATGCTTTTCGATTTTGAATAAGAAAATGTTTTAAATCACATCATTTTACTGGCAGAGTTTGGCCATCTATAGGCCTACGTAATTTGGTCAATTTCCTGAAAATGGTAATAAATACCTTGGATTATAAATTAGAATATTCAGATATTTTATTTGAATATTAGTGTATTACGTAATAAATATATGACATTGTATGATATTGCAATGTGATATTACATTGAAATGTCAGAATATGTTTCCTTGTACTTTAAAACATAGGTAGAGACACCAAAATCATTGTTTTAGCTTCAAGAATTGGGGTATACCCTTTTTTAATAAAAAAGCGGTACCTGGTGTTATTTTGAATTGACTACTATGTGGTATTTATGTTGATAAATTCAATATAACAAAATAATGGTGATCTAAATAATATGTCACTTTAAAGTCTGGATATGGCATTTTATTGTCAGGATATTATATTGTCATGTCAAGGTATAACATTTCAATAACATTATATTGAGAGACGCACGTTACCATATGGTAATACAGAATCGACATAGAACATTCCAATATCAGGATGGCACATGTCAGTTCAACATATATATCGCAATATAATTCAGTAAGTAAAGGCCTCTACATTGCTCAAATACCGGTACTCCAAAACTGCCAACAACAAAAGCACTTCGGAAATTTCAATAAAATGGGAAGTAAGATCGGGTTAAGACACATGCTCTTTGAACAGCATGTGGCCTTGCCCTCTCTTACTGTCATTTCCTCTTACACTAAAATATCATATTGTGATGTTAATATGCTATATCATGATATTAAAATAATATCATGACAATGCACTTAAAGATCCTGTCACTTTAATACCATAACGTGATGCTTAACCACCATATCCTGCATTTATAAAGCTGTATCCAGACATCATAACGTCATTTTACTATAATAAAGAGCAATATTTGGACATTACAAAACCATATCATGACGGAAATGTGTCTTGTCCTGCTATTATCGTGACATAAAAAGATCATATCCTGACGACAAACTGTGACATCACTTAATTTAATGTCATATTCCGATATTCTGATGCAACATCATCTCATTACAACACCATACAATGCCATAACTTCATTACGAAATATATATAGCCTAATATTCAAAATGTAATATCTTGATATTTAAATGATATATTTCATGATATTAAACATATTGACATTTGCAGATCATAGACAAAAGTAGGTATTTAAAAGAGCATCGTTACAGGACGATTATCAAAGATGTCATGCACATGTAACGTGTGAGGCGCAGGTCCTTATCTTGTAATTGATTTTTGCTAGAAAGCCTCCCTTCAACGTCACCTACTGCCCCAGCCAACACGGGACATTATTCCAATTCTGTTTAATTTTTGGGCCAGCGTCGAAGACGGTCAGCCATTATTAAAACAGCATTGGATGAATGCCTCGTGTTAAAACTCCATTATGATACCGAGCATATTTTGCTGTACAGGAGGGTGTGGAATCTACAGTCTGGGAACGGATTTTATCTCATGGTCGTTTGTCTCCAACGCAAACTGAAAGAGCAGTCGCTCCAGAAAGAGTTCTAAGAAGAGTGAGTTGCGGGTGCAGAGTGGCTTGTTCAAAGGGGGGGGGGATCTCACAAATCTAGACTATATTGTACAGCGATGTGCTCTTTTAGTATTGGCCAAACATGTAGTAACTGACAGCTCGGATGATTGAAACGCAATAATTTCATTATTTACCGGAGATTAATTTGTTAACTTGACAAATCTCAATCTCCATTTCTAGTGGGAAAGCAGTTCAAAAACACTCCAAAGCGTCACCCACCAAGGTAGGATTAAATACCATGTGGGATTCATGTCGATGAACTCAATATAAAAAAATATGGTCATCTAAATAAGTTCTAGACTCCATGGGTTCGGCTAAAAAAATACATTTTAGTTTCAACAACGAGATAGTTATCGCTAAACAAAATATTATGGCGGCCATCTTGAATTTGTGGTATTAAGAAAAGTACTGATATTATTTATATATACAAGGATAACCTCCTTGTACGCTAAAACATAGGTAGAGACACCAAAATCATTGTTTTAGCTTCAAAAGTGAGGAATTGGGGTATACCCCTTTTTTAATAAAAAAAGCGGTACCTGGTGTTATTTTGAATTGACTACTATGTGGTATTTATGTTGATAAATTCAATATAACAAAATAATGGTGATCTAAATAAGTGCTAGATTTCATGGGCTTGGCCAAAAAATACATTTTAGGTTCAACAACGAGATAGATATCTCATATTCTCGTGCTTTTTTAAGAGATCGCTTAACATAATCAGAACAATATGGCGGCCATCTTGGATTTTTGGTATTGAGAAAAGTGCTGATATCATTTCTGATCCTCTGGATCAACTCTTAGTGCCTTAGAACATAAGTAGAGACACCAAAATTATTTTTTCCAACTACAAAGGTGAGGGATTAGGGTATACCCCTGTTTTTCGAAAATGACGTTACATGGTGGCGGCCATCTTGAATTAAAAAAATGCACAATGGGGATTTTTGAGGCCTCTTTGGAATTCGTCTGGGGAGATGTCCAGGTATCATTCCTGAAAAAATCAGCTTTCTGCAATTTTATTCCAGGTTCCTGTGTTTTTTTCACTAATGCTCTTGCACTATGAGTTCTTTTGTTCTTTATGCGAGCTATTTTGCTTTGTTTTTGAGTTACGTAAATATCACCAAATTACCCAAATTCAAAATGGCCGCTACACTGCCATTTTAAAATCGTTTGCTCCCAAAAGTTAATCAGGTCATTGGCTGACATTGCTGTGAACATTTGCTAAATAAAAAGAAGATCTGCTTTTTCGTGAAACGCGCTAAAGAGTATTTCTTTATGCCCTGGTTGATTACATGTGAATCAAAATGTCACCAAAATTCCCTGGTGGAATGTGATGGCTATGTGAAAGTATGAGGAAGCAGAAGTTTATAGATCAGGTATCATGCAAGATTTCCTAGATAATCAGTGAAAAAAATTGCCAACTGGCGGCCATTTTAGATTTTATTAGTTCGAAATTTGTCATGGGTTTTCCTTGTGTGAGACCTTACATTTTTTTAATATTCATGGTGCAGCTATTTTTCTATTATTTGAGTGACGGCCATTTTGAAATTGTTTGCCCAAAATGTTAATCATGCCATTGACTGACATAGCTGAGCATATTTGCCAAATTAAAAGAAGATCTGATGAAAACTTTTTCATGAAACCAGCTAACGAAAAACATTTCTTCGTTAGTGAACGTAGTAATTAAAGGGTTGATGATATGGCGATCAAAATGTCACTAAATCTATTCTCCAGTGGTATGTGAAGTATGAGGAAACAGAAGATGATAGATTAGTAGCTATTTTGAAAACAAATAACTACGGCGGCGGCAGACCGTGTGGAATACAGTAAACAGCCCGCCTCGGCCAGGGATGCTTAATGATACAGATGCCTATCCACTCTTGGGCTAAATTTTTTATTTAAACGACAAATTACAATGATTAAAGCGACACAATCAGGTTAAAATCATCAAAAAATCAGTATTTGCATTTTTGCTTCTTAATATGCCCATTAGATGTGAACATTTGAACATTAGATTTGCGAAAGTCGTTTAAATTTTGGGTTGCTGTGGCAACGTAGCAAGTGTGCCGAAAGCCCCAATTATCAGTTATTCCAGTATTTCTTATTTTGGACATGCATGTCCAAAATTAAATTTCGTCCTTATTTCTGGCCATATTAAAAAGCCAAAATAAATATACTTATTTTTTGATGATCTCAACCTGATTGTATCGCGTTAAGTCAATTTAGAGAAGTTCTATGCAAAGGCACGAGCTCTTTCAAACAAAATTGAAATCGGCTACGACTTGAGGGAGGATCATTCATATAAAAGGTCTTAATTATGGCATCAGGTAATTACGAATTAAAATTTCCAAAATCCGTGAGGAAGTTGTATGCACTGGTACAAGCTCTTTCAAACAAAATTGAAATTGGCTAAAAATTTAGGGAGAAGCTTGTCTTTTGAACAGTGTCCTAATTAGGTTTTAATTAATTAATTAATAATTAAAATTTCTGAAATCCGTGAGGAAGTTCTATGCACATGCACGAGCTTTCTCAAACAAAACTGAAATATACAAAGAATTGCGAGAGCAGAAGCACTTCTTGTGAACAGAGTGTCATATAATTAGGTCGTAATTAAGTAATAAGCTAATTAAAATTTCTGAAATCCATGAGGAAGTTCTATGTAGGCCTGCAGGCACGAGCTTTGTCAAACAATATCGAAATCGGCTAAGACTTAAGAGAGGAGCATTTCTTGTGAATTGTGAACAGACGACACAATTAGGCTCACCCTAGGCCTAAAATCCGGATGAGCTAAAAATTGTTGAGTGAATAGTGTTAACGAGAAAATATGCTGATCGGGGAAAAATCAAGGTCATAGAGGTCACAGAAAGGTAAAATGTGAACTCAATCTGCACAGCTAACAATTAAGTGCGCTGACGCTCACGATATCACCCGCCATTATTTGAGTCAATAATGGCCTCAAAATCAAAGATAAAAATTAGGTCAAAGTTCATAACCCCCAAAAGGCACATCTACACCCCCTAGGGCATGTCATTGTGTGTGTGCAATATGAAAACAATCCAGCGAACGCTTTCCGAGATATTGTCCGGAAACTGAACTTATCATCCGCCATCAATTAAAGTCAATAACCGCCTCAAAATTGAAGGTAATAAGACTACATAAGTCCAGGAGCTCCCGCTCCGAATTAGAATTTGATTTAAGCAGTTTTGTGTAGGGTTATTGATGTAGCCCTAGGCTAGGTCAAAAATCAAGACGCAAGACAACTAGGTCTAAGAAGCTCAATCTGAGAGTAAGATAAGAACTAGACAGTCTGTCACAGATTGCAAACCTCCATTCAAATTAACGATCCTAATCAGTATCCCAGTAATGGTCTACCTATCTGGCACGGTTTACCCGATATCAGGCCAATCGAGGTAACTAATAGCTGATTTACGGTCACTTTGAATTCGAAATAAATTAGTTTAAAAATTTAAGGGTGCTTCCCCCCCGAAACCTCAAATTTTGTTTTATAGTAATGGACTAGCATCTAACACAGTTTGCAAAATATTGGGCATGTGAAAGTAAATAATGGCCGATAGGGGGCCATTTTGAATTTGATCGAGTCAGAATTTTTCAAGATGCATCCTCAGCTGAAATTTCACATTTCATTCTCTAGTAATCGTCTAGCCATCTAGCACGGTCTACCAAATATCGGCCATGTGAAAGTGAATAATGGCCGATATGAGGCCATTTTGAATTTGATCAAGTCGAAATTTTTCAAGATGCATCCTCTCCTGAAATTTCACATTTTGTTTTATAGTAATGGTCTAGCCATCTAGTACGGTTACCAAATAAAAGCTATGTGAAAGTGAATAATGGCCGATAGGCGGCCATTTTGAATTTGATCGAGTCAATTTTTTCAAGATGCATCCTCTCCTGAAACGTCACATTTTGATTTATAGTAATGGTCTAGCTATCTAGCACTGTTTACCTGATATCAGGTCTATCAAGGTAAATAATGCTGATTGTCGGCCATTTTGAATTCGTAAGTTAAAAATTTTCAGGGTGCATCTTCCTCCGAAAACTCACACTTTGTTTTATAGTAATGGTCTAGCCATCTAGCACGGTTTACCAAATATCGGCCATGTGAAAATGAATAATGGTCGAAAAGGCGGCCATTTTGAATTTGATCAAGTCAATTTTTTTCAAGATGCATCCTCATCTGAAAACTCACATTTCGTTTTATAGTAATGGTCTAGTCATCTAGCACGGCTTACCAAATATCGGCCATGGGAAAGTGAATAATGGCCGATAAGCGGCCATTTTGAATTTTATCGAGTCGAATTTTTTCAAGATGCATCCTCTCCTGATATCACACATTTTGTTTTATAGTAATGGTCTAGCCATCTAGCACGGTTTACCAAATAACGGCAATGTGAAAGTGAATAATGGCCGATTGGCGGCCATTTTGAACTTGGTCGAGTTGAATTTTTCCAAAATGCATCCTCCCCTGAAACCTTACAATTTGTTTTAGAGTAATGGTGTAGATATCTTGAGCGGTTTTCATGATATTCCGCAATATCAGGCCTGTCGAGGTGAATAATGGCCGATAGGCGGCCATTTTAAATTTTATCAATTTGAAATTTTTCAAGATGCATCCTCTCCTGAAACCTTACAATTTGTTTGATAGTAATGGTGTAGCTATCTTGAGCGGTTTTCATGATATTCCGCAATATCAGGCCTGTCGAGGCGAATAATGGCCGATAGGCGGCCATTTTTAATTTTATCGACTTGAAATTTTTTAAGATGCATCCTCTCCTGAAACCTCACAATTTGTTTTATAGTAATGGTGTAGCTAACTTGAGCGGTTCCCATGATATTCCGCAAAAAATCTTTCAGTCGGATTTACCGATGTTATAAATTAGGTCAAAGTGCAGGGTCAACTTCAAGGTCAAGGTCCAAAAACCTGAAAAGGCACAACTAGGGACCTTAGAGAATATGTATGTGCAATATGACTGTCATCGGCCCAGTACTTTTCGAGATCTGCTCCGGAAACGAAGTGTGCGTCAAAACGTCTAAATAGGTCATAGTTCTAAACAAAAAGTAGGTCAAAGTTCATATACCTCAAAAGGCACAAGTAGACCCCCTAGGGGTGTTGGGTGTAAAATTTGAAGACAATCGGACAAGTACTTTCAGAAATATGCTCCGGAAACGAATTGTTCACGGACGGCCCAACGCCGTAACATCATCATTTTCTCCTCTGCGACCTTGCGTATTGAATTCAGATTAAAAATATTTTAACCTGTCCATTATCCACCTGGAAGTAACCCACATACCAAAAATTGTTATTCTAGCTTTCTTTCTTATAAAGTTATAGGCAAAAGAGGTAAAAACAAACGGAGGCGGAATCCATAGCTCCCTCTGTCTCGCCTACGGTGACGGCGGGACCTAAAAAAATGGTCAAAGGTTGAAACCCTTAAAATTCCGAGATATCGTTCGTAAACAAAACGAGGACGCACGGCCGCCAGACAATATCTCCCACCCTACTTCGTGGGCAGAGGATAAAAAGGAGTGCAGTGAGATTTCGGCCAATTGGGTCAGAAAGATATATATATATATATTTAAAAAATTGCCCCAAAAAGTGCAAGACTAAAAGCAACAAGATGCCTGAAGTCCTATGTCATCCACCGCCATAAATTAGGTTACAGTTTTTGTGGTCACTAATATTTAAAAAGTTGACTTGTACGTGGTGGCCATTTTTAATTTCAGTAAAATCACCTGCACATTTCCAGATGGTTGGTAATGTGATTGTAAAATGTGAATTATTTCTGACTGATTATTTTTGCGACAACAAAAAATTATGAAGTTCATCCATGGCGGTCATTTTTAATTCCAGCAAAACCCTAAAAAAAGTCACTTGTACATCTATCGTGGGAAATGTGATTGTAAAATTTGAATGATTTCTGACTTTATGTTTTAGAGTTTTTGCGCCCACAAAAAAATTTGGAGTTGACCTCTGGCGGCCATTTTAAATTTTCGTAGCATCTTTAACAAATCAGTTGCACATCCCCATGTTACTAGGAATGTCATGTTAAAATTTCAAAAAAAATGACCAGTGTTTTTTTAGTTTTTGTGCCCACAAGAAAACGTGAAGCCTGACGGAATCATGGCGCGACTAAAATCCCCCTTCCCCTATGGGCGGAGGATAAAAAGCGTCCTTTGTCCAAACTTACTGTTACTAGTAAAATATTACCAGTAAAGTCAGTCGATTTCCAGATTGAACTTAAGTAGACTTCGACAAATTGGCTCAACAATTTTTGAAGTTGTAGGCCCCTAAATAACATAAGCCATAACATTTTTCTGTCAAACTGTTTATTATGTATTACAGCAGTTATACACTCCAGCAAACACGAGACGTTGAACCAATGTTGATTTAATGTTGTCCCAGAGTTGCAGACGATGGGTTTGCTGGGCTGCTCTGGTCATGTCATTATATTACTCCAACAACCTAGTTTTATTTGTGGCTGTCAATAATTAACAACTTGCTTTGTGTGTTAATAATTGACGAATTTTACTATTTAATCGAAAAATATTATTAGACTAAAGAATTTAAACAATAAAAGTAAAAATTCACCTGACAAGTTTTTACTTTGTGACAACTATGACTAAAACTAAGTGATTGGGTATAATTCTGCCGTTCAAAGCCAGAAGGCAGTATCTGCTTACTTTACAAGTAAGCAGACACTGCCTTTTGGCTTTGCAGAGCAGAATTGTTCCTTTAATGAGACATTGTGATCGTGATGTATTACTGTCAACATCAACTTACAATATATTGCTATGAATATTATATCTTTCTGGAATATTAAAACACACAGTGAAATGTAATTTAACAACAATAAAACTGAATTAAACTCAAGTTCGAGACTAGTGACCAGGGAAGTGAATTTGTAAACATATACAAAAATTGAAAAGGTGTTGATGACAGCTTCAAGTCAATTAATATTTCTAAACTTTATTTATAGGCCTGTAGTCATTAGCAGAGAATTTAAAGGATTACATATTTAAAGCGACACAATCAGCCTAAATCATAAACAAATCGGTAATTTTATATTGGCTTCTTAATATGACAATATGATGTAAACATGTCCACAGACTAGAACTGTAAAAGTTTTTTAATTTTTGTGTTGGGCATTTACCAGTTGAGTGAGATATAGAGACTAAATTCCCAATTTCTTATTTCGGACATGCATGTCCAAAATAAGAAATATGGAAATTTTGTCTTTATATCTTGCTTAACTGGTGAAATATTAATAACGATTTGACATTTATAAAAAAAACATCACACATAACCTGCCAAAAACGAGACGTTCACCCAATATTGACTAAATGCATAAAACCAACATTGGCTCAATATATCGTGTTTGCTGGGAAATGTGCCCAGTAATAAAATGAACCACACAGTATAGAGCCTACAGATCAGAAAGAACATATAAAACCGGATCACGTCCCAACAGGCCAGACAGAGTATGAATAATACATTTTGCATGACCATATCCACACTTATATTCATGCCTAGTCGATGATATGATATAGCCATATACTTATATCAGCATACACATAGCATCAGAACCTGATCTGAACTTCAAGATCATTTTGACACCTGTCCATGCATGTCTTGGTCATCTCTTCCGACCATTTGAGACTAACCAGGGTGTAATGATTTGGATTTGGGATTTGTCCCGGATTTGGGATGTGTCAGCAATAACCCAGCAGACATAAGACATTGAATTGGTTTAATGTTGGTCCAGCGTCATTGCGTCCAGCGTCATAGACGGTGGACCAACATTAAACTAACATTGATTCAACGTCTTGTGTCTGCTGGGAATCATTCAGACTGATCTATAAGTTCTTCCCCCTGAAACACATTACATTCATTCCCAATTATGGCACTTTTAAGATTGCAAGAGGTATTGGTGGAACATTAATTTTAGAAGCTGATGAGCCATGTACAAAATGACATTACAAGACCCTTTAATACTAATGTGACAGAACATTATCAGAATGAAAATATGATTGATTTGCAGTAAAGACATATAATATATGTGTATAATGTAATAAAAACACAAGGCTATGTCGTGATCTTTGTGTACAAAAGGCAATACACTGTACTGAGAAGAATGGTAGATGTTATAATAAAAATAACAACACTAAATATAACTCTAACATAACACTAATAAATATTAAAAAAAATATACCATGTTGTGTGCAAAATAAATAAATCATATATTAATTGGGAAAGGATACAAAATAAAGTGATCAATTCCTATTCAGTAAAAAATAAAAACATCAAAGACGCATAAGTAAAAATGATTGAATATAAGCAGCAGTTCCATTTTCACTAGCAGTATCACACATTTACATTAAAAGTTAAAAAGCAAAACAAATACACTAAGATAGTTAAACAAAACATTTCAAATTTGATCAAAGTATATTCAAATGTAAGCCAGATATACATTTTGAAAAGCTCGGCTAGATATACATCAAAATAAATGCTTGTTTAAATAAACTATCAGTAAATACATTTCTGGAATGATTGCATTTTGACATAAGAGGAAAATGACAAAAAATAAGTTGGACATAATCATAAAAAATTAACATATGGCAAGTGATACATAAAAATAACCTAAATCTGATGAAGCTTATCACAACACTCCTATATATATAACTGTATAACTAATGAAATTTGACAACTCATCGATTCTGTGAGACTGATTGACATTTTCAAGCCAAGAATAGACTACCGGGTTTGTATACAATTCTGAGCACACAACAAAATTAAATGAATATAATCATGTGATTGTTTAGGTGTGCTACTGACCAGTATCACTGCTTGTAAATAACTTTCTGTGGTAGGTAAATTTGAGATTATTCGTGCAGTCATTGACTTGAATTTCTTTCACAGATTAAAATAGAATTGAAATCAATACAACAGTAATATATTCCACAATCATTGTGACGTATATTCAAGTTTGGAGAATACAAATTATGTAAAATTATGCAAATTATAAACACTGCATTCAATGTTGGTGTTTGAATGTTTGCATTTTATTACATTACATAGATGCTGTCTCTCAGTACATCATTGCAATTTAACTATTTAATGAAAAAAATGCAATATAACAACTATACCATGAATAAAAGAATAATATGCATACAAAAGACGGAATATAGACAAAATATTCAAGAACTGAAATATATATAGCATAATAAATGCGATAATTATAAAGTATAAAGTTTAGTGCGGGAGGATATCTGCACATGCCGATCAGACAGAATGAATAGGAGAGGGGGGGGGGGGGGTGAGCGTGACTAGAAAGCCTCCAAATAAACACGAGACATTCAACCAATGTTATTTCAATGTTGGGCCAGCATCGAAACACTGGGTGAGTGCCTCGTGTTTGCTTGGTAAGTCTCACTGGAGTCTGCTAGAACTATACCTAACTGCTCAAGACAAAAAGTCTTGTTGGAGATAATCGTTGTAGTGTGAACTGTCCAGCAGCCACGATTTAAACAATTGCCATGCCAATTCTGATTATGTGCAGTCCTTGTATGGATAACACCACATGTTCGTAGAGCTGCTGCTGTGTCATTGTTACCTAGGCAGAAGATTGCCCAACTGTACGTATGATGATTGAGTGTAGCAATAAGACGTAATGATCCACTAAGACCTGACAACTACTAACGAGCAAACCTAAAAGGTGGTATGTATCTGCTTACTTGTTAAAGGGACTAGCCCAGGTCTAAAATCATCAAAAAATCGATGATTTTATTTCAGCTTAATAATATGACCATATGATGTAAACACGTGTATAGACTAAAACTGAAAAAGTTTTTTAATTTTTGTGCTGCGCATTCACCAGTTAGGCTAGATATAGAGACAAAATTCCTGATTTCTAATTATTAACAATCATTTCAAAAATAAGAAATACAGGAATTTCGTCTTTATAACTAGCCCAACTGGTAAGTGCGCAACACAAAAATTTTAAAACTTTTGCAGTTCTAGTCTATGGACATGTTTACATCATATGGTCATATTATTAAGCTAAAATAAAATCACTGATTTTTTTATGATTTTAGTCCTGGGCATGTCCCTTTAAGTAAGCAGATATTGCATTTTGGCTTTGCAAAGTAGTTAATAAATAAAGAGATCAATGGTGTCAACAAAAATCATATCATTATAAAAAACTAATAAATATAAAGATATCTCATGAAGTTTCAATAAATATATAACTAAATAATTGTATCAATATATAAAACGAACCAACAAATCTGATTAACATGACTTTGTACATTTAACAGGTTATAATATAAAAGCTATGCATGCACACATGTAGGCATGCAGTACTACAATAGATTTGATCATTAATTAGCTCAGCAGTGCATTCCCCCTTTCACACGGCGACCGCACTGAAAGAATTATAATTTTTATAATGGTCATAGACCTATAACATAGGTATTTGAATGAAGCGGAAAGAGCTAACTAAAACACTTATGATTTCAAACTGATAAAAACCCTTAGGTTTAAACAAAAATATGTGAGCGTTGTAAGGGTCAGCAATGATGCTGTCAAAGTGCTCTGATTGTGAGCAATGATTTCTAGAAAAGAGGGACAACCAGCAAAATGTAGTGATAGCACATTTTTAAAAATAATATCAGGCATTTAAAAAACATTCTAGACTATACTAGGAGCAGAAGATTCTTAAAAAATAACAGCCAGGTTATTAAGACACATTTATAGGTGTACGTAAAAGTTGCAGTACATTATCTAAAACTGATATTTAATCTATTTCGATTGCAAATAGACAGTAGGTCTAAGAGCCTATACATGTATATTATTATTTCAATCAGATTAATCATACACAAACAGTCAATGTGCAAGTTCAGTAAAACAATCTTTTTGCAGAGTGAGATACACTCTGAGAAAACTTTTCATGCGGTATAAATAACAGAGATGTGAATGATATAAATTGGTAGTTCACACAACTGATTCACTACCGAACCATGTTTGCCAAACATGCTTATTTAACATTACATATAATATTTTCTGCAGGTCAGCGAGTGAAATGCAAATACAAATTTTAAATATCACAGGATATGTCACCCTAAAATATACAATCCGAGCGTCATATGCAATCAATATCTGCTGTCTAACATAAACATGTATTAAGTGTAAATTGCTGCTCCGTTCCAGGTAGGGTGGCGATTAGGGTGTTGGTAACATTCTAGTAAGTATATTGATCCCATTTCAGCAGTAAACTACACCCTGCAGTCTGTACACATTGTTTACCACATTGTATGATCAATACAGGGGGCTATTGTTTATGACACAATTTCAAAGATGGCCCTAACTATAACAAAGGGTCAGTTGAATATAATCTATGAACTATTAAGTACAACATGCAAAAATGTGGACAGAATTGAACTATATTTCCTGTATGTTGGCTATAATTATTTGTTCTTATAAAACACTCTTTATTAAATAAAAAGGTGTTTCACTATGTTTGATCTAATGATGTTTGATCTTTTGCAATCCAAGCCATCTTCTTAAGGAGAAGATCAGCAGCTTTTTTCAATTGCAACTATTTCAGTCAGTATATGGTATTTATCATGCTATATATGAGCTAACATTATCATTACTTAATTCGATGATCATAGACAGCCACTCTTACACATACCGTTTTGAGAAAAAATAATTGTATTTGATCCATCATGCCCCAACCGGGGTTATCATGGTACTTTGCAGTCACTTTTCGAACTTAATTATTTAATTTTTGAGTTTCTGTGACACAGATTACTGTGGTAGAAAAATGTTATCAATCCTGAAACTTTCCCCCCATAAATAGCAAGTTTCCCACAATACGCTGGATTGCAGGGTCTATTCGGCTTACCTGCTTGCAAAACTTTCACTGATACAACTTTCCTGCCTGTAAACCATGATAAACTGAACATTGTTAAAGTTGTGATTTTTCATGAGAGGTCAGTTTATACATTAGATCTGCTATCACAGTATAACCAGGGCTCATATTCTCGTACAAGTTATGATATATCGTAGGCTTCTTATTGGTCGAGATGGCCATCTCGAACAACCAAAAGCCTATGATATCTTAACTTGTTGATACCTTAATTTGTTGAAAATATGTTATTCATGGTTCCGAGAATCAGTAAGATAGTTAGTAAAATGTACTAACGTTGGAACAAATGTTTGAAACTTATGACGTTTCGACTTACTACGGCAAGCCTTGATCACAATACTACCAGCTACCACTCATCTAAGACAAGATCATTCCACAGATGTCTGAGCCATTTTACCGCCAGCCGTAGCAAGTCGAAACGTCATAAGTTCCAAACATTTGTACCGAAGTTAGTACATTTCACTTCTATCTAATATCTTAACTTGTACGAAAATATGGGCCCAGGGTTATTCATACTTGCGGAATCATGGGGTAAACTGGGTTATCATGATAACCCGCAGTGGGGCGTGATGGATCATTTACTCTACAGAAATTTGAACCACTGAATCTATTTTTTACGCCTCCACCGTAGAGCTTCATTCTCGGGTTTTGTAGAGAAATGTTGCCTCTTGGGGAATTTGTCTGCATCCATCACACAGTTATACTGCTCATAGAAATCCAGAAGTTTACTCCATACATAATCCTTCCTCAACAGATGCTTGTTTCCTGTCAACAAAAATATTAAATATATTCACCATCTTTCTATTTAGTCAGGTCCCATTTCTGAAATTTCTGACTTGTTAAGGCATTTTTTAGTAGAATTTGGCATGCAGTTGTTCTTACACAATTTGGGTACGCTGATTCCAAATCTGCCCCATGCCAAGTTCTGTTTTGTCTTTTTCCTACTTAAAATTTAAAAACAAAATGGCCGCCAAAATTTGTGAAAATGTCACAACTGTACATCACGGCTTAGCTCACAATAAACACAAAACATAATTTCGGTGTCTAAAAAAAACATTTAAGGTCAGGGAATTATGACGTTATGACGTTTCGAAGGTCATATAGCTACCATTATAATTAAACAGTGGGCGCTAGAGGGCAAAATCCAAAATGGCCGCCACTGCAACGTAAGGTGCCCCAACTTCGCTTTCAAATAACGTAGAAATTTGTTTTTGGTGTCTACATATAGGTTTCTCACACCTAGGACACCAATTCAAAGCCGCGATAATATCTATTATCAATATTTCACAAAGTTATGGGGAACAAAACAGATGTTGCGCCAGAAAAACGACACATTGTAGTCCCGTGTAATAATTTTTTTAAAGCAATTATTTCACATTCAGAAGTCGAGGGAAACCAATGTGAGAGGCATTTTGTAAGAATGTTTAGATAATGAAAACAATATTTTCTGATTTTTGATCACTACCCGGCACTAGATAACCTGTCGCTCACCATATATCCGCTCTAGGTCTATTGGTTTGTGGCCTTTGTAATATCCACTTGTATCGTGCTTTTACAGCAGAGAATAAATCAATTTAGGTAATTTAAAAGCCCATTGGCCACATGGTGCACCCTTGGGCCAAACCCTATACAAGGTTTGAGCAAAACATGAAGGTGATCCATCAAGGTCGTCTACATAGCCATAACAATGATGACACACGTACATGTTCCGTTCTGTTAGTATAATCCACTTTATATATTGTGCCAGAGATAATACCATAGAATAGCCAGGTAATGCGCTAACCGTTTTCAGACAGATATAAATGAACGAATAACGTCACAACCATCGACTCAGAGACCCACACAAAAACGTAATGTACACAGTAGGCCCATTCGAGTGGCTGTTTTCGTCGTCGATGTTTTTTACGTTTTGTTATATCTTACTCGATTGGCTGTTTGATTTTTTTCCGTCGTCGACGAAACGAGACGGAAAAATTCACCGTCAAATTTTTGCTGAATGACCTTTGACCTCCGACCTTTTTGACGGAAAAAACGTCGACGACGAAAACGACGACTCCTTTAACTTAAAACAAGGATGAGATAAATGATGTCACCGTCAATGACAATGATAACATACAGTTACACGATATCAAAAATATGTAATTTAGTGCAGAAGTTGACTTATACATTATGTTTTGAGCATATGTGATTAATGGTTGAGGACACCCAAAATCCAAACAGAGCAGGGAGGAGGAGCTATCCACAAATATAATTTCCAAGGGTAATGCTTATTTGCTAGGGTAATGTTGAAAATACTGATTATGATTTTTTAATGATATATTAGGAACATACACCATCTTCAGATGATGTTAGTAACTGTCCCTACTGTTGCCGACTCAATGCTATATTGTGTCATATACAAGTCTTCAGAGATTATTGGGTACACTGTTGCAACAGGATAGAATGCAGAATATATGGTAATATACATTGATACCATTTGTAACACGATAAGGATGTTTTCTTGCAGATTAACATAAAATACAGAAATTGTCAGATACTGATTTTAGAATTGATGCTGAATCCTTTGAGACGATTGAATTGTATATTCTACGATAAATGCTACCAGCTCTAGGTTAACACAGCTAAGCATTGTTATTGGATGTGAAGGTTTTGAAAGCAAGTTTACATCATGTCTTACGACTATCACATTGTCAGTATCTGACAGTTTGATTGTCGTGATATCACATTTTCTGTGAATGGCTGAATGAACTTGACATCTTTACCAAAAGTGACCAATTTGAACTTTATTTCTGACAATGAAACTGCATAGCCCTCGGTTCTGTGCTTTATCTGTAATATATTCATTCTTATAATATACAGTCTGAATGAAACTGTTTTTCGATGTAGCATACAATCATGTCTTGCATAGATTATTAGACGATCATTGTTGATTACATAAAAACAAAAGTAATAGATACTCTATGTTAATGAAAATTATTCTGCTATGTCTGGAGGAGACCTATTTACTAGGGGCCTAAATATCTTTACATCAATCATATAATGACATCACTTTATATGTCTCTAACATTTTTACCTCCTGCAAAACTGAACCTATTGGGCAATTGTACATTATTTGAGGTGAGAACTTAGAGCTATGCATGACAAGAACCTACTGATTCAATACACATCCCACCATATCACGACCACATATATGAAGTTTCTGTATTTTGTGTGAAAACATCCTGATCGTGTTACAAACGGTATCAATATATATTGCCCCAATTAACACATAATCTGCATCCTATCTTGGTGCAACAGTGTACCAATAATCTCTGGGATTTGTTTCTGACACAATATAGCATGGCAACAGTTGGGACAGTTACTAACATCGTCTGAAGATAGTGTGTGTGTTTATATTATATTCATAAAAAAAATCATAATCAGTATTTTCAACATTACCCTAGCAAATGAGGATTACCCTAGGAAATTATATTTGTGGATAGCTCCTCCTCGGTTTTGATTTTGGGTGTTCTCAATCATTAATCTCATATGCTCAAAACATAATGTAGTCAACTTCTGCACTAAATTACATATTTTCGATATCGTGTAACTGTATGTTGTCATTGTTATTGACAGTGACATCATCTATCTCATCCTTGTTTTATGTTAGAGCAGTAGATTTATGTGTACATTACATTATTGTGTGGATCTCTGAGTCGTTCATTTATATCTGTCCGAAAACCTGTTATCACCGCATTACCTGGCTATTGTATGGTATATCTTCTGGACAAAAATATAAAACCGAAGATGATTCTATAATGTAAATTGTCAATCCGATTAAGAAACATATTTTTTATGTGATTTGCACGCTTTTACCAGCACAATATATAAAGTGGATTATACTAACAGAACGGAACATGTATGCGTGTCATCATTGTCATAGTTATGCAGACCACCTTCAGTGGCGAATCCAGAATGTGCATGAGGAGGGGGTGTAAACCACATTTTGGCCGAAAAAAGGGGTGTAAGCTTCACTTTTTTCTTAAAACTGCATGAAAATGCAATATTTTCACTAATGAGGTGGGGGGGGGGGGGGGGGCGTGAGCCGGCTACGCCCTATGCTGGATCCGCCACTGACCTTGATGGGTCAACTTCATGTTTTGTTCAAACCTAGTAAAGGGCTTGGCCCAGGGGTGCCACCCGTGGCCAATGCACATTTAAATTACCCTAATTGATTTATTATCTACTGTAAAAAGCACGATAGAGGTGGATATGACATAGGCCACAAACCAATAGGCCTAGAGCGGATATATGGTGAGCGACAGGTTATCTAATGCCGGGCGGTGATCAACAATCATAAAAAAAATTTGTTAGTACTCTAAACATTCTTACAAAATGCCTCTAACGTTGGTTTCCCTCGGCTTGTGAATGTAAAAAAATGTTTTTTAAATAAATTATTACACTGGACCACAATGTGTCGTTTTTCTGGCGCAACATTTGTTTTGTTCCCCATAACTTTGTGAAATATTGATAATATATGTTATCGCGGCTCTGAATTGGTTTCCTTGGTGTGAGAAACCTATATGTAGACACCAAAAACACAGTTCTACATTATTTGGAAGCAAAGTTAAGGCACATGACGTTGCAGTAGCGGCCATTTTGGATTTTGCCCTCCAGCGGCCACTGTTTAATAATAACGGTGGCTATATAACCTTCGGAAAGCATCATAACAGAATTCCCTGACCCAAAATATGTTTTTTTAGACACCGAAATGATGTTTTTGTGTTCATTGTGAGCCAAGCTGTGATGTACAGTTGTGATATTTTCACAAATTTTGGCGGCCATTTTGTTTTTGAATTTTAAGTAGGAAAAAGACAGAATAGAGCTTGGCATGGGGCAGATTTGGAATCAGCATATCCGAATTGTGTTAAAACAACTGCATGACAAATTCTACTAAAAAATGCCTTACAAACTTTAAGAATGCACTTTTTCGCAGAATGGGCCCTGACTAATTTTAGTTTGAATATAGATAGAAATTATTTACTGTATCCCCCAAACTAAACATAGTAGCTTACATGTACTATATATATACATTTAAAAATTCAACGATCAAAATTTGATATTTATTTATGTAGATTTGATATAATATAACACATTAGACCATATGCTTACCAACAATGATAAGTCCTTTTCTTGCTCGAGTTAGACCAACATTGATTTGGTGATGATCTGTGATAAAACCCAGGTTGGTCTTTAGCCAGCCTAGTGTCGGCCTCGTGTCTATCTCATACTCCGGTAGTGATCTCACAGTGCTCATGATCACATAGTTCCACTCATCACCTGAACATAATATATCTAGTTACAGACTACTGAAATCCACTGCAACGATGTCTCTTAATTTAGGCGTTTCGTCAAGAATTTTTTTTTTTTTAATCTGAGAAAAACTCGGAAGTGGGTTGGTGAGTCAAGCCCCAACTCTGATTTTTTTTTCAAATACCGGTAGTTAAAAAAAAAAAAAAATGGGCGGGGTCTGGCCAATCCGAGTTTTTCTCGGATTTTTTTAACTTGACAAGACCCCTTAACCCTCAGAGCACGGGAATAGACTTTAGTCGTCAGAATCTGACGTCTGTAGACGTCAGATTCTGACGACTAAAGTTGATCCCCGCACTGTAAAAATAAAAATATTACTAATAGCTGTAGACCCATAACACAGGCATTCAAATGAATCAGAAAGAGCTGACTAACACATTTATGATGCTTTCGAGTTGATTAAAATCCTTTGGTTTCCATGATCTACACAAAATTAATTCAGTGTTGTAAGGGTTATTCAAAATCTTTTTCTTCATTGGAAATATATACAAGTTATACCATTGAGCAGGAAGTTAAGCAATAAATATGTTGTACATATTTTAATAATAATAATAATAATAATAATCTTTATTTATAGAGGGTGACCCATTGAGCTTTCGCTCATCTGCCATGGGGCCCTCTTAAAAATCCATACATACATATATACACGGCAAAATAATCAATTTTTTATACATAGATATAAACATAACATATATACAGAAACGGGCAAGTAAGAATTATCATGACAAAGTACATTAAAATGTAACAATTCAATATAGCTATTAAAAAAACGTCTTCAGTGTTATATAAGAGATTGCCTAAAAAGAAGCTGTGTGAGTTTGGATGAAAGCTAGTTAGGGTTGTACAATTGCGTATTTCGTTGTTTAATTTATTCCACAGTTGAGGACCTTTGAACGACAAACTTCTGGTGTGTTGTCTTGGTACATCTAATCGGTCAGTGTTGGAAGATCTCAACACATAAGAATGAGAATTGGATTTCTGGTGAAATAAATCTTGTAAATAAACGGGAGCAATTTTATTTTTACACTTAAAAACTAAACTGAGCTGGTGAAATTTAACAATGTCAGAAAAGGATATCCATTTCAATTCCTGGAAAGATATTGCGCTAGGAGTAGAAAAATCGGCATCTTTAGATTAATCGAGCTGCTCTTTTTTGAAGCTTTACAATTGTATTAATGTTTTCTTGAGATGTGCTACCCATATACTACAACAATATTCTAAATAAGGTTTTACATAATAGTTATAAAACTGGATTCGACTTTGCGTTGGAAGGAAGGTTCGTATACGCTTTAACAGAAACAATTTATACACCACAATTTTTTTAATGTTTGCTACCTGTAAATTCCATGTCAAGGATTCGTCTATATGAATACCTAAAAGTTTACCATGTGTAATTTGTTCAAGTTGGATATCATTAATAAAAATATTGATTTCTTTTTCAGTGTCAGTCATTTTATTTAATCTTTGTCTTGAACCAACCAGGGCTACTTTAGTTTTAATTATACTCAATTTCATTTTATTTTCTTCACACCAGTTATCAGCAGATGTTGCCATAGCTTGGAGTTTGTGTGTAATAATTTGACTGCATTTACTACTGTGATGTGCTGTAGCATCATCGGCAAAAAGTGATAAATTGTCTAATTCTGGGTACAAAAACATGTCATTTATGAAAACTATAAAGAATAATGGCCCCAAAACAGAACCTTGTGGAACACCACATATATTTTGTAAAGGATGTGATATTAGGCCAGTTCTTTGAGAGATGAATTAATTTATCTCTCTATAATGATCTAGTACACATCTTGAGTTACTTCAACATTGTAATACATGTATAGGTTAATATTTATATTATATACCGGTAACTATATTTAAGTTATACATTTGATATAACTATAAGCTTGTATATGTTTTATCAATACCAAATATAAATCACAACTAAATAAAGACTGTGGATAAGCCTTTTTTACTACTGACTGTTGTTGCATATTGCAGACTCAGTGATTCCCCCCAAACGCGGATCTTCTGTGCCTGATTTACCTAGTGAATTTGATATTTATTCTAATAAACGCCCTGGGCGTCAATTAGAATACCCCCTGAGGTTACAGGAGCTTGTATATCTTTTATCAATACCAAATATAAATCACAACTAAATAATGACTGTGGATTAGCCTTTTTTACTACTGACTGTTGTTGCATATTGCAGACTCAGTGATTCCCCAAACGCGGATCTTCTGTGCCTGATTTACCTGGTGAATTTGATATTCCTGGGCATCAATTAGAATACCCCCTGAGGTTACAGGAGAGTAGGTGTCAGGGTTTTCTGCAGGCTCAAAAGGTTTGTGGAGGACTTCTTGAAGTTTAAGGGGGGGGGAAGGAAAAATGAGGACAGTGAAATGCGTGCACTTTGGGGGGGGAGGGGGTGGGGTTAACAAATTTTAGGGTGGAGACTCCCCTATCCAGTAAACCGTGCCACGTGTTAAAGTAGTTTTTTAATGTCTATATAGCGTACCATGATCGTGGGTTTTATTTTCAAATCAAAGGAGTGGGCGTTTATTGGAATATGAGCATTTATTAGAATAAATACGGTACATTAACTCAGGGTTCCCACTATTTTAAGAGAATATAATTCCCTGAGTTTCCCCTGATGGATGTTTAAAATTCCAAGATAACTACAGCGTATTTCGGCTATTTCAACCTAATTTGATGCGCTGTGTTAATGAATTTGGCAAAACTGATCAAATTGCTTGATTTGCGACATTTTTTACAAATTCCCTTACTTTTCCCTCAGATAAAGTGGAAACCCTGCATTTGCAAGGGCCTGCGTTTTCTAATGCCCAGGGTCTGTTTCTCACCTACAAATTCTGGCTGACTGGCTCACAAATGTGTTGGATGTGAGAGGGGTTGCACTCCGTCTCTAGGGAGGGGGTGGGGGGGGTAGGAGGGGGATGTATGGAGGTGCCCACACAGACCTTCTTACCTATTAATAGACATGTATGCAAATTAGTTAGCAGTTAACCACTCATGAGTCGCAAGTGGGGGGATATTAGACAACCTCCTCAGATCCATTCTTCCCTCGGAGGAAACCCTGATCATAGTAATGAAAAGAATGGTTTTTGGTTAATAAATCCTAGTATAGTGCATATAGGCAGAATGGTGTTTTGAGTCCAGTCCAATGCTGCTAGTACTGTCTTTAAGGAGGGGGGAGGGGTTGTACGTTTTTATAACTTGAATTGCAGTGTTAAAGTCTTCAATTAAAGTTTATGGTAGTTTGCCTTCCACTTAACTTGACTCACCAGTCTTATCATGTTAGCTTAGTGTGTATAAATGAACATATAGCAGTATTTTTGCTTCAAATGGTAATTATATATGTGTTCTTCCTGTGACAAATGCTACGATTGTGATCCCAGATTGTCATTCTGTCACTGGACGTGAGAAAATAATGTACCAGTAAGCCATATATTATATAGATTTTTATCAATGAACTACATTGTTGTATTAATGTCAGTCCGCGGTCTACAACGCTGAGCCGGCATTTATTCATCATTGGGATAATATCACGTGTTTGCCTATGCATGCATGCGTAATATTTAACATCCAATTATTCACCTTACTCAAACGATCATGCCAGTGCTCTGACGTTAGGCATAAATATAGTCAAAATGAAATATGTGATTTTTTCCACATAGAACACAGCAGTGGATTTAGATGCCGCAGCGTTCATAGGGTCAGTCCAGACCTGTTGCAATCGTCTTTAACACCTACATCGCGAGCATAAGTGACATTATTATTATAATTTTATTACACTTACAACAGCAGAGTGACTATCCATAAAGACGGCAAATGGAAGTCCACAGTGGCCGGTAATTGAAGTTCAGTAGTTTGGAAAAGGCGTAAAAATGTTTCGCCGAGATTTCCGCGATTCACGCTGAACATTGTATTACATGTATATTGGTCGACATAGTGTCGGTATTATTTAGTTCAGAAATATGAAAAATTTATTATAATTACGCCAGCACTTAAACTGTTTTGCTGTGCTGTTTGGCATTCACGCTGACAATTTTATTATATTGTTAGATATAGTTAGCGCTTAGTACTGACATGTACTATAAGTACTGTATATTAATTGAAAGTCAAAAGGTGACTTGTTGACCGATATATAGTGGCCGGTAATATGATGTTTAAAAGTTTATTATTATTGGCCGTTTAATAATCTGTATAAAATAACCGCCAGTGGTTGCGCTGATGATATAATAATCACCTTACATATATATATAGCCTATGCCTAGTTACCGGTAATTGGAGGTCAAAAATTGACTTGATCCTGGAAATTCACTGGCCATGTCCTAATATTACAACAACCAATGCGAAAATTACGCCAGCACTTATCATTTTTTTCGCGGCAATGTCTGTTATTTATGCTGACAATTTTTTTAATTGGCCGCGGATATATAGTGGCCGGAAATTGGAGGTCAAAAATTGACTTGTTGCTAAAAAATCACTGGCAGTGGCCGCGTTATGGAGGTGGCCGGTCATTAGAGGTCATTTATACAGAAAATGCATTTGGAACTCCAAATGGTGACCGTTGAGTGGAGGTGGCCGTTCAAACTGGTGACCGGCCATGACAAGTTATACTGTACTGAAATGATATATTAAATTTATAATGTACCAGTATTTTCAATTGTGTACAAATACTGACTTATGCAGTCAAATTATATGTAAATTATATACCTCATATCAGACATGTGATCTATTACACACAATTTATCACTATTACTTTTATTATTACATGTATTACCATTACAGTCTTCAAGTTCTGCAGCATCAAGCCATATCATACATTTTCCATATACATCCTGTAATATACACTGACTTATCAGTGAGTGTCACAGTAGGCCTATGTCAATCAGTGGATTTTTTGGTAGCATTTGCTAATATTAAAGTCACCAGCAATCTCTGTCATCTGTTACATCACCGCCTGCCAGTCAGCAGCGTGAGGTGGATCCTGATTGGTCAGTTGTGTTTAGATGCCCATTTGTCAAAATATGGGAATCTGTACAGGCAGCAAGCGACATACAAGCCTGCTATTAACCAGAGGGTATGTTGAATTTATTTATTATTATTTTATTGGAGTTTTTAAATTATGAACTAAGCACAATCTTTACTATATACGGTATTATATCAGTGTATATTCAGCCTAGACAATATTATCTCATTTTCAGAAGCGTTAGTGCTAATAACATGAACTGGGTTATTTTACACTATGTGGGGCCAAGTAGTGGGGTTTTTCCACACCCCTGGACGAGGCAGTACAAACAGTGGCAGTGAAAGCTCTGAGCCCTGGTGGTGAATATGAGCTAATCCTGGGATGATCACCAGTGTCTGAGTAGAGACACCAGTTGGTGAAAGAATGAACTTATAATTTTAAACATGATAAGTTATTTTTTTATGAATAATTTGCATTTTTTACATGTGAGCTATACTGATACAGGTTTGAATTGTATGAAATGTTCTTTATCATGGCAAATAGGCATGCACAGCTTTCCATTATAGGGGGTAAAATTAAGGAAAATAAAAATATGGGGGTTCTCCCCTCAGAATTTTTTGAAAATCTGCAACTCAAGGGGGAGGGGGGGGGGGGTCAGGACCCCTCTGAACCCGCCAAAGCTCCACATGATCATGATAGTATACATGGATTTCTTTAAAAATAAGACAATGAAATGTTACTTTTATGATGACTATACATGTTTGTTTCTAAAAATAATTTGTTCTAGAAAAAAATTGTTTTAATTTGCTTTGGGCGGTCACTCATATTAATGTAAAAGTTACACAATTCAACGAAAGGTTTTTTTTGTGAATAACCTGTTCCAACACAGATTTCAAATAAGTGTGTGTTCTCCCCAATTCAGACTGCAAAAATTATTAACTCTATACATGTATAGCTACCTTGACTGGCCACTATTGTGCTGACTTGTGGATTTTCCATTCCCAAATCTTGTAAGTTTGACTTGATATCAGAACATTGAGCCTTATATTGTGATAACACAGTAACTTGTTTTCTGGGGACATGGTACATATTTCGAAGGCTTGAGTAAATTCGTACCTGAAAAAAAAAAGAAACAAAACATAAACCTACCATAAATAATATTGTCCGACAAATTTTAGGAGGATTTGTGGAAATAGGATGGTTGAATGTAAGCACAGCATTTGGGCCATATGTTGATACCGTCGGCCTAGCGTTGGGCAGACAATCAGTGCTGCAGTCTAACCCCCCCCTCATGTCTTCAACTTAAGATACCAATTAAGGGCGCATCTTTCATGTGGTTGATCGTGTGGTATAATGCACTCACTCTTATTTACATGGCATTACAACTTGGTAATAAACCAGTTTAGTCTTTTCCAGTGCTTTTAATTTTTTTCAACTTGTTTGTATTTTAAATTAATATCAGTAGGCTATATAACTTCGTGTAAATTTAATTTTCAAAATTTACTTGTCAACATAAGCAGTCCCTTCAAATTAATTTTTTACAAAATTTTAACGAATCTTGTTGAACTGATTTTACTAATGTGGGGTGTCCAGTGACATTGTAACCTCTTATCTTTTTTCTTTACATATAAACATGTACAGCACCTCAAAAAACAACATTCTTTCGAAATATGCAATGCAAAAAGTCTGGATATGCTTTTTAGGGCAGAGGGCTGTGTTAAAAACAATTTGAGAGGATTGGATGAATATTGGAGACTGGAGAGCGTTTGAGAAAACGTTGTTCTTAAATATGCAAATTAGCCCATGGCGGCCATCTTGAATATGCAAATTAGTTGATTTTCAAACTCAATCAGGATAATTCATCAGAGGGTGTTCTGAAAAATGTCATGAAGATCGGGTGAATATTGACGACTGGAGAGCATTTACTTCGATTTTGGATATGCAAATTAGCCCATGACGGCCATTTTGGATATGCAAATTAACTGATTTTCAAACCTAAGCAGGCTGATTAATCAGAAGGTGTTCAGAAAAAAAATTACGAAGATCGGATTAATATAAATTGGCGACTAGAGAGCGTTCACGTCGATCTTGAATATGCAAATTAGCCCATGGCTGCCATCTTGGATATGCAAATTAGTTGATTTCCAAACTTAAGCAGGATAATCTATCAGAGGGTGTGCAGAAAAAAAATCACGAAGATTGGATGTATATTGGCGACTGGAGAGCGATCACGCTTTACATCGATCTTGCATATGCAAATTAGCCCATGGCTGCCATCTTGGATATAAATGCAAATTAGCTGATTTTCGAACTTAAGCAGGATAATCAGGATAATCCATCAAAGGATATTAAAAAAAAATCGTGCAGTTCAGATGAATATTGGCGACGTCGTCAAATTGTTGAAGAATAATAAAAATAATAACAACAATAAACAGCACTGAAACAATAAGTCTCCACCACATAGTGGGTGGAGATTTAATTTTTTTTATTAATTGATACAAGAGCAGACAGTAGTAAAATTTTAAGCTGCTTCACACTAATATTTTTTTATCACATTGTGTTTCCGGATTTCACACCACAAGTTACACTTGAGAGATCTCTAATTTTTTTCAAATTCGCAGCCATATATAGAGACATTAAAATCTGTTATAGACCTGTTCAGTCCTCTTTTGTCAAGCGGAGAGTACCAGTACTTTGAAACTAAAAGTAACCAGTTGCAATAACAGCAACCCCACCTCCCCCAACCTAGTTTCAGAATAAGTCCCAGAGATATGTTTCTAAAACTAGATTCAGCATACAGGGGGTATTTTAAAACTAGTTTCAGCTATTAACGACATGTGCATACATTTTTTATGTCATGGAAATTATATTATGAGGACATAGCTAAATCACAAGGATTCCTAGTACAGTTTGTAGCCCTATGTAAGCGGGTCAATGTATTTTTGTTCTAAATTATAAAAACAAAAATTGTGCCAGTTTCCATAGTAGTAGGTTATGTGAAACTACTACAAGTACACCATACTGGTCGGTTATGTTCGACTTATGGACAGCAGCAGATAGATATCATACTTGGGCCAAATTGGAATGACCTACAAAAGGTAGGCTGATAAAGTTTTAAAGAATATATGTAATAAACAATTGCTCACAACATGATCTCTTTCAGCAATGTTGCTCTTCGACCGTTCATTGCCATCTGATGTAGACACTGTGAGAGTCCGTTCTGCTCCTTCAACATGGCAGAAGACAAGAGGGAAAGACTTGTTTGGCCAAACACCATCAGGTATAAAATGATCATCCCATGATGGAAACTTGACATCTGGTGTAATTAGCTCTCCCTTATAAAACTCATATGATGGAAATTCACATATTTTTGGATGCTGGAACACAAACACAAATGCTCAGAATTTTGTCAATCTGCATACCAAATATCTTCCTACAAAATTTGAGTGTACATGTAATAACAAGCTTAAAAGAATAGTTTCAAAAAAAATATTTATTGTTTTCACAATCATCTTTTTTACCCTGGAAATAACAAATGACAAATTGCTTCAATGACAGGATATCAATTCATTCCATTTTTTTATATGTATGATGTATCAGGGATTGGCAAAGTTTTTGGAAACCGTATATAGAAAGTTTGGCTCAAGTATGATAGTATGAAAAAAAAATTTATACAGTTTTATATATGGTGTTAATAAAAAAAATATATGGGCAGCTCTATCTGGATGGGATATTGGATAACGGACAGGTTATTTTTCAAAAGCAAAATTATAAGTTATTTTCTTAAACCTCAAGGCCTTTAAGATACAGTACAGGTTAATAGCATCTCGGGATTTCATTCAGCTCGAGTAACTAACCAGATTACAAGACTATGGATACTACTCCAACAAAACACACAGGGAAAGCTGTTTTAAAGTTAGACCAACGTCTGCGATGCTGGCCCAGCATTAAACCAGCATTGGGTGAGTGTACAGTGTTTGCTGAGATAGCCCCCATGTCAATACATGTGTGAGGGTCAGCTGTTGCGAGCTCCCCGCAGTAACACAATCAATTAATTAGCTTTCATACTCAATGCCCATCTAAGAACATTGGTGGAACTATTAACTCATATATGTCGCTGAAGTATATGGGAGCTTGCTATGATTTGCAAACTTGCTCTTAATGCGGCATCGGGTATAAAATGCATATATAGTATTATCATGGAATACCTACCGGCACTATTGCATTGTGGGGAACCTATGTCCCACATATTTTAACAGTTTACTATACCTTCAACAGATCAATTAAATCAATTATAGTAGTAATATAATTAAAGGTGGATTAGGACGGAAATTCGGCATTTAAGTGAGAAAACGTAGATTATTTTCAAACCGTCATACATTTAAGGGACACCACATAAAAAGAAATGACTGGAGTTAAGGGCCACCTTTGTGCACATATAGGCTAAACTGGGCCAAGAGAACCTCTTGAGGATGGTGAGATGAATGATATGACATTGCACTCCAGACACAGGATTCGAAATTCGAGCCCTGTCGGTCTGGGGCCGAGCACGCTACTTCTCGGTCATTGGAGGTTCACTACAATATTGAATCTTTACGAGTGAGCAGGGAAGAAACGTTTTGTTTCTTTGAAATTTGAAGGCCAAAGTGGGGTTCTAACCCACGATCTCCAACTTCCCAAGCAGGCAGCTTTAACCACTGCACCAGGGCTCCTGCCCTGAGGACATCAAAAATTGCTGGCATCGGCACTCCCTCTCACTCATCTCATGTGTGACTGCAAATATTGCTGGCAGACCACAAAATTTCCCCACGTCCCCAATATTTTACTTTCTATTATTATCTCTTGAGAGCGCTACTAGTAGAATATTGCTACATTATGCAGACGTGTGTGCACAGTGTGCACAAACAACATGTACACGAAGCTAACAGCCCTAAGGCTGCTAGCCTTTATCTTGTACACAGGCGTCTAGACTTGTTCAAGTTGTTGTGTGTATAGAGCATAGGCCTAGCGCTGTTGTAGTCTAGATTAGACTACACATGGGGTTCTGGATGCACGATGTTTTACGATGATGATACACTAAAAAAATTGTTTTAAAACTACGATATGATTGGTAGCTGCCATCTTTAATTTCATTCTCCATAAATATAGTTTTAGAAAAATAATGCTCATAATCACTTTTCGGCACTATTGGTCATTTAATGTACAATAATGACATGTGTGTGGGGCATGGTTGGTTATTGAGTGTTTTCCTTCAGTCACCCGATAAGGGGATCTGGGCATGTCTATTCCTGAAAAAGTTATTGAGTGTGACCAAAAACAACAACTTTGCCCTAATTTTTAAAAAAGTTAATGCAGGCGATAAAAAAATAAAAACATAGGTGGAGCGATGTTTTTTATATCTCCTTAAATTAACTGTTATTTTTCAAATTGACATGTTTCTAATGCGCACACTGGACAGAAAAAACACTTATTTTCTTGGTAATGTGCATCCTTAATCTAATGCACTGCTCATCTAAAACTGAGAAGAAAAACAAAGTGACCTATATCAGTATCTGAATCAATACGACCACTGGCAATCAGAGGAGGTCGCAGCTTCCCTTGGATGATCACTGTAGACTAGTGCTTCCATACTATGCCGCACAGCATGCAAGAGTCGGAACAGATCTCTAATGACCTAAATACTATTACTAAGCAATTGCTCCTCTACCCCAGTTTTGGCCAATAATAAAACCATATTGGATTATATCGAGCGAATTACGTTAACATTGCAATCTGACTCAAGAAATGAGTTTATCATGACAAAATCATCAGGGAAAGTTGTATTCTTCAATTTTCGCAAATAAAAAAATGTCCCTAAGCATACCAGCTTTGCATGCAGCTGTTTTGTGACAAGTATAACCCAAAGGACAAAAAAAGCGAAAAAAACGTGGGTAAAATTTGTGAAGATCAGATGAATATTGGCGACTGTTGACATTGATTTGTAAGGGAGAGACAGGACTGCAATCTTGAATATTCTAATTAGCTTTCAAACCTAACCAGGGTAATCCATCAGTGTTCAGTGAAGAATTTGTGAAGATTGCATGAATATTGGTGACTGTAGAGCGTTTATGTCGTTGAATTGTTGAATGATAATTATAATAATAATAACAATAGACTTGTGCGGCAGGCTAGTAGGGTAAACAGGTTAATTAAACAAACAAGGAAACAAATACAAATAGATGGACATCATTTGGGATGACAATAGCCATCAGACAAATTGGGTGAGTGCTAAAAACCATCTATCATATTCAGTATGTATGCTTTAGTTGCCCAGTTCTGAAATCAAATGAATATACTACATGTATGTGGTTTTTGGATGAGAGTCCTGACCCTAATTTCAAGTGGCAGTAGCTATCTAATTAACACATAAATGCAGTCACCTACAAAGAGATGGCACATAAATATGATAAACAAAACTTACCATGCGGTATTGCTTATTCAACATGATTGCGCGATCTGAATAGCGTTCAAAAAGTGACTGATCAAGACCCAGACTTTTGGCTATGTTATTTTTGATGATGGGCTGTAGCTGTTTGTGATCACCCACAAGAATCACCTAAAATATTGGAGACAAACAACGATTAAGCATATGCAATACTTTAATTAACAAGATCACAGAAATCCAAGCACTCCCGTCTGGCATAGAAATTGACAATATACATGTATTGAAGAAATGAATCATTATGGAGTGTTAATTATGAGTACGGATTTGCCATATCAGACAGTTTATCCAGTTTAAAATTGAAATTTTGAAGGGTGTACCTTTCACCAAAACCTCATATTTCGTTTTATATTTGGCATCATAATTCCTAACAAACAGCACAAAATGTGTCTAAACCTATGTTTTCAGGGTCAAGGAATAAAAATAAAATTATTTCTATTGGATGGCTTCCTAAAAATTGCACAAGGATGCCATACACGCTCTACATTTCTAAAATAATTTTATTTTAAATCCTTGGCCTAGAAAATATAGTTTAACACATATTTTGTGCAGTTAGGAAAAAATATCGAAATTATTCACAACAATACATGTACCATTTTCATCAAGGTCAAATGTGAACGCAATCAAGATTTAATCATAATTAACCTGTATGTGAAGTTTAATGTGCATTCCAAAAATGCGAAACAATGCTAAAAGTGGAGGAGAGACGAACAGACAGATGCACTGCATGACGATCAAAAGGCATCCGCCATAATTGTCTAATTTTTCTATACTGTGGGAAATTCTCATAAATAAATGATTACCTGCTCAATATTTTTAAAGGTGAGCAGCGGTATCAGACATTCTGGCTCCATGCACATACCACATTCATCAATAATAACTTGTGTGACATTGGCACCAGTTACAAGGCGAGGACTAGCACTACATGCACAAGTACACAGTATGACGTCATACTTCTTTATCTCTTCTACAGAGGCATCTTTGATCAGTTTAGTATATTTCTCCACTTCAACATCAGTCACCATGTCAGGCTTATCTTGGTAGAGTTTAAATTTTTTATCAAAAGCTCTAATGTCCTTGTGAAAACTGTTGGACTCTTTTCTGATGAGATGGTGTAAAGCAATTTTTTTATACTGTTCTGAATCTAGTATATCATAGCGTCGTCCTCTCTTTTTAGCTGTAACATCTCTTGGTATGGGGAATACCTGATGTTCCAATGCATCACTGTACACACGAACTATCTTAGGGCACAGAAATCCCAGTCTTTCTTGTAGAAGATCTGCAAATACACAATACATGTACATCTATATATAGACAGAACTTGTTTGTATCCTTCTTCTTTCTTAATGTTACTTTAAAATTCTCATTATATATCACATATAACTCACTGTTCATAATTTTACCTATTTTAAAAAAAATTCACAGCGCAACAAACTGTAGCCATTTCTAGAGCAGTGGATTAAATTATCGCTAAAAGCTCAAGAACTGAATTTCTTGCCCTATAATCACCTGGAAACTATAAATTACACATACCTTTGTGGTTTTATTACAATTTTGTGACCATTTTGAATTTTTGGTTGTCAGAAAATCCAGCCACACATTTGTGTGAGGCATGGGGGCTATTTTTTCTTACTTATTGGTTGTAGAATACAAATAGATTATAAAACCAACCTTCAGAAGCAATGGTCATGGAATCATAAAATATGACCAAATTATTTTGTAATCAAATCGAAAATCAATTAGCAAAATATTTATACACCAATGGCAGGGTCTGATGGGAGCTAGGACCAAAAATTATTCAATAATTTATAAACAAGTTGTTCCCTGTATTGTCTTCAAGCAAGGTGGATACATGTAGACCTTAAAAGTAAGTTTAAAAGAGATTGAATTATAACCGGTGAATAATATTAGTGTGAATTTGTCTAATATATAGATACATTGATTTGTCATTTTATAAACAAATAAAATTTGTTATCAATGGCAATCGGTCAAACAAATTTTTGCAACTAGTTTGTTTGAAGTTTCTCACTAATTTTTGGTTTGAGAAAGGATGTTCACTGATGCTAATCCCTTATACCAATCCACCAAATACATTTGTTAATTGAAAATGGTCACTATTCTCTTGAAAATCACCGAACTGCAATCAAAACCTTTTCACTTCTCAGACAGGCAGGTACATATCTACCATACATACATAATCACAAGCGATTTCAAAAAGTGACTGAATTATTGATAGGTAGCCCTAACACAAAATCTGATTGAAACACTAATGTTTTTGTTGTCAAAAGTAAAACTTTACACACCCTCAGCTCACTTTCTGCTATGCTGTTTGGTGTTCACTTAATGTAATGATGTAATAAAGGCCTAAAATACATGCATGTGGTGTTATGAGTTGTTGCAGTGGTTTATTTTGTTACTTGACTATCCTATCATTATCTTGACATCTTGGCAGGCATCGTAGTTTGATCTGTGATACATCCAGTGCACTATTCTGTGATACTTGTTGTATCTACACTGAAGTATTTGTAAGTATTCTGGACAATAATGATAGCACTCACTAAGCTTCATGAAAACTGACTATAAGAGTGGTCCTGTTTTTGACAAAATGTAAAAATTATGCTAAAATTTTCCTTAATACACTTACTTGTGGCTACATCTACTGAGCTATTTGATGGTCCACAATACAAAACTTGACGCCTTCCACTACTTCCAATGACTTCTCTGATACTCTGGTTAACTCTTGTAAGCCAGTAGGCAACTTTCACTCCTGTTAATGTTTTTCCAGTACCTGTAAATTATAATGTTTTATACATGTACATGCAGTATATACTATCCAATAATCATTTGCAGATACAATACTACCTATCACCAGTGACCAAAAATAAAATAAAATTGCTGGTGATAACATAGACCTGAATTTTTCGATTCCAAAGATCTGATATGAAACAAGTATCGAGAATTAAAGAACAATCCCCAAAATTATCTCTGACACTTTAGCTAATTTTGGCATTTAGACTCGTTTCTAAAATGGTGACGACATGTATTCAACGAGAACCCTGCGGTTCTGTGCTTTACATAACTGCATGGTTTTGGAATTTTGTGTATAAACAGACTCAGACAAAGCTGTTATGACCACACAAGGACATACACTGTCCCTGTCTATGTCGCCAGATCACTGAAGCGTGTAGGCCTACAACTCATGGGATCCACATACACATGTAGCCTATACAATCAAGGCAAGGCCAGTGCCGCAGAGGTGCCACACGTGGGTGATAAGCTTCATTGGCTAAGCAGAAGCCAATTGTGTCATGCCCCCTCTAGTGATCATTGAGCCCAACAGCTATGACTACACGCACACGCGTGGATCATGCAGCAACCACGGCACCACGAGTGTTCATTAGCTAGGCAGATCGCCAATTATATCATCCCCCCTCTGGTTAATATTGATCTCAGTCGCTACGCTGATTGGTGAAGTAGAAGCAACGTCATCAGCTTCCTGGAATTTGTCAACAAACTCCCATGTGCACTGTCTGCCCTGACAACAAACTCCATGTGCCAGCGCTGGCTGCCGTGACGGTGTGTGTTAGGCTAATGCTAATGCATGATTTTTTGCAGAGTGCACGCGATGACTGTAAGGTTGCAGGCAGCTAAATTAATATTGCGGCATTGCGCTTGCATCAGCTTCTAAAAATAGCAACATGCTCAGAGGAGCACGTGTGGTCCACACGACCACAGACAGCTTGTCACACACTGCTTAGTTGAGTATTCAACTCATTCATTTTCATCATCATACACAGGAGACCAACTTTGTGGCCCAAAAGCTGTTTGTAATCCTGAATAAATAAATATGTTTTAAAAAAAAAAACTCACCGGCTGATGCGCGGAGAGCGCAGCGATATCATGAGTTGACAGCTGCAACTACACACTGTTGTGCAAAGCCAAACGACAGCATCTGCTTACTTGTAAATTACGCAGATACTGCCTTTTTGGCCTTGCACAGTGCTTGTTGGGATACTCTTCTGTCCCTAATAGACGAACCGGTTCGTTTGTTAAATGGCGGCCGATCTTGCAGGTTCGTTTGTTGTGCTCAGGTTCGTTTAATAGAAAATGAGTTTTAGATGACTGAAAAAAAAGTTTTTTAATTTCTAAAAACTACTTTCCGTGGACAAAATGAGAAAGATACTAACAGTGTTATGAATAACACACGCCGCAGCGGCCAGTAATTATCAGCTTTGCATGTCTACAAGCGCTACCATGCGGGTAATGAGTAAAACATACAGTAATGGGATTTTTTTTCAAACAGGCGCTTTTATTGTGGACAGGTGCTATTAATAAAAATAAAGGATTTTTCCAGCAGGTGCTTTTATTCCGAACGCTCTTCTATTAGGGATAGAAGAGTACATGAATGTCTTGCCGCAGAGTCTGTGTTGCCTTCACTAGCAGCACGGAATCATTGTGAGGGAAAACACAAGACTATGACCCAATGTTGGTGTAATGTTGGGCCAGCGTCATAGACAGTGGATCGACATTACCTCAACATTGCTTCAATGTTTCGTGCTAGCTGGGCAGCGGCTATCTATTGCTGGCAACCCCCACAGGCACAGTCTGTATTGTGTACGTTTCTGTACACTCTACCAGTAAACTGCACAGCAGTCAACACGTTATACATGTTATAGGTCTGGTAGTGTCGCGAACATGAGCTGTTTTAAGAGTCACTTTTTCATCCAAACAATGGTAGTCTCGCACTTCTCATGAACAAATAATGATCAGACCGGGTAGGTGGACAATAATCACTTTGTGTTGAGTGCTGAGCACAATAATTTGAGAGAAGAAATTCAAAACGTAAAAATCACGGCACCGAAAGATCCCATCGACTCTATTACTTTACTATGTATAGCAAAAACAAATAGCCTTAAATTATAAAGGTGATACATTTAGTGAAGTTATCTGCTTTAATAATAAAACATTAGGCAAAAATTATTTACTAAACCCATTGTAAAACTACTGGTCATGATTATCACAGTGGATTACATCACTCAGTTAAACGAGTTGTTTTGGCTAAATAAACCCGGCGTTGAAATGTAGAGGGTTAAATGTTGGGTGTGAATTGACCAAGTTCATGGTCGTTGTGCACGTTGGTGTGATCCCACGCTTCCGGACTGGGGTTGGCAGGGTGTTGGGGCGAAGCTGGTGGATTACCCTCAAAGGCTGGCTTGTTTCAAAAAAGCATCATAAGCCTATTAGAGGGATATGGTTAAGTTGATATTTTCTGTATAAAGAAATAACCTAATAATATCTACTGCATGCACTAGACAAAAATATATACGGCCAATTTGAGGGGAATAATCCTTACCTTTGAAATACTGGTGGCTGTGTTCAGCTAAAAATATCGTTATTTCTTTTCTTTTAATTATTTTATTGCATTTCTAGACCTTTTAAATATACATTTCAGATTTGGACAAGAAATTGTAATTTTGAACATGACAGATATACAAATTACGATTTTTGTGGGGTTTTTGACGGCCATTTAGAAAAAATGCTAATAGTTGGAATACAAAGGCCGATCTCACTTGTGTCTTTTGATCGATCGTTTTGAATGAACTTAAGGTAGCTCCATGCCAAAGGAATCATTTGCATCATGACTTGGAAGTCAATTTAAGTCACCTTAACTATATCCACCCTATGTACTTTAAAATTTTTTTGGTTACATCACTAACAGAATCATTCCTCATTCATGAGAGCAAAAAACCATTTGAGTTAGCTGTGCTTTTTTCACTGCATAATGTGCTTGTTAATGCATTTATTTTCTATCTATCCCACTTATACAGATTACTATTCTCTTTTTTTCATATAAAGATAACTTTGTTCTCTGTTAAAATTAAGCAATACAGCAGAACCTGCTATAAGAGGTTCATTTGTATACAAAATGCCATTTTGGGGAATGACCAAGTGGCCTCCCATAGGAGGTTGGATGCTCATAACAGTGGCTGCCCATAGCAGGTTCTACTGTATGTAAAAACATAAAGAGGCCTGTGATCCGTCAGATAATCTGTATCTACTATAAAATTTCACAATGTATAGGCTAGAACTTTTACACATATTCAACAACTAATTTCCAAACTCATTCAGAGCTGTATCTTTTGATCCCCTATGTGGGGGTATCCATTCCCTGCCATTACAGCTTCATATATTTGCATGAATACAATCTTTTGATGAACTGCATGCAAAATCAATTTTTTTGCCACATCTGGCATCAAAATCACCAGTTGCACCATAGCATTCCAATTCTCTGAATGCTTAACTCAGTTAAACTTGAATAATCACCATCACATGATTTACAGACAATTGTAGTGGATTTTGGTAAAATGTAGCAGATTATAATAGTTAATATATCATTTTTTAAATTATTTGAATTTATTTCTATAACAGCAAAATGATCACATTTAGTGGATACAACTCATGCCTTAATTTTATTTTTGATCAATACAGATAAGCCACCAGTGCCACGTTTAGCTCTTCTATGCAGAGATTTGCGTGTAATAGTCAGGTTCACTATTTCAATATCTATATTTTTGTTTAACTTGTTATATGATGTAGTTACCAGAAAGGAGTGTTGAATATCAAACAGTGATATCAAACAATAAAATGGTATGTTCATCAAAATGGTCCAGATCTCTAGTTATCCTATACGATGTCAGATTCATAAAGCATGTCATCGTACAAGTTTTGGGGAAATTAATTGCTGTTGTTATTTTCACCATCTATGCATTCTGCTTCCTCAATTACATCATGTGGGGCAAACAGAATTCGTTGTGAAATCTAGATGAGCAGTCTGATGTGAAGGGAAATCAAAATAACTACAGCGAGAATGACTAGAATATATACATGCTTGATCAAAGGCTGATGGCACACTCTTCCATTTACAATGACACATCCATCTGATAAAGAGCATGATTTTTTAAATTTCCTGAAGTAATTTTGACATTTGAATGCACTAGTGGTCTCACAGTCTGAAAACACATGGGAGATCTGCAAGTTCTAAAGAGTATTGTGCTGTGAAATCTCTGCCCAGTACACTTGTAATAATGAGCATGGCAATACTGTTTTCTGTTCAACATGACTGCCATCAACTACATAAGATTTGAAACTGATTATCATCTTTGAACTATATAAAATATGTGTATATTCACAAGATATATTTAGTCAGCAATGACTTGAATTTTTGTTCATAAAACATCTATCTTTCTATCTATTTTATGTGTTGCTACACATCAACCGAAATATTTTGCAGCTACTTGGTCTATAACCTAAAAAAAGTCACTACCACATGTTATTCATTATTGTTGATTTGCCGTAGAAAAGGAGTATGGATATGTGATAATTCATAAGAGTTACTTATCCTTCCTTTGTCTGTTGTACACCATATTTTTTAGTCAATCATTCAACTGTTAAAAAATGTTTTAAAATTGATTTTGTTTTTTTAGTGTATATGCGAGGCATGCACAATTGTCTCTCGCAACTCTTTATAATGAGTGACCTGTTTGTTTTTATAACTTTATATGAACTGCATACAGGGTGAGACATCAATAAAAGTATATCTATCTATCTATGAAGACAAAACAATCATGTTCAGGAAACAAGAACAGCCAACATCAAGTGAATTTATCAGTATGAAGGAACTTACAAAGGAATTCACAGCACAATACTCACTGATACTTTTAATTTGCGTGTGTTTACACATAACTGTAATAACACAGTACATTCAATGATCTGTGAAAGCTGAGAATCAAATACTTACGGAAAATGGAATGTTTGGCAATCAGAATTTTTGGATATCATGACGTTAATTTGCATGATAGGTTGATAATGGAGTAACATTTAAATGTTCCAAGAGAAGAAGGAGTATTATCTAACCATGTACATGTCTTCAATACAATAACAAGGATATATATTTCGTGTGGCCATGCATCTTGACTATTATACAAATCTGCCATAATCATTTTTACTTACCAGGTGGACCCTGAATTAAAGTAAATCTTTCTGTAATGGCTGCTGTGATAGCATCCTCTTGTTTTTCATTGTTTGGTGGAAGGTGATGATGATAATCTTCTATGTCGTTTCGTCTGCGTTCATCAGGGTTTGTGTTCAGTGGTAGACTAAGGGATTTCGGGTAATGATCTTTCCATTTTTTCACTAAAAAACACATCAGGTCAACTTATATCGCATGGCAAATATTGAAGTCTCCATCCTTTGTAATCAGTATCTGACAAAAAGTGCTTTAGAAAAAAGAAAATTCTCAAGAAAAAAAAATAAAAATTGACATAGAAAAATATCAAGGTAAATGATTACTGATTAAATGGAAGAGCAAAATAAAATTAATGTGAAAACAAGCCAGTTTGTAGGGTGAGCATTGCAGCATTGCAGGGTGCTGGATAAAGATATGGGAGGTCAAAGTAGAGGGAGAAATGAAACTTGGAGGTATGTGTAAGGAGAGGCCAACTCGCCAGTAACCCCTTATTTTTCCTGTGGGCTAACAAAGTTGACATCAAATATAGCCCACATTGTGATTATAAGAGCTAAGCTAACCTAACTTGAATAATTTACAATTTTATCATAATATTATTCGGACCTATATGTTATCTCTATGGCTTCACGAGTATAAAATACATTGTTAACTGATAATCCCCTATTCAGTGTATGAACTATTATTAACTTCTGTACCTGAATTTCATGATTACTTTCTGAATGTATATATACAGATATATAGTATGTCATAATTTGTCAGATTTCCATAACTTTCCAAACTAGAAGTTAATGTTTACCATGTAAACACCCAAGAAGGCTCTCCCTCGCACTTTTTACATAAAAGTTATAACTTCATTATAATTTTACAAGATAATCATTTTGTACATATGATTATCAAGTAATATTATGAGGCAGAGGCTAGCAGCTTTAGGGTGACAAGGTACTATTTCAACCCAAGCCAGTATGTTTCTCAACTTGATAAATACTTTCTGAAAAATTAATGCAGTCTAGAAATTAATACTACTATGCAGCATGTTGAATATTGAGTAGGCCCTATATCAGATAAGCGGCTTCGAGGTTATCAGGGTGACAAGGTCCTGATATGACGAAAAAAGATTAAAGATGGCCGCCACGATAAAATATTTTTCAAAACTTTATGAAAAATTGATGCAGCTTGGAAAGTAATGCCAGTTATCAGTTTCTGGAACACCAAATGAATCCGAGAAGTGGCTTTGTAGATATGAGGGTGACAAGGTACATGTATGTGTGCAGCCATACGCGGCAGTGGTGGCGCCGGCGTACGAAACCGTACAAAAACAAAAAGCCTCCCCCTGGCAGGGGGAACCTTAAATATATAGGATTGAATGGGCTCCTTGTATTTGATGTGGGAGACCAAATTAGCATCTGAGGGGCCCACATGGCTGCCAGAGTATTAGTGGGTATCCTCATCCCTGGGTCACTATATAACTCTTAGCAGAAGCATTTCTTTAACTAGAAGTTTATCAACCTCATACACATATATCCTTAGAAGTAGTGAATGGGCAGACTAGTAGCCTAGCCTAGCCTAGCCTTAATTCAGTTGTATCTATTAGGTACTGGTGATAATAAAATAGAATATTCTTTCATAAATTGGTGTTGTTTCAATTTGCAAATGAGTAAAAAGGTATTTAACTACATGTATACTATTTGATAAGCACGGGAAACTAAATCATTGGCTTATATGTCTTGAATAAGAGTCTTGAAATAATAATATTATCAAAATGAAATGAATCGGGCTTTAGGCCACCTTTGTGCACATATAGGCTAAACTGGGCCAGGAGAACCTCCTGAGGATGATAATATTATCAAGTTAATATAACTTACATGATGTTGGCATTGGATGACCAAGGGCTATATTCTTGCACATTTCTGTAGCCTTTTCAATATTGATGACGGCATCCTCCATTCTTCTATATGCATAATGTTTATTATTCATTATTTGAATAAAAAAAACAAAATTCAATGTACAGATCTATATTATACAACTATGAAAACATTTGAAGAAAGATAAATTATTTAACCATGTTAACTCCCAATTATTCAAATTAATATTTACATTGTATGAATTAGTTCAAAAATACTTCATGTTTCACATCCCTGTCCCTTTAACCTTTAGTACAAAATATATAAATAAATTTGAATCAACAGTACAGAATTCAGGTTGAAATGGGACTTTGAAGGACCATGTATTCCCTTGGAAATTAGCCAACATTAGCAATACCTAACTAAAAAAATAGTTGTTTGGAATGAACACAAAAAGCCTCTATAACAACATTATCAGCAACTATATTGAAATGTCCACTTTCCCACAAGCCTTCCCCTGAACATATACTTCCAAATTTAAAATTGTATAATTTATAATATTAAAAATAAACAACTAACAAATACAAAAAGTAATATGTGATATATAATTCATGCACAATTAAGATCATGTTACCACACCTTTACGTATGTCACAGTTTATAACTAATCCCAGTCAACACAAACATTGGCATGATGATATTATCACTCCATACATTTGGGCTATTGGAAATTCCTCATCTGGTAAATGAGGCTTACATTTACAACTACTTGCAGTGTGAAGTGTGTGCAGTGCGTGCAGTGTCCAGTGTTTTGACCAAGCTACATGCCAGTAAGTTTTGCATAAAAAGTGGTAAAATTGTATTGACATTGAAACTAATGGTGACGACTGGCTACGTTTTGATTTAGCATCAGCAGATCTTGATGATCATGGGGGGTGATCAAGATCTGCTGATGATAGATTGAAATATTGTCAATCATTTCAGTTTTAGCTGATTAGCTACAAAGTTACAAATCTCACCACATTCTACATGAACCTTGGAATCATGAACAACATATTCTCTATTAATTTTTGTATATTTTAGATACATGTTGTAATAAAAAATTACCAAAATATTGTGCACTTCTGCTAAATCTCATATAACCTACATCAATTAATGATAATGATAATGTAATTCAATATAACCCAAGCCCTAATAGTACTAATATTTGTAGGAAAGTAAACTAACCTGTCAGGAAGTGTCTTGTTGATGAGTTCAATGTGAGCTTTATTCTTCTTACGAATCAACAATTCTTCTGGAACCTTCTCACTGCTATGATGTATGTTGAACAATACGGTGATTGTATCATTTTCTTTATCTTTCTTTTTTGTCTCTGCGATTGAGGCTTTCTCCTGTACAGCATGGCCAACCCATACATTCCCAGCTTTCTCCAGGGGCACTCGTAGGCACATGTAGTCATGATCTTCACAATCTTCGTCTTTGGAATTTTTGGTAAATTTTATCATCCTTTTACGACAAAATTCCTTGGAAAATTTACATTTCCCCATCAGCTTTCCATCTGGCCCCATGTAGAGATATATATGACAGTTGTTGATAATTATTGGATCTCCTTCGCTAACTGCTTTGCAGGCAGCCTCCATGCTTAGTACTGGCAACATGATATCCTGGTAGCTCTTTACACTTTTGTATTGCTTCTTAAGATTTGTTACTGCAACAGTTGCAAAACAACCAATAGGATCATCAGCATGATTCACACAAATGTCTAAGTCTGAAGTCATACCAAGTAATCCTAGACAAGGCTGTAGCAAACCCTTAGTCATTCGGGCTATGATTTGGACGCGCATAGCACAACCTTCATTTAGATTCAACTCAAACTGACAATGGTGTTTGACAATTGTTTCATTATTTTTAACTTCAGAAGTAAGCTGGCGGACAAAGTTCATTCTGTTATCAGCAGAATACTCAGCATTATCCAGCATAGATTTCACATACTTTTGAAGATGTTTACCCTCTTTTAATTTCAAGGCCTTTAGAATATTTTTCCAAGCATTTGCCTTTACTTTCATAATGTTTGCATATGGGTCAAGTTCGACAGGGTTCATTGCTTCTCTTGCAGTCCTGGCATATGGGTGGAAACTTCTTTCATCATAAATTCGCTTTTTCCACTCTAGTCCGATACCGCCCATGTCCAGTAATTCAGGTTTTTTGGATACATCCAGCTTATTAAACAACAATTCTCTCTGTGATCTCTTCATTTGGGGCAATAAAGGCAATATGAGATTTGCTTTACTGTCATCAACCTCACTGACTATAGCATCCATGCGCATTGCCTCCGTTGTCAGCTTACATGAGATGTGTAGTGTGATGGTAGCTCTACTGTATTGCTTGCTACGTCTGTTTATAGTGTTAACATGCTCACATAGTCTATTGATCTCTGATAAACTGTACGGACATTCGTTATTATCTTCTAAAAGAGCAGTTTTCACCATGCGATGTATGACAATATCCATGTAACGGCGGATTGGAGAGGTAAATTGTGTGTAATGAGACACATTCAAAGAAAAATGTTTTAGTTCATCGTCTTGCATGTAGGCAGAAGGTACAAATTCAGCTGGATTCATTAGATCAAACCATGAGTTCATGGCTATGGCATGCAACGGATGTATTTGTTCCGTTGTTATCAGCTGACGTAGCTTTTTTATATCCCCTGTGTCAATTGCCAACCTCAAAGAGCCCAAAGTTCTATGCAGTAGTAAAACATTATCATCTGACATTTTCTCTCGTGGCAAACATGCAAATTGTGAGAAGTAGAGTGAATGAGGCAGTATGCTTTTAAATTTATCTGTCCATTCACCAAGACGTGTTTCTTCAGGGGATACCTGCCTTCTAATCGGTGTGTAGTCAGGATAACTCTTCATTAGGAAGTCTGCAACTGTACGGTTTGTGAGTAGCATCAGCTCTTCAATCATGCTGTGGGCTTCAACATTCTCCTCTACCACAAATTTCACATCATCATCTTCTAGTTCAGTGAAGAACCGGGTGTCTTGAATACGGTCTTCCCGCATTTTAGCAGTAATCCTCTCAATCATTCTTATATCTTCTGCTACTGTTTCTGAAATATTGGAAGGCTTGGTTCCTTTTATGCAGATAGCTGCTTCTTCATATGTCATCTTAGCCTTGCTATGTATCACACTTTTCATAATTTTGTAATCTTCTACTTTGCCATCTTCTCTAATTGTGAACAATATACTCATTGTCAGCCGATCTTTATTGGCAACAAGGCTGCAGATGCCTTTACTGAAAGTGTCTGGTAGCATATGGTGGGGTTGGTTGCCGTGAGGATAATATGTTGTGGCCCTATATTTTGCTTCATCATCAATGATTTCACCTTTTGAAACAAAGTAGCTTACATCAGCAATATGTACCCCTACTTCATACACATCTCTCTTTAGTTTTATAATGGAAACAGCATCATCAATGTCCAGACAGTCTACAGGATCAATTGTGAATGTGTTGAGTTCCCTCAAGTCTTTCCTTTGAGTAATTTCCTCATTCATAGCTTTTTCCATAAGAGAAATTGAATCTTTAGCACTGGTGCGACATTCTTCACTGTGTAATATTGGAGGAACTTGGTACATTAGGTCCAGGACTTTTTTACCTTTACTGAAATCCTTTCCGGCGGGCAATACCTGACATACATAACCAAACGGATATGTAAATTGATCGCCCCACTTGAGGTATTTGACAACAAATAAAACTCTGTCTCTGTCCTGCTTATCTACTTTCACCAGACACTGCACGTTGAAATACTCCTCATCATATGTGTGGACATCTACATAATTGTTTCTCTTGTCTCCATCGTTTTGGTCTCTGGTGCAAGCATCGTGTACATGTATCTTTGGAGCAGTGCCACAAATAGGCCTCATCAGGCAACTCAGGTAATTATCTACTGTACAAATAAAGATATGCTCCTGTCTTCTCACTTTCTGCTTTAAAACACCAATCACTTTTCCTCTCATTACAGTCTTCTCATCATCCAGTACTTTTGTCTCCATTACATGAACCACAACCTCATCTCCTTCAAAAGTTTTCCCACAATTCATGCGTCCTCTTACTTCTATTTTTTGTTTTTTGTCAATTGTTTCACAAATTGCTTTTTGTGTGCCTTCCAGATGAATGGTACAGTGCTTGTATTTTTCAGGCTCTTCATTCAGCTCTTCTTGTAATTCTGATACATTATATACTTCATAGTAGCCTGTGGGAGATGGGTCCTCTTGCAAATCTTCATTACAATCTCGATCAATATTACTAAACGCGGGAAGCAGCGTTTCTAGTTCAGGACAGCTTCCCATATACTTTAGATGACGGCCATCCTCAATATCATCATAAGTAATAACTTGTACATCTGAAGGCATATTATTAGAATTTCTGATTCCTTGTTGTTTGAGTTCCTCAGATTTCTGTTTGATAAGATTAATCCAATCATGAATGCCTTTGATTTCCTCACATATGATTTGGTGTGAAAAGCCTTTAGCTTCCAAATCATGAATAGCTGTTATAATGTCTGAATCTTCTGGTACCATTGAGTAGCTACTTCCCTTGGGATGTATAAATATTAAGTTATCTTTGTTTTGGAAAAATAGCTGATTATTATTGTCCCATGGATGTCCTTTACTACATTCAGGACTATGCGTTTTCTTCACTAAGTCTTTATGAGCCACTCCATTATTATCTTTAATACAAGGTCCACAAAGCTGCAGATATGTTCCACTTCTCTTTCTTAACACCTGGCCTATCGAATAACGCAAGCACAATCTAGTGTGCTTGATATCATGGAAAAGATTTTCCAATACTGAACGATCTTTCTGCAGATTAAATATTTTTGTTTCAACCTCTGTTTTAGCATACTCTTGATCTGTTTCAGGTGAACGATCAGAAGGGATTGGCCACACTTGAAGCAAGATATTATTGTTGTCTGTTACACGAGGTAGATTAAACATTAAATGATCTTGGCAGCAAGCATGTTCCACTTCAACCTTCACATACTGTCCATTTACTTCCCCAGGTCGAAAACACTGAAGGCAAGAAAGCTTCCATTCACCTTTGGTGGTAAACTCGTCAAAGTACTTTTTAGAGGCCCACTTGGGTCTCTTGTCAGGTATTCCTGTGAAAAATGAAAGAGTGATTTAGGTGAATGAAACATCAAATTGTCAGTTACATTCATAGAAAGCAAATACAGTAATACATAGAGACTTTGGTTATTAACTGCTACATTATATAATCCTAAATATAAACTTGATGTCAGTAAAAAATAATTATATATGTACAACTTGAAAAAAAATAATGTCAATGTTGCAAATATAATGCTTATTTAACTTAATTTTTTTTTTTTGAAGGACAAATAGAAAGGCTAGCAGGGCACGTCAGCGACAGAATTAGGCCTCAGCCTCTAATCATCATTAAAAGAGAAAATCATTTGAAAAAAACAACGGACACAACGCATCAAAAAAATGGTTCTAGACATGGTTCAGATATCTCGTCACATCAAGGTGACATAGTTACCTTTTACAATTATATATATACATTTTTGAGAGCAGTAAAAAACTTCTTTATAAGAATTACAAAGAAGAGCCCTTTCAAATGGTTCAGATAACTTCATCAATGATGGGGATGATTAGCCCTTGTCCTAACTGCTACGCCCATATATATATTTTAAACCAAATGATATGTCACTGGAATGAATAATATAGTTTGTAGTAGATGCTCAATTAGTCAAATAATTCAATTCAGAAGAAGTATATTTTCACAAAATAAAATATTTGAAGCTGTAAATTTTGTTAGCAATTCCAGCTTCAAATGACAAAAAATACAATTGAAACAATTCAGCAGGACAAGGGTTAATGACTAAGAAAATATACAGGCCTAACCCTTAAAGCGCTGAACTTTTTTTTATAAACAATGGAGATCAAAAGGTTTTCTTCGATTTTAAATCATCATAATTGTCTCAGTCATCTCTTTCCGATTCATTTGAATACCTATGTGATGGGTCTACAGCCATTAGAAATATGTTTACTTTTACAGTGCGTCTACAGACGTCAGATTCTGACGACTAAAGTCGACCCCCGCGCTGTAAGGGCTAATACCTTTCTGATCTCGAGCCAGTCTTGGAGGCAGTGGCCTGGCTCTTCTTGAATTCTGTTGTTGGCTACCATTTTGAATGTGCCCGTCTTCCTGTTGCTTATGAAAGCTTTGCTTTTTATATCTTGGCGCCCGATCAGGGGGTAGTTGTTCTCTCCGTTTCAAAGCTTGTCCTCTCTGCTGTTGTCCTTGCGGTACATGACTGTTGTGCAGAGGTCTAATTTGTTTCTGTGGTGTTCTTAAATTTCTATCATCAAATTGTCGATGCCTACTATGTGATTCCTTGGCTTCGACCCATACTGAATCTCTCTGACATGTGGCCTGGCTATACAGCAACTTCTCTGGGTTCTCACTGTCAACATTAAATGAAATTCCCTGATCACCCATTAAAATTAGGTGCATAAATCTTATTATCCAAATGTATCTATTTACAATAATGCTAATATGGGTGGTTAGGTTTTTTGGTTTTACATCATTTTCTAAACAATGAGCAAGTAGTAACAAGTGACTGAACAACTGACAATTAAATGCTTTACCCTGTTTACATTTTCAACTCATAGAGAAGTGTGTGTGCCCCACATTTTGCGCACATTGAGTGTTCTCACGCATTTTGTTTATAGTAATACAGCAAATTACAGTAGGCCCCATATAATACTGTTTTATTTAGATCACTATACTGGAGAAAAATATGATTTGTTAATGCATGAGAAAAAACACAAAATAATGATTGACATTTTAATTAGGGTTAATTCAATTTATATGTAGGCGTATATAGTAGGTACTATTCCCGCGATCAAAAGCACATACCAGAGGCACCAGTCAGTGCTTAGAAGCGATAGGTGTGAGATTCCGTTCACACGAATACGGGACAATGAAGTGTTATATGTCAGCAGCTTAATATCATGCGAATGTGCGTGAAACTCATGGATATCCGATGACATTGTTAACCTAAGTTGTGCTGCATGTTATGGTTTGACTTCCAACTCATGAGTCAAACTTGAGATCAAGGCAAATAGTGGTACATTGTAGTTTGTACATCGGGAGTCTGCACTGGGCCTAAATCTCTATGTAAAATAATATTGTTGTCCAACTAGTTTTTGCAACGCTGGTCCAACATTTTACCAGCAATGGATTTCGTACCTGATGAGTTATTATTTCATTGTAATTATTGCTTGATCACTCATTGGTAAATTTTCGTTTTGTGTCAGACATAGTGTATGCTACAAGAGTGAGTCAGACGTTGGTTCAGTGGTTGATCAATGCGAATGCTGAAGATTAATAAACGCTGGGCTAACTGCTTTTGTTTACTGGTATAAACAAGGCAATTTTAAATTTGTAGGCCTATTGATCAACATGTTCTGTTGCATACCCCAATTAGTAGATCCCCCCAGCCCTACCCAGTGTTTTATCCCCGTCACGCTTTCCCGTCTTTCTTTAACAGTCACAATGTCTGATAAATTAGCGATTTGGGGAAAACATATGACAAAAGTAACATTGGGACTTCAAAACCAGTGGTGGATGGCAAATGCTGCGGATGGCATTGTACCGCGCTAATTAACATTGGGCCTAAAAAAAATATTGTTTGATTTCCGACCGACCCTATCAAAACATGTGCGACTCAAATTTATTTTATTGGATATTCAACAAAAAAAAATCAACAAAAATTTTTTATAATTTTTTTTTAGGAAAACCATAAGTTAAATGGTTAAGAGATGAGTTACCGACTGTAATCTGTAAAAAAACTTACGTAAAGGAGAGGGGGGGGGGTCAAAAAGCGGCCAAAAAACAAAAAAAATCATTACATAATGTACAGATAAGACATGCATGAAAGTGAATTTGGGGCCAAGTGTGATAAAAAAAAATCTTTTCTACCGATTGGTTGAAGTGACAAAAAATAAAATAAAAAATAAAATAAATTTCTTACCTACCCACTGATAAAATGACAACAAATCGGAAACAAACATACATTTTTTTTCGGCCTTGGTGGAAATGCGTTCCAACATTTTACTTGGCATAAGGCGGGGTTGGCATTATAACCGGGGGCAATACGGCGGGGGGAGCACTGTATATCTATAAAATTTGTTTGCGTAATATGAGATATTTTATCTATTAATAATTTTCAACTATCATGCAATGAGATATCCTTCCGTAAGAGCCAACCTCAAGAACCGACACTTATTTTATATTGATTCTGTGCAAAAATTATTAAATTCCCTGATTTTAATAATGTTTTTATAAAACTTCTTCACTGGAAAACATGATTTTGTCTTGACTAGAAAAGATGATCTAACTTTTCGAGATTATCCCTGATTTCCAGCGTGGATGCGAATTTTGAGGTCCTCTCCATTGAATTCGGCATTTTATCTTCATGATTTCTCTTCCTTTTTCCTGGAATGAAATTATGTATTACAGTGCATAAAATTTAACAAGGTGTTACACACACATGTGACCCTCTATGCAAAAAAGTATATTACTGTAAAAAATTATATGATATAGAAATATGCCACAGCATTGTCCCTCTACATGGCGAACACAAGACTGAGCATATGCTGGTTCAATGTTAGAAGAGGATCGCAGAGGGTACAGAGCACTAAAACATTATAGCCAGTGAATAGGAGTCATTTTAGCAATGTTGGCCTGCCGTCTATGACACTGGCCCAACATTAAACCAGCATTGGTTCACTCCAGAGTAGGCTCAATGCCGTCGTTTGACAATCGTCATGTCTGGCTGCTTTTGTGACACTGTGGAGACTAGCATGTAGTATTATGCACATTATGCAGCCTATGTATCATAATAAAAACTGTAAAGTCTTGATTTCACTCCCTATGTGCTTGATATCAAACTACTTTCAGTTTGAATAAATGTTTCTGGTTAATAACCTGTGATATACTTTAGCCGATATAATGGCCACTGATCACGCGGTCACAAGGATTGACTGTTAGTGTTAATGACACAACTATTGACTTTCCTGCGAATCTGAACCGCTACACGGAATTGATGATATTTACAAGTGGATATTTATATGTACACCCTATTCAAAGGGAGCATATAATCTATGTCTCTAGCATGAATAAAGGCCTATTTCAGCCTAGTGAGTGCTATATACCGCAAAGGGGTAAATTTTTAGCAATTACGATAACTACCGGTAGATATTATATGTGTGCAATATGGTGACATAAGTACAAAAAAGCCATTTTATTGTGGATATATATATATAATGAGCATGTATTCTTAGGATGAAGAGCTATTAAAAATATAGGCAGTGGCTAATCGTATGTGACTCTTTATAGTGAAAATTTAGCCAGCCTTGTTTACAGAATGACAGTATTCCACTAACTGCAATTATAACTCTGCCGTACAAATATCCACTCCGTTAAATATATAGCACACATGTTTGAAACCACAGATATCCAAAACAAAACAACTGTACACCTACTATTTTTCTTTTTCTTGTTAAAATTCTGTTTTATCTGGGCTGCATAAGTTTGTTTCTATAAAAAAAATGGTAAGTTTTTACACATTTAATTCTGATGTTCATAGTAAAACTAGATTATCATTTCCTAAAGAAAGCATACTTCAACCAGTAGACACAAAATCTAGCGTAAGCCATTGTTGGTTTAATGTTAGCCCATCATGTGCAATGCTGGCCCAACATTAAACCAGCATTGGTTTAATGTGGTATGTCTGCTGGAAAGAAATGCACAAGGAGTGATAACATTTAACAAGAAAAAAAAACAATTATAGAGTTAATTATTTTGACTGGCCATTACCTGAGATATTGCAATGCTCCAGCATTTGTTTTTCTATCAATTTTTTTGTGTATTTGCAGTTGGTTATATTTTCTTCGAAATGATACATTTGAAATCCCCAGGATCATAACCTGGTATTGATAATTCTTGTACAATTCAACAAAATGTAAAGAACTAGAAATTATAAGAATTAAATATGTTTAAATTATTTTGACTGACCATTACCTGAGATATTGCAATGCTTCAGCATTTGCTTTTCTATCAAATAATTGTGTTTTTGCAGTTGGTAATATTTTCTTCGAAATGATACATTTGAAATTCCCAGGATCATAACCTGGTATTGATAATTTAAGCTTGTACGATTCAACAAAATGTAAAGAATAAAAACCTTTATTGTGTCATTATATTGACTATTTCCATCTCCAGTAAAGTCCTCACTGTATGTGGACACATTAGACATACTACATGTACTACCAGTGCTAACAGTCCTACTCCTCTGGCTGCTAGCTTCAGTTTCCAAGCTGTCATTCCGTTTTCTAGTTTCTTCGTCAAGTATATTATTTAGATCGAAGATCATCTTCTCCAGTGGTGCACTCTACAAAAAAATAGTATAGTTTTTATTAAAGCCGACATCTTCGCTTAAATAGCATGTCACCTTGTATGTACACTGCCTTTTACCTTAGTTTGTGAACGCTCCGCGAAGTGAACCCCTTGCATGTCAACAGATGCATGAGACCAATTTCCCATATTCTTGAGGTGTACATCGGATTCAGAAACACTTCGTATGGTACGATACAGTGTACATACAAGGTGACATGCTATTTAACCCTTTAACTGCCAAATTTTTCAATTGGAATTTTCACCCACTTGCAGTTGTGTCTCGCTGACGCGATCCACAACTTCAAGTGAGTGAAAATTATTCAGATTTGACAAAATGGAGGTCTACTATTTTTTCAAATTTTGCTGATTGGTGTCACGATTTATGTTCAACACGTTTAAAAACTAATAGCAATGTGCTAATAAAAAAATATTAAAAAACAAATAGAATTGGTACCTGCGGTTTAAGTGAAAATGCCAGCTTCAACAACCAATGTTCGTAAGGAACAGAAAATTTTGGTCCAAATGATGGCCATTTTTTACCCTTACACTGCTGCATAAAATTTGCAACATGTGTGGTTTCCCACTAAGTAATATCTGGCATGTTTTTTCTCCAAAAAAACATCTGATGAACAACTGATACTAACAGCCATTATATTACAAAATCAGTCAGTGAGCCATCTTTAAAGCGCAAATAGAAAGACACCACAAAACGAAAAATTTAAAAAAAATATATATATAAAAAAATTAAATTACTATAGTCGCCCACAGCAGGCTGCACTTGGTTTATTTTTTGTGCGACTATAGTCACCCATAGCAGTGTATAAAGGGTTACTCAAACGCATCAAGCAAGTTTGTAGGGTGAACATGTGTGACAGAACTAGATGAAAAAGGAGAGGTCTCATGCAAAAACAGTACACTTAAGGGGAAATGCCTAATAAGTTATTCTTACCAACATATATAAATATAATAACATTCATCAGTCATGATCCTTTGGGTTAATTCAAATATTATACATCTGTCGATCATGCTGTGATACTGATCAAAATATGTTACAATAGAAATTCAGTTCAGTCAATTTTTTTTTACAACTAGACTATGATTCATGACTGGAAAGAATTAATTAGAGCTATCATATCATTAAACTAGCATCGGAACAACCTATTTAAAATATGTTTTCTTAGCTATTCAGTGGTCTCTGAATGAACATACATGCAATTCTAATTGATCTCTCATATTTTTATACAATATGTCAGCAATTCACTACCTTCTCAACGATACTAAGTGATCGCTGTGCAAAATCCAATGATTGACGGAAATGTCCTAAGTAGAATTTTATGGTAGCTGCCAGCTGTAAAACAGCTGGGTCATCCATGGCACTGCAATCTAGAGCTAACAACATAGACATAAATAGATATATAGTTATCATGCAGACAAGTACATCAAAACATGGCACATAGATTTTAATTATTTAGTGTATGTCATCCGGTTTGTTCGAATTGTTGATACCCAACAATAAACATAGACACAATAGATTAGTCACTTACCATCATGGATATCCTTATCTGCCAGTTGGAGAAGGGGGAGCATCTGTTTAAAAAAAATATATACATATTGGTGGTTTCTAAAAGCAAAAGCCAATGCTATAGATACAATTTATATGATGCTTAGTGGATTTCACTGCAAAAGGTCCTTTTAAATATTTATAAACAAATAAACTTTTTATTACGATTTGCATGCATATTGGCTCAATTGATTTGAAAATAATGTTGCTGAATAGTGAATATTGGGAATAGTAAGTTTCCCCATAGTATTTATAACGTTTGTACATACTTAAAGCTGCATAACTGTTTTGTTTATTTTATTCAAAAGAATAATCCATGGAGAATGGTGATTTGAATTCTTATTTTACTGCTCCGGTTACTGAGTTTATTAATGATTTAAGTTTGTTGCTTTTTATTATTGTTTCCCCACCAAAACAAACCTGATCACAGCGGAGTAAGACACACTGTCTGTATTATCAGGACACTAAAAGTACCAAGTGGCAGATAACTGTCATCATTGAAAAAAGAGTGGAAAAGTTTTAAAATTATTCTTATTTTTCAAGTGATCATAGATACATTTCACAGTACACAGTGTATTATCTCATGTCATTTAGACATATCTAGGAGATATTACTTTGCCTGATATGGGTGATATCTGCATATAATGTATGTCATGTTTAATTTAGGTATCAGTATGGAGAATGTCACTCACTTGAAAAATAGGAGTATTGTACTTTTAATTGTGGGCCAGCATCTGAGCCTTTGGCCCGTCATTAAGACACTCTCCCCCGACCGTGGGAAATTGTAGTGGAATTATCACCAGATTCAGTGAAATAAATAAACTTTTTCACTCTTTTGATTTTCATGATTTTCTTGAAGAACATTTGCAGGTTTTTTTATTTGATGCAGGCCTCACGGGCATTTCAAAATATAGTGACAATGCTATTTCATCGTTAGTCATCACATGTAGTGATATAAATTGTGATATGCTGCAAAATAAAATAATTGTAAAACAAGCAGCCTTTACTGTACCGGTACCTGAGTTCCCAGAAAGCAAGGGACATTTACCCATTGATGGGTCAATTCTGTACCAGCTTATTAGAAGCTGTACCAACATTGAAACATCAATGGGTCAGTGACTCGTGCTTATTATAGGGGTTGGCCTAGTCTTAGGACACCAACCGGTGGTTAGTGTGAGCTTGGCATCCCAGCCAACATGAGGCAATGATCCGATGTCGGACTAATTCGGGCACAACGTCTACGGCTCTGGCCCAACGTTAGACCAATGCGGCGAAACGTCTCGTGTTTGTTATTAAGGGGTTTGATGCTGGTCTAATGTAACATTATATAGGCCCATAATTGTGTACTATTACGTGTATATTGTACACAGACAGACCGATTTACCACACCATATATTTTGATGGTGTGTCGCGTCGTGATCTAATCCAGCTACATTTACATCGATTTTGTACATTTATACAGCCTTTAAAAATATATTAATGATTGTTTTGAACAGTTTAGGTTATTTATTTTGAAATGAACAGAACTGTTATGCAGCTTTAACCTTGCAGTGATTTTGTCTTGAAATAAAGCTTAGAATGTATTTAAATGTTAAAATGTCATACAATTTCAGGGTTTATGTTCAAGCATGTACTGAATATTTGTGAAGCATTCACTCAAAACCTTGATTTTGATTTCCAAAAGTTGTTCATGTGGCTGTAACCATGATAGTCTTAGTATTAGAACAGATTTTCACAAAATTTGCAACCAAATGATCAGGACATTACATGTGACTTTCTGGAATAGCAAAAATAAATGTCAGACTTATGTGTGTCAGATGATCTCATAAATGGTCAAACACAAATTAATTGAATTTGCATACTTCTGAAGAACACATACTTACATACAAGTTTTTAAGAGATATTTTTAATCTACTTTTTAAAAATAATTAAATCAATATGCATATACCTAATTCAATTGAGCTATCCTTCTGAAACCTCTATACCAGATCATTCTTAACAAAGGGCTCCCAGAGAAAAAATTGAAACAAACTTTAAGCGATTTTTTTTTAATTAGTTGGTTGACAAGACCGCCGAGTCACGAAAACGCAAAATCCGAAAAAAATTAAAATTGAAAAAACATATTTTTTTATTGCCGCGACCCTGTGTTTGCCAGTGAATAGCTAAACCTGCAAGTACATTTAGATGAACACAGATTGTTTTAATTAAAAAAGGTTTCTTCACAGCCTGCCAGTTTTGGATTTGTATTTTTTTCTACCATACGACCACTAGTTTATGTAGAAAATAAGTTGACCGATACAAAAATTAATCTCATTTTTTATTTAGTTCCTCCGACCCCGAGTTAGTGAACGATAAAGTTGACCAGTATTTAAAAAAAAAAAAAATAGATTTTTTTTTGTCCTCCTGCCCTAGGTTTCAAATAATAACTTCTGTCAACCAACTAATATAAAAACACTGGCCTTACCATGACTGTTCACAAATTTCATATTAAAAAACCATAACTTTGAACAATAAATTAAACAAAATTTTAATGTCCCACCACCCTCCTGTATAAACCAGAACACTCACTACTGGTGAAATTTAGAGCAATTCCCTCAACTGTGCTGAAACTGCGAGTTGAGTATTCATGGTCAATGGTTATAGATGTATTAAACATGTTGAAATTCCCTAATTTTTTCCTGACTTTTTCCTGACCTTCCATATTTGTTTCAAATTCCAGATTTTCCAGGTCATGTGATAACCTTGTAGCAATGTGAATCTGACTCCAATAACTTTTTCAAGACCCTTGCCTAAAACATTTTTTTTCGGAAGGATGTGCTAAATAGACAATATTTCAGACATTTATCAATTAGTTTACTTACCATCTGACCACCTGCAGCTGCACCAATGAGAAAAGCACAGTTTGCACGTCCTTCATACAACTTTGTCATTTTATGACAGCTGAAGTTGTCGCCATTTACCCTACGTAAACCTTCACCAAGGAGAATGCACTTAGAGAATTCATGGATAGCTTCATCTGGTCGTCCTTCCTCCAGTAGTCTGACAGCTATTCTCTCAGTTATCTGCTTGTTAAGGTACAAGAGAAGCTCCTGCAAACAAAACATCCATAGATAGCAAAAATAAACGAAATAACACAGTCGATTTTACTACATTTGGGTTACTATCGGAGCTACATGTAACACATACATGCAAGAAACCCATGACTTAGAATGTGACTTTTATAGCATAGAGGTGAAAAAAAAGCTCTGGTATGTGATGGCTATGTGAAGTATGAGGAAGCAGAAGTTGATGGATCAGCTATCATGCAAGATTTCTGAGATAATTAGAAAAAACAATTAGAAATGGCCGACAGGCGGTCATTTTGAATTTTATTGGTGCGAAATTTGTCATGGGTTAACCTTGTGTGAGACCAAAAGTTAATCAGGTCATTGGCTGACATAGCTGAGCCCATTTGCCAAATTAAAAGAATATCTAATGGAAACTTTTTCCTAAAACACACTAAATGCGCAACACAAAAATTAAAAATCTTAATTTAAAAGAGCAATTCTAGTCTATGGGAATGTTTACATAATATGGTCATATTAAAAAGCCAAAATGAAAATACTGATTTCTTGATGATTTTAGCCTCATTGTGTCGCTTTAATAATTAATATAAGACACAAAAAATGTTCAAATATATTTTATTATATTAAAATAATCAGCATAATCAATTGATCCATTTCTTCTTTTTTTTAAGGATGATTCAAAATAGGGCCTACATTACAAATAATACAGCTATATATGTGTCCGTGATAATTTAGTCATGTTTTTATAGTTTTAAAAAATCTGGTTTGTTCAGGATTCGGTATACACAGGTTGCACTGTAAATGGTAAATATGGTATACCCTGGGCTCTCATCCAAATTTGGTCTAAGTGCATATAGTTCATCAGTTGTTCATAGCTTTGCTCTTAGACTTGAAAGTAGTCTGAAAGAAACTGACATACCGATTCATTTTGTTGAACAGCTGCTTGTGACCTGGTCAAACCTTCTATTACAGTCACATATGCTGCTATCTCTGTTTGTGGCAAGTAGCGGTAAGAAATATTTCTTACTGAAATGAAATCAAAGGAAATAAAATTAAACAAAATCAAAATAAAAATTATATAAAATAATAATTGATATACAATATATGTTGTTCATTGCTCCACGATTCATGAGGGAAGATGTTAAATTTTCTTCACTTGTGAACTTTTGGTGAACTAGTAAAGGGGCATGCACAGAGGGTGGGTCACCCAGAGGTGTACTCTTAAGAATCAAAGTTTCTAAAATATGCGGGCCTCCGAACCACACCTAATTCCATAAATTGAATTCTCAGACCCCCAGGATAAGATGCATTGAGTCCTCTCCTGACTTCTCAATGCAATATTATTTTAACAATCCTCCACGGTTGATCAGAATCACTGTCTAAAGAAATAAAGATCAAGTTGGTTTTCATTGACTACTCTCTTGTCCCTAATAGATGAACCGGTTCGTTTATTTAAACGTGGCCTATTTTGCATACAGGTTCATTTGTTGTGGTCAGGTTCGTTTATTAGAAAAACTTTTCAGGATTTACTGGGCAGGCTGAGCTGATGTATTTGGGCGATTATATTCACCCATAGCAGTGTAAGGGTAAAGGGTAAATTCTCTTCTAGAATGTGGTCCAAAGATTAGATGTACATCTTTTCCATTAGGTGTTTTTATTCCTAACACTCTTCTATTAGGGACAAGAGAGTACCAAAGACCCACTGGAGTAGGGACATCACAATTTTTTTTGAAATTGTGAACTAATACTGCATCCACCTATAAAAAAATTATCCTAAAATGATACCACCACTTCAAGAGTTGTAACTGCAATAATTTAAAGGGAAGTACATATAACTCAACCCTAGGCTGATGTACATGTCGACATATGCCGTGTACCTATTCTTTATTTCCATTTAAATGATATAATGCATTAAACTGATTACCTTCATCCATTTCTTGCATGCATCCAATGAGATCTCCCTGTAATGTTAAATGATCAATCCACATTAGAATGTACAATTAAAAATCTATTAAACCTATTAAACTACTAAAGCTAAATATCAGTAGATCTATAATCAACACTTTTTTTAGTTTGGAATAATACAGCACATGCACACCCCCCTTTTTCTGCCAAATTATTTAAAAAGTACCCTAAATTGGCCTAATTATGCAAAAAAACGCACCCTATTTTAAATTCTGGATCCGCCCTGACTGTTACACAAAACTATAAATTAGAATGAGTGATATATTTAGTAGATTTTGAATGTACGTGTACTATTTAATCAATTTTCATGACAGAAAAAAATATTTTTTCAAGGCAGATACTAGGCCTCTTATTTTTAAGGTGTGTGATTGGCCAATAATGGCAAATTAACAAACTTGAAGTTGTGTCTCGCTACTATGACCGACAATTTGGGTGAAAATTACTCCCATTTTTTAAATTTGAGACTACAAATCGTGATGTATTTAAACACACATTTTATTTCCAATAACAGTGATTTAATCAAATAAATTAAAAACGCCTATACATTAGGGAGTTAACACTGGTTAAGGTGCAGTGTTAATTACAAGTAATTCAAACAGGGTGGAACAAACACCCTTCCTACACCCCTGGTCAAATTAAAGAGTGAGGGCCACCTAATTACTGTAACATTGTGTAATACAGAGATACCTCTGAAATGCTCCATGATCATCTGTTCCCTAAAAAATGACAGAACTTGTACTTTTTAGGTGAATATAATAGAGTTGAGTTAAAAAATACCACAACTTTTCAATTTAATTATCACACTGATTCAGATTGGGCCAGTACTTCTGGGAGAAAAAGACCAAAATGTGTGATATCAGGCACAGGTGTAACACATTGACAACATGTACATTCTGTGGGCTTGTGCAGAACAAAAATCTTCAAAAAGTAGGGGAGACAGGGGCTAGTTCGCACAGATGATGTTAAAGGAGCTTTAAAAATACGTCCATGATGGGTTTGTTCAAACAAAGAAACTGGGGCTAGTTCGACTGTTCAGATTACCCCACAAACTATCTGGTACACCCAACACTCTTCAGACAAACCCCATCCCATGCTCAAACTAACCACTTGCTTGGGGTTGGTTTTAACAGTAAACAATGGAATTTTACCATGTTTTTCTGACTCTAGTTTGTTTTCAATTTGAGAATATAAATGTATGCTAAAAATAGCATCTATAGTTGAATATTTGTGGAAAATAAAATCAGTTCCCTAACTTCATCACATATTAAAAAAATTAAATCTTTTTTTCTAATTTTTTTTTGAACTAGCCCCGGTCTCTCCTATGCTACCAGAACCACCCATTGTGAAAAACATGTTGGACTGATAATATTAGATAAAAATCTATGGAAATGAAAAGTGAAAAGGTAAAATTGAGAACAATTTTGGTACAGATAGGCCTCATAATAAATTATAGAGCATAAACACATACCGGTATACCGACGTGTTTATGCTTTATCTACATGTCAAGTTAAGAAGGTTTGAATATGAATATAACTTTACCAGAATAAACAACAAACCTGATTTAGAACATACAACTTTGCATTGATATTATGCAGTTGTGCTTTAATCTTCTTAACATCATCATTCAGTATATCACATGATTGAACCAATGTGAGACCTTGCATTGCAGAATGTTGCGCTTCCATACCATTTTGCCTATCCATGTGAAGAGAAGCTCGGATAAAATGACGTTTTACCTCATCGATCATGTTGTATTTTGTCTGAAAATATAAGTTTTCCAACACATCAAATATTTTGAAAAGAGCTAGCTTGCCATTATGTATGGTTTTGACACTTACGCTTATTTTGTCACTTGTAGTTCTTATAAAATTTCATTGAGCTCGTATTTGCGTGGCAAAAAATCTTACAAAACATGTTGATTGATTATTTTACTAATCATGTTTGTTTTGATAAGATGTGTTTTTTGTTGATAGTATACATTTTCAACACACATGATTATGTAACATAAAAGAGTAAAATATTCGGAGATATATATCAGTGTAATTGTACTCGCAATAAAATGGGTTTGTGAATGGATTCTGAAATGAGAGTATGAATACACAATCAGACCAGTCTCAAGATTATCTAGAGCACTGATTATGGAAGACAGGGTAATCTTAGCTCTACGACTATAATAAAGACCTTTTTTCTGAAGCAAGTACAAAGAGACCTCGATGTTCGGTCATCATCTGTTCCCAAGAAATATGATGGAACTTCGAATATGGCAGAGCTGGAGCAGCTCCTCCCACCCCCCTCCAAGCTGTGTTGGAACCGAGAATATATATCTAATTCATACTGTAATGTTATTATATTAGTACATGTACTGGTTGTGTGAACAAAATAACAACATAAATATGACACAAATATAATTTTATTATGTCAAATATATAATTGTATGATTTTATTATTTCAAATATATAACTACATGATTTTTAAAAATAATATTTGTACATTCTGACTTTATTTTTTCTAGATATGGTAGAGGTAGTGTCTAGTGCACGAAAGGGTAGACCACAATTTTTAGCAAGGGTGGACCACAATTATTCAAGATGAGCCTATTGTGTCTTTTATACACTCAATCTGTTTATCACAGGGTCAGTCTACGACAATTTAACGAAAATCTGGAAAGCCCCACGCACTTCGTCTCAGATTTTCTTCAATTTTTTACAGGTTATTCCAAAACTACTTAGATGAACAAATGTGAGGTTTGAGCTCTATTGTCCAAATAGTTTTTGAGATATGGTCATTTTAGCATGCTTGGTATTGGTCGATTTTACTCAAAATATGGTGAACGTCAATTCTGGAGCCATGTTCACAGTAGAATATCTCAGCAAATAATACTAGGCTTAAGAGGTCTGAAATTTTTTGTACCAGTTCTCAGTAACATATCTGATTGGACTATAGCAAAATAACATACATTTACACACAATTCTGCAGTTCAGGAATGGTCAAATTAAAGATTCATACAGCTGCAAAACGGGCATGCGTGGGAACGTCACGTGTAGGCCTACAGTAGCATTTATAGAGTACATGGCTGTAGGCATACAGTAACCTACTGTACAGGGTGACGGCATTAATATCATCAACTGAACTGATGCTGAGAAAAGGTACAAAAAATTTCAGACCTCTAACCCCATTATTTGCTGAGATATTCTACTGTGAACATGGCTCCAGAATTGACGTTCACCATATATTGGGCAAAATTGACCGACACCAGGCATGCTGAAATGGCCATATCTAAAAAAAAAATTTGAACAACAGGACTTAAACTTCACATTTGTTCATCTGAATAGTTGTGGAATAACCTGTGAAAATTTAAAGAAAATCTGAGACAAAGTGCGTGGGGCCTTCGTTGAATTGACATGGACTGACCCCACAGTAAAAGAACAAAGTTATATTAATTTCTTTAATCTGTTTCAATTGTTAATTTAACCGAATAATAATGTTTTCATTTGGTAGTCGAAATGACTCCAAGCAATATCACTAAACACTTGTAAGGTATTCATGGCTTAGAGTATAATCTATGAAATTGATGTCCTCAACGTAGATGACGGCATGAATAATTACAATCTGTTCACAGAAATTGTTAGATACATATAGATTTAGTTAACAAAATCAAACATTTCAGTACTGATATCTACACCAGACATATTGAAGGTCAAATTAATTAATCTTTATCGGATTAATTAGTGGCTACACACGAGATTAAACATTGCATGCATGAGTATGACTGAACATTGTTTCAATTTGCGAGACGTTGGCTTTGACCCAGGAAACATTCACCCAATGCTGGTACAATGTGAACCCATTGTCTCAGACACTGGCCCAACATTGTACCAACATTGGGTGAGTGTCTCGTGTTTGCTGGGCTGTGTCATATTACTGCCGTCAAGAAGTGTTATGTAGAACAAGCGGTTCCTCCTTTGTTGGGGGTACGGTGTCAAAGGCAGTGGCCCAGCATTAAACCAATGTTCACGATGTGAACATGTGTTTGTCGGGTTTTATTTGATAATTAGCCCCCCACTAATCCCTTACACGTTAGGTGCATTAAGCCAGCGTTGGGGAAATGTTTTGAGACATAAGCAATGCCACAATCACTATACAAACAAGTGGTGTTCACACAATTAGCGTGACTGGCCGTCATCTTGAGTCATGCTTGATTTAACCCTTTCGTCACCGAGATTTGATGACGGAGGCTGACAACGTGACAGAACAACAGGACACTTATTCATTGATTTAACCCTTTCGTCCCCGAAATTTGATGACGAAGGCAGACATCGGAATGACGGAACATGGAAGCAAAAATAAATTGGGCAGATCCGTTCCCATTAAAACCATGACGGATGTAGAAGATGACAGAACTTTGGAGGACGGATCTCCGAGGCCTGTCTATACATGTTTATGGCTGTTAGTGAAAGAAATTTCACTATAAAAAACTTTCAAGTGCGTTTACCAGTAAATATTTCTAGATAACATGTAGCAAATCGTACCGGTAAGCTCACTTTACATGTTCTTGTGAATTATACAATCACAAAGCAGAAATGGTAAGCAAGCACCCTTAACATGACTTTACATGACTTTATATCAACAATATTAATTTTAAATGTGCAAAAGTATTCAGATACTATAGGTCTGGTCATTATCGCGAGTTTAGATTTTCACAAATTTGTGATTTTAAGACTTTTCACTAAGTCTAGAATTCGCGAATTATGAATCTCGATGATAGGTAGCGTTATAATAATAATTTTCGCGAGATTCTTAAATTCGCGAATTTGTCCTCCTCGCGAAATTCGCAAAAATTGAAACCTCGCGAATATCACCAGATCTACAGTAAATGGTTGTGAAGTCACTGTTTCTCAGCCATCTAATAGATATCGATCATGATGTCTGGAAAAAATCACATTTAAAGCAATTATGGTAATGTCATTTACCATAAAATATTGTGATATTGAACTTGAACAGTTGAACACGTACTATTTGCAAATTTACTAGTTAACAAACTTTCAAAATGTGTGCAATGCAAACTGGGAGTCTTAGATATGATTACTTGACTTACTTCACCAATATTATTTATAAACAAACTTATTTTACTCAGAAGCTCTTAAAGGTATGGTCAGCTGTCAAAATTTGCAGGACAAGAGTCCCCCGGAATGCAATAGTGCCTGTGGGTAGGCCAAGGCCCTATTCCATAATAATACTAAATATGCGTTTCATACCCAAAGCCCCATTAAGAGCAAGTTCTCGATCACAGCAAGTTCATATATACTTGAGCGACATCTATGAGTTAATAATTCAAAGCCCTTTGCCCTTACCCCTAATTGGTCGTTGGCTTGCAAACAAACTGACTGTATTACTGCGGGGATGTGAAAACGGCTTGACCCCAAGCTTGTATTGACACCCAGTAAACACAAAACATTTGTATGACTTTATGCAATGTTGGACAAACATTGTACATTTATCCAATGTTGGTTCAATGTTGGGCCAGCGTCGCAGACGTTGGCCTAACATTAAAACAGCATTGGATCAATGTCTCGTTTGAGTAGTATCTTGTAATCAGTTCAGTGGCTATATTAATGCCGTCATTCTGTACTCAATAGGCTACTGTTGGCCTACACTTGACCGTCCCAGGCATGCGCGTTTTGCAGTTGATTGATTCTTTAATGGGAAAAAAATATTGAACTTAAATTTTGAAGTCGTTTTTCTCAAAACTATAAAACATGCACTTAACAGGTGATTGCACGAAGCCATTCAATTCACACATGATTAATTTTTAAAAAATTATCAGATTTTTTTGGCTTTCTGCCTCACTGACACAATAAATCTGTTGGGAATATAGAAGGGGCTTTGTGAAGATAAATTATTCCTCCATGGTTGCGTAGTAGACGCTTTTGGTACTTTCTATGTACTTACTGATCTAAATTGTTTGCCTTTTTCTATGAATATATGTAAAAAACATCCTCTCAAATAAGATGCTAGAAAACATCTAAGAGTGATATATCCTATATTATATCCTCTTTTGTGGCACCCCTTGCAGTGACAAAATTGGACAAGCAGCTTTTAAATTTTTGTATTCACTATTTTATCTTGAAGGTTTGCGACCTTAAACGTGAGAAGAATCAGCCACCAAATATTTCCTAGAATCCAACTAAAGAGCATTTCCAATTGAAAAATTCCCATTCTCTGATCCCCTTTTCAAATCAAGAACACAATTTTTAGTTGTATTTTTCTAATTAATTATAATTTCATAAATATAACATATCTAATGTAATGTAATGTAATATATATATATGGCATGGTATTGTCTATGTCATGTTAATGTCATTGTTCAGTGTCTTTTCAATTGGAAACATTCCAATGCACTGTGTGGAACTCTTTTTCCCTCCCTGGTGACTCCTTCCCCCTCTTAATTAAATCTTGAGTAAGTGCACCAAGGTTCTGTCAAACTCAAGAGCCAAGTGTTAAAGGTGACCTATCACCCCATATATAGTATGAATAATTGTGTAACAAATAAATCAAAGTTGCCACTAGATAGCGCACAATTGTTTCTTTATATAGGGTGATTGGCTATCATTTGACCCTCACATGAGTCACATGAGAGCCCTCACATGGGTCACATGATAGCCAATCACCCCATATTTATAAGGAAACAATTGTGCCCCACCTTGTGGCAACTTCGATTTATTTGTCATAAATTTATTCATACTACATAAGGGGTGATATGTCACCTTTAATGTACATACAAAAAGGACAGTCTGAGAGTTCATAAACTTTCCTTCATTTTTTTAATCCTTGATACATCTACATTAAATGGTGGATGCTCACCAGGAAGCAAAAGAATGCAACATTGGCTCAAATCAAATGCTGGTTTAATGGCACCGTCATTTGAAACAAGAAACTACATTTAAATAGCATTTTAATAATGTAAGTTAGATATAATCTTTAAGTCAAACTTCAAATCACACACTATTTGGAGCATGTGCAGTAGGCCTACATGTATGACATTTGACCTAAATCAGTGTGATGTTACTTAATCACTACATATTGTACATTGTTCAACAATTACTTAACACTTTTTTGGATGATTTTTGACTCCCCCCTTCATAACGCTTTTAACGTTACTTTGCCTGCGCTTCGTAACACATCCCTCAACCCCCCTACCCCCTCTAAGCATACATGATTGTTTAACGGCCCCATATGCACTCACCTTCGGACAATCTGTTGAGTTTTCAGGTGTGCTCAGTGTATTTTTAATCACAGGTTCCATATTCTCATGGCATCATTGCATGGTGTAACAAACACCTATGTGTTCTTCTCCAATCTGAGAGCAAAGTGATATTATAAGATATAATATAATACTACTGTAGGCAATGACAATCTGATAATACATGGGCAAGACCATCGTGATGTATGCAACATTGTGACAGTTTTATTTTTTTGTGTTGGCTGCCAAAATAAAATATAAAGTGAAACCCCTAATATGATCCATGCATACAATAACACATTGAATCTAGTTGTATTTATTGGTCATATTGTGGGAAAATCTATTCATGGAATGTAGCCAGGCGGCAATATTCAATCGTGATGTATGCAACATCATTGTGACACTATTTTTGAATTTTAGAAAAACTTTAGCCTCTCTCCTGTCAGTAAATATTTTTTTTAATATACTCTCTATTCTATCAAGTTAATGCCCTCGATTTATCTTCAAAAGTAGAATAATTTCAATCCGCTAGCTTCTTGTTTTTCTGAAAACTGTTGATAGAAGCGTGATGTATGCAACATTTTTACCGTGATGTATGCAACGGTCTGTCAACATGTCAAAAAGAAGGAGCAATTAAATTGCAAATGTAGAATATTTAGAATTATGTATGATAGTTATGAAGTTAAAACTGGAAACACTGCCACGCATTTAGCACATGGTTATGTCACCATAACAACTACAGCACATTTCAAAATTATATATTATAATACCATAAATTTATATAAATGTTTACATAAATAGATGGCCAGATTCCCGATATATAATCTTCTGTGTTGTTAAATTAGTTAGAAATCAATGTCTCCTTTTAACATTCAAATTATGTAAAATATTTGTATGATCAATAGTAATGATAACTTTCAATAGAAATACATAGAGTTCTCTGTGATACCAGTTTAGACAATATGTAGAACAGCATTCTGTTAACTATCGGTCGCTGTTTAAATTACATATCACCCCTGCGAAAGAATTGTTAAAGATTTCACTCACAGACAGCAGCAATCATGTTTGTGATGACAAAAATGAAATGTTTTGTGATAATTAATCCCATCTGGTGTAATATAATACGTGTACTTATATTACACACAGTTCATAGTTGGGTGCATTTTTTGCAACATAAATTGATGTTTACAATAGATATAGATGGAAGCTAGCTAATATTGAATCTATTTTCTTCTTCTTTTCTTTGGGGGGGGGGGGAGGGCGTTTGGAGGTTCATCAAAACGACTTGTCTTTGCTGGAAATATATTGAGGATATTCTATGGTCTTCTAATAACACCATAATTATCAAACATAATATTGAACATGCAATTAATTTATAAAACGAGATTTTAATCAAATCTAGCCATCTCACATGTTTCACCCCAGATTAACATGAAATTATTAAACTATACCCAAAATCTTCTGAAATATAAAATATAATTTAAATAAATTTAATTTTTAAAAGACCTTCTATCACTAATAAGATATATTCTAACGCATCTATGCAATCAAATATACTTCTAAAGAGAATCACATTAATTTTATGACGCTCCTAAATAACATTGTAAACGTTTGTTATGTTTCATATTTCTCAATGAAATTACATGTTGCGTACATCACAATCCTGTTGCGTACATCACGAATTCATCTTTGTGCAGTAGTTCCCAGCTTAACTAATTATACAAATGTTATAGCATTTGTACATAATATGGGTTATAGGAAACTTGTTACTTTAATAAAAATATATTGAGAATATTCACTAAAAAATTTTCAAAATAAAATAAATTACATTTTTTGTGATGTACGCAATGTTGCATACATCACGACACTTAAATCTCAGAATAAACCAAACGTTTTTTCGTTTTCTTTGCATAGCATCAAAGCATACCTTCCCATGGTCACCTAGTATCCTTAAATTAACTAAAATAATTCAGATAATAATTTTTCATCATTATTGAAAATACCTATCATTTTGGAGGAAAAAATAGTTAAAATTACCACTAGGTGGCGCTGTGAATATATATTATTAATATTAACCAGAATAAATAAATTCATACAAAAAAATTTGAGCAAAGTTGTTATTTGTCTAACAACAGAGTTAATCTTGTGTTTGCATGGTTTAAAAAAAATAGCTGTTATGTCGCAATTCCATGGTTTTGCCCACATGCATAATTTGCTAGGTTCTATCTTCAGGGATACTACAGTGCCACAAAGCATTCATCTAATTTTATTTGTCTGAAACACAAAATTTAATAACCATGCCGATGAGATAGTTCAAATTTTTTTCCAAAGAACAATAAATTTACAGTAAACTTATTATTTTCATACAACAGCTGTGCTTTTCTACATAGTGAAAGCAAATGCATCCCTATACATCCTTTGTCTTGATAAGGGTAAATTTACATGTACGCTGAATTATAATGTTGATTCTAGCAAATTGTATCTGCATATGTATTAAGCCAAAATAACTCAACTGACAGATTCCGAAAGTAGACATCCTGGGCTATAAAAATCAATCATAAAAATATATACAAAATTTGGCCTGAGAATCCTGTTTGGCTTTAAAGAACTATTTTTTACTATAAGGAACAAGTATACAATCACACATGTGAGGGTGCACATGAATGGGTCCTGGAAATTATGGATTCTGCCCACTTCACTTTCTACCCATTTTTTGGCTTCACTATATATTCACTTTTCGTAAGGGAAAAATAGATATCAAGTTTTAGCTTTGTTTTTCACACTATTTAGAAACTGCAATCCTTGATGTTCGGCCCCTAAGAACAGGCGATTCACTGTTCGTTTGAATCGTTTTTTAACCCTTGTGCACCCTCACATGTTGCCATGACTTTAAAGCCAATTTTCTTTATTTTAATTTTTTTAAATATTGACCCATTCTCTTCACTCAAATGATCATAACTCAGCTCCGGATCAAGATAACTTCATGTTCTTGCAGGTGTCATATTAAAGCTCCAGCTCTGTGCTATCCATTGCATGGTACTATAAATTCCATATTGTATTTTTACGATGTGAGACTTATTATCAGATTATCATGATTATGTACAGATAAGTCACATTAAGGACAAGCTTAGCCAGGAAATGATAAAAGGGAGTCCAAATGTACTTATTGTTGGTCCAGGACGGGTCCTCCCACAATGCAATTTGGTGGACTCTGGCAATATTTTCTACGTCCGGGCTGAAAATAGGCCGTCCAAAAGGCGGCTGCATGGATGGGTCTCTGGCTAAGTCCTTGGGTCACATATATAAAATAGCCAAAATAAAAATCATGATTTTGGCTTGATTGCTTCAATTTAAAGCGACACAATCGGGCTAAAATCATCAAAAAATCGGTAATTTTATTTTTGCTTTTTAATATGACCACATGATGTAAACATGTCGATAGGCTAGAACTGCAAAAGTTTTAAAATTTTTGTGTTGCGCATTTACCAGTTAAGCGAGATATAGAGACAAAATTCCTGTAATTCTTATTTTGGACATGCATAGCCTACGTCCGAAATATTAAGAAATGGGGAATTTCGTCTCCCTATCTCGCTTAAACAGTTAAATGGTAAATGTGCAACCCAAAAATTATAAAACTTTTACAGTTTTAGTATGGTCATATTAAGAAGCAAAAATAAAATTACCGATTTTTTTGATGATTTTAGCCTGCTTGTGTCGCTTTAAAGTATGCTTTCTACTTCTTTGTCTGGCGCTGATCGGCCTTGCGACTCACCTGGTCCACGGCTACTTCTTGTTTTGACAGAAACGGTGAATTGGTGAGGATAATTGACCTATACATACAGATACAGCAATATTCCATCGTGCCCCGGTATTCCATTGTGCCCCGCCTTCCCCTACCTCCTGAGCGAGGATGGAAGTGATTCAAACATTATCAAAATATTACTGCTATTTACAGCTTGGAATACTATTGATCATATCAAAAGCAGCTTTTAAGCTTTCAGGCACCTGCAATATTTACCTAGATAATGCCATGGTGTTCCACTTCCGGTAGGCCTACATGAAGTAATATATAGTCTACTTGAATGTATGATATAGTGTCACTTAGCTAAGTGTCACTATGCAGGGTCAGTGTGAATGTATCATCAATATCACATCTCAACATATATACGGTAGTCTAGCGCTAATTTATTAAATTACTGACAAGATGTAGGCCTACGTGCTTGTGGTAGTTGTGCGTGACTCTGATGTCGTGATGACACTGACAAGGTGTAGAATAACATGCCATTTTATAACATAATCACTGCGTAATATCGCTCTGTATACTGTGGTTATCAGCTGACCAATGGTTATCTACACGAAAGTAAGGTAATGAGTCATAACAGACATAATCATGATAATATTGTATGATATAACCACTGTTTGGATTGTGGTGTTTACAATCTGCACGTGATATGGTGATCAGCCGATACTGCAGGGAAAACCCCTCCTATCAGTTTCGTACGAGGTATCACTACACAAAATGTCATTCTCTACATGGTGAAAATATTTTTCACAATTACAGTGTGGTGGAAAACTGAGGAAATGTGGAACAGCGTTTAGCAGAATGTTTTATTGTAGTTTCTAATAGAAAATATGTCTAGAATTCGAATCAGGATTGGATCAAAACCCGCTTTTCAAAATGGCGGCCGTTAAATGTTTTCTGTGGTCCGGGTAAGTGGTCCGCACTCCGCTTAAGAGCCAGTGGTAATGTCCTTTATTGTCCCTCTCCAATTTTAAAACCTGAAATCTATATGGTGGTGGGGGGGGGGGGGGGGCGTGACGTCCCAACCTTACATTACGAAGGTTTGAAGGTTCGATAGACCGAAGGTTAATTCGATAGTCCGAAGGTTCGATAGTCCGAATGTATTTGTATTTAGAAGGTGCATGCATGCGCACTAGTTCAAAGGTTCAGTAGTCCGAAGGGGTGACACCCTTTTAGTCAGAAGGTCCGTTAGTCAGAAGGCCCGTTTGTCAGAAGGTCTGTTTGTCAGAATTTGTTCATTGGACAGTGACCAATACTAGGGGACTCTCCATTTGATATCTGGAGGGGGGCATATTATTTTGAATAAAACGTTTGTTGTCCAGTTATTGATAAAAAAATGCTGAGAGTTGTGCATAAAATAATTATTTAAAGATACTTAAAAAAAAATGCTGATAGTCCACATGTTTTTCAAAGAAATCGGTAGTTTATTAAATAGTTTGAGGGAGAAAAATAGCCATGAAAATTATAATGTGAAAAATGTAATAATGTTTTCTTCTAAACAAGAAAACTCTTCTTAAAGTATACACAAACATATTGTAGAACTGAAAGTAAAACCTCTAAACCCCATAGATTATTATCTCACAGGTCTATAATGTTTTGCATAAACTTTACTGAAATGGATGTTAAAGTGTCTGATGAGAAACCCCACAAGATTTCTCAACTCGTGTTGAGTTTGTAGCCATATGTTTAATTTATGTCAAGCGTTGATAAATCATATGATTTCTAATTATTGACAACCATGTCAAAAATAAGAAATACGGGAATTTTGTCTCTATATCTAGCCTAACTGGTAGGCTAAGTGCGCAGCACAAAAAATTAAAAACTTTTGCAGTTCTAGTCTATGGACATGTTTATATCATATGGTCATATTAAGAAGCCAAAATAAAATCACCGATTTTTTGATGATTTTAGACCTGGGCATGTCCCTTTAATGCTCTTGCAGATGTGGGTCGCGGTAGCGAGTCAGGAGGGTGAAAATTCCAATTCTATAATTATGATTTAGCGCTCTACCTTGGGTTAAAGGGACTGGCCCACGCTAAAATCATCAAAAAAATAGGTGATTTTATTTTGGCTTCTTAATATGACCATATGATGTAAACATGTCCATAGACTAGAACTGCAAAAGTTTTTAATTTTTGTGTCGCGCATTCACCAGTTAGGCTAGATATAGAGACGAAATTCCCGTATTTCCTATTTTTGACTTGGCTGTCAATAATTAGTAATCAGATATTTCGTCTCTATATCTAGCCTCACTGATAAATGCGCAGCACAAAAATTAAAAAAAATTGCAGTTCTAGTCATCATCTGGTCATATTAAGAAGCTAAAATAAAATCACTGATTTTTTTTATTATTTTAGCGTAGGCCAGTCCCTTTAAACAACTGTTAAACTCGATTATCAATCTAACAATGGTTAAAAATTTAGAGTTGGCTGGGATAATTTATTGACGACAGAAAGTGTAGCCTATACTTTAAGCTGTTAATATAGCCTACTATGCGTCATATATCAGTCGTATATGATAGATGATGTTATTACATCAGAGAAAGAGACTCTGGTACATACCGGTAAGTTCTATGTAGGCTACATATGAACCAGACATAAAATAGGCGGAAGAAATACAATTTGACTCCATACACATAAATAAAAAAAAACATGGGCTAGTCCTGACGATTCAGATTTTTACGATCGATAACGAACGATAATCACGACCTCTTAGAGTTGTGAAATTGTGGAGTCGCACTCTTCACAAGTCCCATAGTATTGATCAGGACTGGCATTGCTATTGGTCCGTGGTATTGATGTTGTTAGGTAATGGTCTAAACATAGATTCTTCAATTGATCTGAACAGTGACGAATCGATGGGTCTAAAACTGCACGTAGTCCAACTGCCGCCCGGGACTATCCCATCGTTTGCATGTTTACTTCAGAGGACTGTTATATAGGTCTATGGTTTACTTCACGGCCTACTGAAAACTGGGCTGCCAAGTACAAGTGTAGGGCACATAGATCCTGCATTATCTCAACCAAAATTTAAGAGTGATAAACCCTGTCTATCAACACAATTATCACATCCTTAAACACACCCTTAAAACAACACGTTGTGGAGGGTGGCGTTTGCTAATTATATATAGTCAGATTCACATTAAATTCATCATGATGATCAACCAGGATTAATGAATTTCGCGGATTTCTCAGTCAATTCTTAACCAATTTTCATAAAATTTTACACACACTATTTTCTATTCCATGTCGTGACTACCATGAAAATTTCGCGAAGTGATATTAAGTAACCTATTTTAGAACTTAGACCATTTGACATGTAATAACATTCCGAGACGAAGCTAATGGGTTTATAGAGGGCAACATTTTTATTTATTTACTACCGGTACATGTCAAATGGTCTATAACTTCTTAAATACTTATCAAAACTATGCGAACCTTTCAGGGTAGTCACGACATAAATGGAAAATAGTGTGTGTAAAATTTCTTGAAATTTTTTTCAGAATTGACTGAGAAGTCAGCGAAATTCATTCAACACGGGTAATGTGAATCCGATTAGGCCCTATTGTTAATCCATATTTCAGAGGTTTTCGCCACATATTCAATTGTCAATACTGCATAGAAAGCACGTGTGAATTTGGCTTTCTTAGACGCAATCCCCGTCCATCCTGCCCAATAAAAAGGAAGCAAGCTGCATGTCTTATTTTACTTGAGAGGTCAACCCTCCAATAATCCGCATCCGCTGCCACTGTCTTGGATTGGTGCCCGATTCCCTTTATAATTGTATTTACACTCATTTGCATGTAAAATATGTTAATTGGCCTTGAAACAGTTCGACTGTTGTTAAAAAGTACAGATTCAATCAAAATCATCACATCAACTTCAAGATGAAGTAAATCATTAGATTTCCTCCAACAATATGAGATATAGGATAACAAGCGGCAAATCTGATGTACTTTAACAGTTTATAAATGTGCTTATAATTTCGTTTGTACCGCAGTTATGAGGCAAAATGGAACCGCGGCTAGCTTTAATTATTGAAAATTAGCCTTGGCTATTATCATAATAAATACACGGTATTGAAATTTCAACCCTAAATATATTGACACGTCAAACATGTTTCTATCTTCATTTGTTGCAATGTTATGAGGCATAATCTGATAATCTGTAAATCATATGGCGACCATCTTGAATTTATGCAAATTAGTAGTCGTTATTATCATATACATAGGGCCTACACGATATTACGCTTTCAATCCTGATGATTTTGACAGCTTACAAATGTTTCTATCTTTATTTGTTTCAAAGTTATGATACATATAATGTGATCATTTCATAACGTGATGATTTGTACATCTTTTATTAACATTTTACTATTACCTTGATATACATACACGGTATTTAAATTTCAATCTTGGTTATTTTGATACCACATACATGTTTCTATCTTCCAACGTTATGATGCATGATGTGATAATCGGAAAATCACATGGGGTCATTGATTAAGGCAAATGATGCTTCTACTATCATTATACGTAATTGCACAGTGCTACAAATTTAATTCTGATTCTTTTGATACCTTATTCATTGTTCCAAAGTTATGAGGCATAATGTGATAATCGGCAAATCATATGGCGGCCATCTTGAATTTATGTAAATAATGCCTCTTGTGAAGGAGGGGCTTTTTCCCCCCTTCGAAAAATATCACAAAGCTTAATATTCTAAGGAGTCTCTGTACCAAATTTCGTGGGTTTATACCAAAATTCACACCTTCGTGAAAGTGTCGATGGACTATACTGACGGTCTGAGGCGGAGCACGCTACATGTACATCTCTTTGGCTTTACAGGCAGGGAGCTTTAACCACTAGCTTTAACCACTAGGGCCCAATGGTCCCCACCCCCTGACTTAGAGGGTCCTATATAGACGTAAACCTGAAGCATCGACAAATACCCTGCATGTTTTTCACACATACAATTTAACAACTTCAAAAAGGTAAAACCTATCAAAATCACTTACTAGCTTTTACTTTGTTATTGTGAGGGGAAAAACAGTAATCACCATGGTAAAACCTAGCAAAGTTACTTACTAAGCTTTATAGTATCAAGGAAAAACCTAGCAACTACTGTTACTAGGTTTTTCCATATTCTTTTTGAAGCAAAATCTTATTATTACCTATGTAAAACATTTTGTTCAAATTTTGTTCAAAAACAATTTGGCATAAAATTTTGAAAAAATATTAAATCAAAGCAAAATAGTTTATTCGAACAAAACACAAAAATATCAACTTATACAGTGATATTAAAACTAAATAAAAGTAAGACACCTTTCATTATATTGGCACAAATTATTGTTTGAAAAGAAGTGAAATGAAGTCAATGACTTATACTAAGTCACTTTATATCCACCTTATGAGTGCTGCAATAGTTTTTCTTATCGCAAACCGGAAAGCTATGCGGGACTTGTGAACTTAAAACGCGTTTTTCTCATTGTTTAGCTATTTTCCCTTGCTAGGTTTTACCTCGTGACGGAAGTATACACAGGCCTACTACCTATTATCAGATTATAAGGTTATGGAATATAGCTTATTATGTTAATAGGCCCTTTTAACGCTGCGAATATTATTTTTATGTAGGCCTACAAATATAGGCATAATTAAGGAATAAAATACACGTTTTATTAAAATATTTAGATCAGTAAATTCACTCGGAAAATATATTGCATGATAAAAGTTATTGATAATAACTATTACTGGCGACGAAAAGAGGGATCACCGAAAGCAAACGCTTAGACTGCATGGTCTAGTACATTTCAGAAGATAAACATGGCAAACATTATATATTGATTTATTTTGTGTACGACTGTACGTACATGTATATAACTAACCCTTGAAGTTGAAGTGCAAATCGCGCCTATAGCCGTTTTCGTCTGTGTTATTCCGTCCTTCGAAGAAGAAATTTTGAAAGAAAAATTAGCATTAAAGCGACACAATCAGGCCAAAATCATCATTTTTTTTCGGCTCCATGATATGTCCATAAGATATGAAAACGGTGTTCATTCGAGTGCGATATGGGGAAAATACAGCACTCGTCCAATAAATAAGGTGTGAGCCTTTAGGCGAACATCTTTTTCATTGGACATGTGCTGTTTTTCCCAATATCGCATGAAACTTGAACAATGTTTGTATTTTCTCACACGATCAAGTCACACATGACATATAACCATGATAACTACCATGCATTGCAGTTCAAACTACATAGATAGATAGATAGCTTTATTCAGTGAAAAGTACATGTAAAACATCACCATATATAAATACAGGGTGCCACCATACTTGCCACCAGGGATAAAAACAGTGAAAGAAGTCTAGTGACAAAATCTTATTTCCACAGTGGTCCCTGTTGGCAAGATGGCAGCGGCAAGAGTGAGGATGGGAATATTTCCAACCTAAATAAATATTAAAGGCGTCACACAGGCCTATCACATTAAAAGGATGATGCCCAAAAAAACATGAATAAGCATATCATATTATAAATTAGCGAAAAATAAATTACAGACTAGAATATATATCCAGTGATAAATTACAATAATATAAGTAGAACTAATTACTAATTACTCCTACCTCAGGCAGCCCAGCCACGGGACTAGTCCAAGACTGAGATGACTAAGGCAGACCTGGACGCAGCTACCAACCATTAGAACAAAAATTAGCTGGCTAAATAAAGATGTTTTCTTCTTCAGTTTTTACTAATGACATAAAGTGTTTTTTTATTAATGAGCGAAAATGTAAAGGGTTGCTCGAATGGGGATTGGTAGCTGGTTCCAGAACTTAGCAGCAATGTATGAGAACGATTTGTCTCCCGAACTGTTGACCCTAGGCAGGACCAAAGAGAGAACACTATTTATGGTGTTATAGGAGTGTCGTTCCTGGACCATGGAAATGCCCTCCCTTAAGTACAGAAGAGCATTTCCATGGATCAGTCTATGCATGTTAGTTGAAACAATTTGTTGTACTCTGAATCTAACCGGGAGCCAATTTACCCGATTAAATTCAGAGTACCCTATATGGCTACGTGGGGTAATATCTAGAACAAATCTAATGGTTTTATTCTGAAGGATTTGTAATTTGTGCCTTAGGGTCTTTTGCAAACCATGGTACCATGAAGAGCATGCATAGTCCATGTGACATTGAATTAATGCTGACGAAAGTAATCTTTTTGATGCTAAATTTAGACACTTGGCTTGTCTTCTCAAAAAATTTAAACGGGAATTTCCTTTTTTCAAAATATTTTCCAAAATCAATTTACCGCTTAATGTTTGTTCTAGATCTACCCCCAGGTACCGAACAGACTTTTTTGAAGAAATTTTCGTATCCCCACATTTAATATCTAGAGATGGTGAGTTGCAGATTTGCATGATCCAAATAAAATAGATTCTGTTTTACCCAGATGTAAAGAAAGTTTATTATCAACCAGCCAACTACTCAAAGCACAGAGCTCCTTTCCAAGCGTTTCCTGCATGACCTTGATGTCTTTCCCGGAAACTAATAAAGCAGAATCATCCGCATATAAAATGAGTTTACATTTTACTGCGGATTCCATGTCATTAACATATATTAGGAAAAGCAATGGACCCAGGATGGAACCCTGTGGTACACCACAGGGTACCATCCTGGGTTTGGAAAAGGTACCATTTATATCTTTCTGGGTTCGATTCGTTAAATACGAGTCGAACCAGGAAACTGAAACATTATTAAGCCCTAAAGCTTGAAGTTTATCTGATAATAAAGAATGGTTTACAGTGTCAAAGGCCTTCTGTAGATCTATCATGACCATGTAAAGGCCATTATCCATACCATGCCGAATATAGTCTGTTAAATAAGTCAAACATGTATCGGTCGAAAAAGAAGTACGGAAACCTGATTGAAATTTATAAAATAAATCATTTTCCTTCAAATAAATTTCAAGTTGAATATGAACAGCTCTTTCTAAAATTTTAGATAGAGTGCTTAGAATGGATACTGGTCTATAGTTACCCGGTTCTAATTTGGAATTCTTTTTGTACAAAGGAATGACTCTGGCATATGTACAGCTACTATAGAGTGCGACATGGGCTGATACCGATATACGTCTCACAATGAAGACCACTGCACATCTGAGTGTGAGAATTTTGTAAAAATAAACATCACAAAACTGGGTAAAATAATATTTATTAAATTGTGATAACTATCGAACATAATAATATAATGAACACCTGGGATATTGATATCCGGCTAAAGATTACATATACATTAGACATTGCCCAAGCGGAGCGAGGGAGTCTTTGGCAGTTTCCGGCAGATTTGGATAGATCTGCTGGCTGTCAACAATCTATTTTTCCTACACATGACATAAGCAATTTTTTTTTCTCCACACTGAATAGAGCAAACTATTTTTTTTTACAACAAATTGTTTTTTACGAAAAAACCATACCCCCCCCCCCCTTGGTATTAAATGGCCGGTCCCTAAATATAGTGATTAGGTCTTAAAGGTGTTTTGGTTGGAATGATGTTGGCCCAGCGTCACAGCCGCTGGCCAAGCATTACATCAGCATTGGTCCAATGTATCGTGTTTAATAGCTGGTGTTGCTGGCGCCGGGATGGAAAGTGTCACCTGCATAACAATGCAGCAGTCAGAAAACACGGTACAATCACCCAATGCTGTTTCCATGTCGGGCCAGAGTCGAAGTCTGTGGGTCAACATTGAAACAGCATTTGGTGAATTCAACGTGTCTGCGCAAAGTATACAGCAGACCCAGTGATGGATTAGTGTTGGCCCAACATTGAACCGGAATTTGGTGGGTAGGCTCCACATCCTCTGTACGGGGTACAGCGTAGGCAAGTATTGAATTAATGTTGTCTCATTGGTTCTTTCCTATAATTATATCTAGACATTTAGGATTCTGGCCCATGAGGTCAGGACGACCAAACACTGTTATGTTTAGAAAATATTTTTTTGTCTAGATATAACACTCAAACAGGATAAAGCCCGGCCTCAGAGTTCGGTAACTCCTGTTCCAGTAATGTGACGGCGAGTGTAGATCTAGACGAAATATAGTCTATAGATACCCTCAAACAAGTTCCGAAGCTCCCAAGTTCCGGGAACTTCAAGTTCCCAATTTTCAAGTTCCGGGAACTTCAAGTTCCGAAATAAAAAAGTTAACAAAAAACTGTTTTTTCCTATTTCAACAAAAAAATATTTTAGATAGGCCTACTACCTTTTGCCTTCCCACGCATTACAGTATTGCCAAGCTGTGCGCAGGAATGGAATTAAATGTGGTTTTCTAGACCGCGCACACTCATTGTTATGTTCAAATGACGAATTAGGCCTCTATGTGTAGGCCCGACGTTGACCCAAAGTTGAGGTAAGGTTTGCCCAACGTCTGCAAACTTACAGCAGCATTAATCCAAGATCGGGTCAATGTCTGTTTGATGGGAGATTTACAGCTGGTATTAGGCAGCCATCCACAGATAGTCTGGTCGAAAAATAGGGTTCCCGTGCACCCTCGGAAATATGCTTCTAATTGGTGCATCTAGCTTGGAAAAAACTCATAGAAAACGATTAGCTATGTTAACAAGCTGGAAAAATGTCCCTAGTACCATTTTTTTTAATGCAAATTAGTGGCGCCATTACCGAAAAATGTATATTTAGATATAACTCGGTCAATATCACAGATAACGGCACAAAAAGGGTGTCTAAACCCATGTTTTTAGGGTCAAAGAAGACAAAAAAAACATTTTCAGAGTGATCTTATGTATTTCAGAAAATTTCGTATGCAAATTAGCGCCGCCATTAGCGAAATATGTAAATTTTGATATAATTTGGTCAATATCACAGATTACGACACAAAAATGGTGTCTACACCAATGTTTTGAGGGTCAAAGAAGTCAATAAATTTTAGAGTGATCTGACGCGTTTCAGAAAATTTTGTATGCAAATTAGGCTGAATGTGTGATCTCAGCCTCTTTAATATCTATATCAGCCACTAAAAAAGTAACATTGGCCGCTGAAGAAGTGATCACAGCCACTTTAAAATGTTACTTCAGCCACTACATCATGGTCACTGAAAAAGTGACCAAACCCTGTTTAAAAAAAATTCTCAGCCACTACAAATCTGATCTTGGCCACAAACAAACCCATGCGAGCCACTGCAAGGTGATATCGGTCATCACAAAAGTGAGTTCGTACTGGCTACTGAAGAAGCTATCTCAGCCGCTACAAAAGTGATCTTGGCCACTGAATATCACAGCCGTTTTGAAAATTATCTCAGCCACCGCAAAAGTGATCTTGGACACTAACAAACTGATGTAAACCACAAAAAAGTGCTCTTGGTCACTTCAAAAGTTATCTTGACCACTGAAGAAGTGATCACAGCCACTTTCAAAAGTTAACTCAGTCACTACACAGTGTTCTTAACCACTGAAAAAATAATCACAGCCAGGTTAAAAGTAATCTCAGCCACAGTATATGTGATCTTAGTCACTGAAGAAGTGATCACATTCTGCTTAAAAATTATCTCAGCCTCTACAAAGGTGATATCAGCAACTAAAAAGTGATCTCAGACACTACAAATGTGATGTTGTGGCCAAGATCATCTTTGCAGTCACTCAAATATTTTTTAAAGAGGCTGTGATTACTTCATCAGTGGCCAATATCTCTTTTTTAGTGAGATAGCTAACTTTTAAAGTGGCTGTGATCACTTCTTCAATGGCCAAGATCACTTTGATCACTTTTGTGTTGGCTGACATGAGTTTCATAATGGTCAAGATCACCTTTGTGGTGGCTGAGATAATTGTTCAAGAAGCCATGCTTACTTCTTGAGTGGCCACGATTACTTTTGTAGTGGCTGAGATGACTTTTAAAGTGGGTGTGGTGACTTCTTCAGTGGTCACGATCAGTTTGTTTTTGGCCAAGATCACCTTTGTCGAGGCTGAAATAGCTTTTAAAGTGGCTGTGATGACTTCTTCAGTGGCTAAGATCACTTTTGTAGTGGCTGATATAGATATTAAAGTGACTGTGATCATTTCTTCAGGGGCCAAGATCACTTTTGAAGTGGCCGATATAGATATTAAAGTGGCTGTGATCACTTCTTCAGTGGCCAAGATCAGTTTGTTTTTGGCCAAGATCACCTTTGTCGAGGCTGAAATAACTTTTAAAGTGGCTGTGATGACTTCTTCAGTGGCTAAGATCACTTTTGTAGTGGCTGAGATAATTTTTAAAGTGGCTGTGATGACTTCGTCAGTGGTGAAGATCACCATTGTAGAGGCTGAGATAATTTTTAAGCCGAATGTGATCACTTCTTCAGTAGCTAAGATCACATATACTGTGGTTGAGATAACTTTTAACGTGGCTGTGTTCACTTTAGTGGCCAAGATCACTTTAGTAGTTGAGGTGACAACTTTTAAAGTAGCTGTGATCGCTTATTCAGCGTCCAAGATCATTTTTGTAGTGGCTGATATAGATATTAAAGTGGCTGTGATCACTTATTCAGTGGCCAAGCTCACTTTTGTAGTGGCTGATATATATACTAAAAGTGGCTGTGATCACTTCTTCAGTGGCCAAGATCGCTTTTGTAGTGGCTGATATAGGTATTAAAGTGGCTGTGATCATTTCTTCAGTGGCCAAAATCACTTTTGTAGTGGCTGATATAGATATAAAAGTGGTTGTGATCACTTCTTCAGTGGCCATGATCACTTTTGTAGTGGCTGATATAGATATTAAAGTGGCTGTGATCACTTCTTCAGTGGCCAGGATCACTTTTGTAGTGGCTGATGTAGATATTAATATGGCTGTGATAACTTCTTCAGTGGCCAAGATCACTTTTGTAGTGGCTGATATAGATATTAAAGTGGCTGTGATCACTTCGTAAGTGGCCAAGATCACTTTTGTTGCGGCTGAGACAGCTTTGCTCACTTCTTCAATGGCCAAGATCATTTTCGTAGTGGCTGGGATAACTGTTAAAGTGGCTGTGATCACTTCTTCAGTGGTCATGATGACTTTTGTAGTGACCAAGATCACTTTTGTAGTGGCCATGATCACTTTTGTAGTGGCTGATATAGATATTAAAGTGGCTGTGATCACTTCTTCAGTGACCAGGATCACTTTTGTAGTGGCTGATATAGATTTTAAATGGCTGCGATCACTTCTTCAGTGGCCAAGATCACTTTTGTAGTGGCTGATATAGATATTAAAGTGACTGTGATCATTTCTTCAGGGGCCAAGATCACTTTTGAAGTGGCCGATATAGATATTAAAGTGGCTGTGATCACTTCTTCAGTGGCCAAGATCACTTTTGTAGTGGCTGATATAGATATAAAAGTGGTAGTGATCACTTCTTCAGTGGCCAAGATCACTTTTGTAGTGGCTGATATACATATTGAAGTGGCTGTGATCACTTCTTCAGTCGCCAAGATCTTTTTTGTAGTGGCTGATGTAGATAATAATGTGGCTGTGAACACTTCTTCAGTGGCCAAGATCACTTGTGTAGTGGCTGATATAGAAATTAAAGTGGCTGTGATCACTTCTTCAGTGGCCAAGATCATTTTTGTAGTGGCTGATATAGATATTAAAGTGGCTGTGATCACTTCTTCAGTGGCCAGGATCACTTTTGTAGTGGCTGATATAGATATTAAAGTGGCTGTGATCACTTCTTCAGTGGCCAAGATCACTTTTGAAGTGGCTGATATAGAAATTAAAGTGGCTGTGATCACTTCTTCAGTGGCCAAGATCATTTTTGTAGTGGCTGATATAGATTTTAAAGTGGCTGTGGTCATTTCTTCAGTGGCCAAGATCACTTTTGTAGTGGCTGATATAGATATAAAAGTGGTTGTGATCACTTCTTCAGTGGCCAAGATCACTTTTGTAGTGGCTGATATAGATATTAAAGTGGCTGTGATCACTTCTTCAGTGGCCAAGATCACTTTTGTTGCGGCTGAGACAACTTTGATCACTTCTTCAATGGCCAAGATCATTTTCGTAGTGGCTGGGATAACTGTTAAAGTGGCTGTGATCACTTCTTCAGTGGTCATGATGACTTTTGTAGTGACCAGGATCACTTGTGTAGTGGCCATGATCACTTTTGTAGTGGCTGATATAGATATTAAAGTGGCTGTGATCACTTCTTTAGTGGCCAAGATCACTTTTGAAGTGGCTGATAGAGATATTAAAGTGGCTGTGATCACTTCTTCAGTGGCCAAGATCACTTTTGTAGTGGCTGATATAGATATTAAAGTGGCTGTGATCATTTCTTCAGTGGCTAAGATCATCTTGTAGTGGCTGATATAGATATAAAAGTGGTTGTGATCACTTCTTCAGTGGCCAAGATCACTTTTGTAGTGGCTGATATACATATTGAAGTGGCTGTGATCACTTCTTCAGTGGCCAAAATCACTCTTTTAGTGGCTGATATAGATATTAAAGTGGCTGTGATCACTTCTTCAGTGGCCAAGATCACTTTTGTAGTGGCTGATATAGATATTAAAGTGGCTGTGATCACTTCTTCAGTGGCCAAGATCACTTTTGTAGTGGCTGATATAGATATTAAAGTGGCTGTGATCACTTCGTAAGTGGCCAAGATCACTTTTGTTGCGGCTGAGACAACTTTGATCACTTCTTCAATGGCCAAAATCATTTTCGTAGTGGCTGGGATAACTGTTAAAGTTGCTGTGATCACTTTTTCAGTGGTCATGATGACTTTTGTAGTGACCAAGGTCACTTCTGTAGTGGCCATGATTACTCTCGTAGTGGCTGAAATAATTATTAAAGAGGCTGTGATTACTTCTTCAATGACCAAGATCATTCTGTAGTGGATGAGATCACTTTTCAAGTGTTTGTGATCACTTTTTAGTGGCCTTGATTACTTTTGTTTTGGCTAAGATAATTTGTAAAGATGCTGTGTTTACTTCTTCAGTGGCCAAGATCACTTCTGTAGCGGGTGAGGCAGCTTTTAAAGTGGCTGTGATCACTTTTCAGTAGGTGAGATGACTTTGTCAGTGGCTGGCATCAGTTTGTTAGTGGCCAATATGACCTTTGTGGTGGCTAGGATAATTTTTAAAAGTTGTTGTGATTCTTTCTGCAGTGACCGATATCACTTTTGTAGTGGATGAGATAACTGCCTCGGTGGCAAAGATAACTGTTGTAGTGACCGATATCACTTTTTCAGTGACTCACATCAGTTTGTTAGTGGCCAAGATCATTTTAGTAATGACTGAGATAACTTTTGAAGTGGCTGTGATCACTTCTTCAGCTGCCAAGATATCATTTTTTCAATGGTTGACATTAGGTTGTTAGTGACATCAGGTCATTGGTTGACATCAGGTTGTTTGTAGGAAGTACATGCTGTCTAACTCTAGTCTGCACTAGATTACGCATAATATTTATTTAAATTTTATGGCCTATTACCAGGGCCGTATCCAGACTTAGACAAATAAGGGTTACAGGTCGACCATCCGGTAATTGGGAGCCTTTTAGATGTGATAAGCTTGACTAGCCTTAAAGAATCATCCAGCTTCAAAACGCGCATGCCTGGGACGGTCAAGTGTAGGCCAACAGTAGCCTATTGAGTACAGATTGACGGCATTAATATAGCCACTGAACTGATTACAAGATACTACTCAAACGAGACATTGATCCAATGCTGTTTTAATGTTAGGCCAACACTGGCCCAACATTGAACCAACATTAGATAAATGTACAATGTTTAAGAGAAAGTCCTCCTGCCCAGCAAACGCAAGACATTTGTATGACATTTATGCAATGTCGGCCCAACGTCTTCGACGTTGGTCCAACATTGCATAAAGTCATACAAATGTTTTGTGTTTACTGGGTGACAATACAAACTTGGGGGTCAAGCAGTTTCCAAATCCCCTCAGTAATACAGTCAGTTTGTTTGCAAGTAGGCGACCAAGTAGGGGCAAAAGACAAGGGCTTTGAATTATTACCTCATAGATGTCACTCAAGTATATATGAACTTGCTGTGATTTGAGAACTTGCTCTTAATGAGGCTTTGGGTATGAAACGCATATTTAGTATTATTATGGAATAGGGCCTTGGCTTACCCACGGGCACTATTGCCTTCTGGGGGACCCTTGTCCCGCGAATTTTGACAGTTGACTACACCTTTAATCAACTCTTGTTTTGGAAACAATCATATCCATCCATGTCATGCATGTAGCTTAGACAAGCTCAATTAGCATACCAAGGCTGGTCTGAACCCAAAGCACAAAACTATGATATAACTTGTATTATCATCTAACCTTACTTTACGGTCATTTTAAAAATGGTTCTGGTCATTTTCTAAAATGTTGGAAAAACAGATAGTGTTTTTCAAACTTATTAGATCAATCTTATGATATTTTAATTGTGTTTATTACCTCCAGAACCTAGGAGTAGACAAGTTTAACTGTTCAGTTATCAACGATAGGCCTATTGAGCGACAAATGAAGTGAAATCAATGTTTCAGTAATGTCAGGACTAATTAACATATTTTTTCCTGCAACACACCAGATCACTCTAAAAATGTCTTCATTGGCCCTCAAAACATGGGTGTAGACACCCTTTTTGTGCCGTCATCTGTGATATTGACCGAGCTATAAATAGATATACATTTTCGGTAATGGCGGCGCTAATTTGCATATTAAATTTTCTGAAATACATCAGATCACTCTAAAAATGGTTTTGTTGTCTTCTTTGATCTTCAAAATATGGGTGTAGACACCTTTATTGTGCAGTTATCTGTGATATTGACCGAGCTATAAATAGATATACATTTTTCGGTAATGGTGGCGCTAATTTGCATATTAAATTTTCTGAAACACATCATAAAACTCTAAAAATGTTTTTACTGTCTTCATTTGCCCTCAACCCTTTTTGTGCCGTCATCTGTTATATTGACCGAGCTATAAATAGATATACATTTTTTGGTAAGGGCGGCGCTAATTTGTATATTAAATTTTCTGAAACACATCAGATCACTCTAAAGATGGTTTTGTTGTCTTCTTTGACCTTCAAAATATGGGTGTAGACACCTTTATTGTGCCGTTATCTGTGATATTGACAGAGATATAACTAAATATACATTTTTCGGTAATGGCGGTGCTAATTTGCACACCAAATTTTCTGAAACACGTTAGATCACTTTAACAATGGTTTTATTGTCTTCTTCGATCTTCAAAACAAGGGTGTAGACACCCTTTTTGTGCCGTTATCTGTGATAGTGACCGAGTTATATCTATATATTCATTTTTCGGTAATGGGGACACTAATTTTTTTTCCGACCAAAAACGATTTTTGCAAATAATGTTTTAATGTATTTTTTCAATTTGGCATTTCGGAACTTGAAGTTCCCGGAACTTGAAAATTGGGAACTTGAAGTTCCCGGAACTTGGGAACTTGTTTAAGGGTATCCCTCTATGGGGCCTACATGTACATGTATCAACAATACCACAGCATGCATCAACCATTTTCATTGCCCATAAAGAAGTAGGCTAACAAACTCTGAGATTCCCGTTACGTAATCACATGCAAATGGAAGCGTATAAATTTGTTATTTTTTAGAATAAAAAACCCCAGCTGAAATATGAAAGAAATTAGGAACATTTCAGGTCCTATATATTGAAATTGATCTATTGTAGAATACGAAGAGCACTATTTTTAACAAAATTGCTTACTAACATATGGTTCCTATAAACAAATAACATCGTTATGTAATCACTTCTTTGTGCGTTACATAATCACTAGCGGTGTTTATTAGCTTACTATATAATATTAATATGCTAATAACATAGGCCTAGATACATTCTGAATAACATGGGTTAATATGTGATTTGATGCAAATTTTCCAGCAAAATATAATTATGTAGGAAATAATAAAAAATTAACAATTTTAAAAAATGGACATATCTAATATGGCCGCCATATACACTATGGATAAAAAGTGTTAAATTCGGATTGGACTCACACATGCTCCAAAACTTTATTAATACCATAGGGCCTATAGTTCAATATTTAGGGCTTATTTAATATATTTCGAGCAATTGAAAAAAGCGAAAATTCAAGATGGCCGCTTTGACCTATATTAATCATAAATTCGATTAAATGATTTTACCCGTCTCACTAAGTGATAAAATAAGCAAAAGTCATATGTGACCCCTGTATATGTAAACGCATTTCCACAGTGATTTAATTTTAGATAAAAATTAACAGAACCTCTGTTTGACATGTTGTGACCTACTTGTCCTGATGTGATTACATAACGGTGATTTTTGTGAAAATTGCGTAATGACCACTAGGGTCTATAGGCCTACATTGTACTCTCTAAATGATACAGAACAACGCACGCACGGTAATATTGATATAAGTGTATGCACAGAATTCATATTTCACCTCATGCAGCTCCTTGTGCGTAGGCCTGACCCTACTATGGCAACACAGTTCCAAATAATAATGGAAATTGCATGATATTTGCATAATATTTGTCATTTTTGTGATTACATAACGCTGAATTTTGTGATTACGTAGCGGTATTTACACTGTAATAACAAGGGACTTACAGTGAACAACAAATATGATCAAAGTAACGACAACATATTTCAGCTCGCTTTAGTGCTTTCACATTTAAAAGCAACACATAATTAATGACATTCAAAATTGTTTTTGTTACGTAATCACACAGGTAGGCTACATTAGTGTTAGACTAACTACACCTAGAAAACATAATTTTGCTGTTTGCGATATTTTGCAGAATATAACAGTAACTGCTCCATATGATCATCTTGCCCTATCAGGTCGAAACTGACCATCAGACCACTGGTCTGACCTTGAGAACAGATGTACGAACGGGAGGGGTGCGAACAACGTGAATATTCATTATGACGTCACCGGTTTACTGACTGCAGGGTGGAGAACACACTCAGGTCAGATTGTCTGGGCTGTCTGAGTTGGCCAGGCAGGAGGGAGGTTCTGTACTCATAGCACATGCGTGATATCCAGGAGTCTGCCGGTAGCACACAACTGGATAGATGAAGATGCATAAGATAGGATTCAGATCTAAACGTTTACTGTTAGGCCTACAATATAAAACATAGTAGGCCTAGTCTAGATGTCATATGAATGAAGTCATTTTTTTTCATAAAAAATAAAAGACTGTTGATAATTTATTTTTGGTAAACTGCTGGTCTACACAAACTTCATATGATTTATAGGCCTACTACCTGACTACTAGACTCACTAGACTAAGTAGACTCTAGGCAGAGAAAGCATTACAATGGCGAAATGAGAAATTTCATTTTTATGAGTTTGGTAACCATGGTAACCGGTACATGTAGGCTATAGTCTAACGTTTTGCATGAAATTCACGTAGGCTGAAGCACCGTAGGCCTATAGACTAAAATTCTAAAAAAATAGCCCACTGACATCCCTAGCCATCCACGAGAAAGCTCCCGTGGCCTATACATGGTATACATCTGTGACTGTGAGCTCCTCGTCCTGTGCGACCCTAGCGGCTAGTGCGACCCCTACTCAGGCTACTATACTGGCTAGCTAGGCCTACGTTCCTCTGGGTGTAACTGTAGGCCTACTTCTGGACGTGCCACGATCATCCACAAAAATTCAACATCTTCCGGTGATCGTGCTTTTGAAAACGCAGCCCATCGGCTTTGGAATAAGCTACCTGGAATAGGATCATACAAGTACGTGTGATTTTCACACTCTGTCTCTGGGCAGTGATTTTCACTATGACTATGAGACGTAGGCCCCGATATATCGGTATCAGCCCATATCGCACTCTATATAGCTGTAGTTGAACTGCAATCTACGCCAGACTACGGCAGTTAGATCATAATGTGACTTGATCGTGTGAGTAAATGATACAGCACATGTCTAATGAATGAGGTGTTCGCCTAAAGACTCACACCTTATTCATTGGACGAGTGCTGTATTTTCCCATATCTCAAAACAATAACTTAATCACCATTTGACTTGCCACGGTTCAAGAAAGATTTAAAGGGGCTCTCACACATAGCCGAGTTGGGAGCCTAGCAAATTTGTTTGCAGAGTGAACCACGATCTGGCCCAAAAAGAAGATGTCTAAGACTAAGAGTGATGTACGAGTTGTACGAGTTAATCACGATTGACCTGCGAGTCATATATATACGAGCTCAACGTAGGTGTTTCAAGAGACATTCAAGATAAATCTAAGAACTCTAAGAGTAGCCTACTCTAAGACTAAGAGTGCCCTACGTGCTGTACGAGTGTACTGCGAGCCGCAGGAGTGTACTACGAGTGACATATGGGCAATTCCACGGTGTCGGACGTTCGTTTCGGACACTTATTTTATGCCTGGTGCCCTAACTGGAAATGAGACTTATATTAAGTTGTTGCTATTTCATACACCACCTTATTAGGACATTCGAATATTTTGTCTCATTCACACATATCGGTTATGAGCCAAAATATGGGTGGTGTCGGACGTACGCACACAAATTGCTGTATTGTAAAAAAAAAATCAGTACCAATCTGTCTGAATCATTGGATGACAGCATAAAAATGTGGCCTGATACTGACAGAGAATAGTGTTGTCTTATTATTACATTTAAAATATTTTTCATTTCCATTTTAATTGTACTAAATTTTTTTGGATATCTTCGGTGTCGGCCGTACACTCACTTGGTGTCGGACGTACATGTCTGAAATTAAGGATTTTGTTCATCTCGAAACACCCAGAAGCAAAGTAAAAAATGTTGCCTATGCTTTTTAACAAATTATTTTGAGGGGTTCACATACAATATAAGATAGTATATTTTATAAATACATATTAAGTATAAGATGTATAATAATAACAGTAATTGGCCATGCCATAACCATATCATAAATCACATTATGATCTAACTGCCGTAGTCTGGCGTAGATTGCAGTTCAACTACAGCTATATAGAGTAAAGTATATATGCTAAGTTAACCATGTTAACATCACTTTTCAGCCGGAAGTTAGTTTGTAAAAATATAAAAACAGTAAATTACAAAATTCAAACATTTGGCAAATGATTCTTTTACAAATCATTCTTGATGCTGCCCAGGCTAACTGTGCATGCATGGAGAAATATTTACAGTATTTTATTTCCGTTATCTGTTGACAGGTAGGCTATGTCGGGTCCCCAGAAATCATTAATTATTGATGTTCAATAGTCGATGATGTACCATTAGTTTAGATTTTAGGCCTTTAATAATGCCAATTAGTGATTTTTTTGCTGGTAAATATAGAGGGATGTATTCATTCATCATGTTGACGAACATTCATCAAGCTATCAGTTCTTCTGAACGTTATCAGTTGTTCCAAACTCAAGTGTATTTGGCGACTTGGCTGGATTATATTGTCTATTTAATAGCTTAAATTATCAACAGAGCACCACAGATTTATTCATCAAAATGCAGTTAAATGGTCATTCAGCACTCATTACATAATTTTATCATTATATGTGTTGCATCTGTACTCCCAGATTCTTGAGAATATTCATCAAGAATTAAAAGACCTTCACCACGTAAACAGAGATTCAGCGTTGTACATGGTGTAGGACGTACACAAATGCAGTGTTTGGCCTGTAGTGAGTTGTATATTCAACAAGCAGCTATTGCATGCAGTTCTGATTGCATATTTGCATTCAGGGTACTATTTGTATTCAACATATTAGATGAAATAAAGTAGATATTCAACAATCGCATCTGAAAAAAAAAAATTGCAATTTTGGTGTCGAACGTACAAGCTAATTCTCTTACGCATACTTTACACTGTTTTGCCGCTCACAATTGATGAAGAATTATCTTTTTCTGGTATTATATTCATCAATTACCTCATTAAATTATTTCCATATTATATCCATCAATTACCTCCATTAAACTGACATGTGGCTGATTGAGCGATCTAGTTGGCATTAGTATACTAAACAGCCTTGTGATTGACACAAGGTGTCGGACGTACATTAAAAAAGTGTCGGACGTACGTACACTTGTTTGCATGGTGATAATCAAGCAGGCAACTACCACAGTGACTCCATGCTGCATAGCTGGGGTAATGGTACCATTTCTGTTTTGCATAAGGAGTTTTAGAATACTGGATGTGGTTTGTCCACTTGAAAAAAACCATTTTGATAATATTTGGTGTCGGACGTACATAGTCGTTTTTACCAATTTAGCACAGAATTGCCACACCTGAAAACCCATGTTGAAGAAAAGTACAGCAATCAATATATATTGTTTTCAACAGACATTTTCTACTGATGAACAAACAATAAATATTTCCTAATAATGGCATTTCTTATGCCATAGTGCAAATAATACAAACAGGTGTCAAATTGTGTAATATGCTACCAATGCAAAATACTGTTTAAATGTTCAAGATCAGCGCGATGTTACATCCATGTAATACTGTTTCCTGGCAAACAATTATTGATTCTCAGTCTATGAAATTATTATATAAATATGGAGATCAAGCCATTTTTAAATTCTCACACCCAGGTTGATATTTTCATGGAATTGCCCATATACGAGTTATACTCCTACATTACTCCTACATCTTACAGCTCGTACAACCCTCGTACTAACATTTTATTCAAGAGCAAAGCAGGAGTGTTCTACGTGCTCCAAGAGTGAGCTATAAGAGCGATCTACGAGTGTTCTACGAGTTGTACGAGTGCAGTACGAGTGAAATGAAACAGTTCACGAGTGAACAATTTTTTAATATGTTCAAAAAAACAATTCCAATCCCCGAGCGTGTCGATTATCTCTAAGAGCAAAGAACGAGCTGTAAGAGTTGTTTAGGAGTTAAGCACGAGTCCAGCACGGCCAAGCTCGTGGTCCAACTCGGCTATGTTGGACCACGAGCTTCGTGGTTAACTCGTAAACAACTCTTAGAACTCGTTCCTAATTAATTACTCGTAGAAATCGTTCTTTGCTCTTAGAGATAATCGACACGCTCGGCGATTAGAAAATTATTTTTGAACATGTTCAAAAATTGTTCACGAGCTCATTCATTTCATTCCCGATTTCTTATTTTGGACATGCATGTCCAAAATAAGAAATACTGGAGTTTCGTCTCTAGGCCTAGGGCTAGGCCTATCTGCGCAGCCCAAAAATTAAAAACTTTTGCAGTTCTTGTCTATGGACATGTTTACATCATCTGATCATAATTATGGTCATATTAAAGGGACCGGCTCAGGCTAAAATCATTTAAAAATCGGTGATTTTATTTTGGCTTATTAATATGACCATATGATCATGATGATGTGAACATGTCCATAGACTGTTATGGTCATATTATTAAGCCAAAATAAAATCACCCATTTTTTATGATTTTAGCCTGAACCAGTCCCATTTAGGCTTTAATATTAGGCCTAGCTAACTTCACACTTCTTATATAAAATTTTAATAGACTATTTATAAATCCAATTGACAGTAGACCCCTATATAACGATGCCAAATTGACTTTATTGATCTAATAAGGAATATTAACTATATAATCATGATAATGACGTTATTATAATATATGTGGGACAGAAATGATATGCACGTTGAACTCACCAAGCTATGTCATACACCTCAGCGGACACAAGACGTTAAATCAATGTATTGTAACGTTAGGCCTAGGCTATATATTTGTATTTGAACAAGTGTAGGCCTATTTGTATTTGTATTTGAATATTTTTCAAGTTCATATAGGCTTATTTGTATTTTATGTTTTTCCGGACCTCGTATCCCCGTTCTGTAATGTAATGCAATGCAATGCAATGTACTAATACCTACGGTGACTACCGCCGTGTCTGCAGTAGTCTAGACTAGATCATGGATTATTACTCTCCATGGACTGGATACACACAGCTGTGAAATGCAATGAATCGGGCTTTAGGCCACCTTTGTGCACATATAGCCTAAACTGGGCCAGGAGAACCTCCTGAGGATGGTGAGATGATTGAGATGACACTGTCCTCCAGACACAGGATTCGAAATTCGCTACCTCTCGGTCACGGAGGCTCCCCACAATACTGACTTTCACACGTGGATGGGGAAGAAACATTTTTGTTTCTTTCAAACCGCCGAGACCGGGAACCGAACCCCGAGCTCTGGCGTGAAAGGCAGCGGTGCTAACCACTAACGTTACCCTAGGCTAGGGCCCCCGCCCTAGGCCAGGGCCTACGGGTACACACAGCTGTGACTGCAACTTCTATATGCTGAATGTGCTAGCCTAGGCCTATTGTGAAGCCTATAATCAGATAATAGGGCCTACGACTACGTGTAATAGCTTAGGCCAGACTACAAGTACAAGTAAAGTACAATCATATCACTTACCAACATTTATTAGCTGACAGCAGAGATTGTCCATCTCTGGTGATAGACGGGGCACCTGTCTGACACTTCGTTTCTGTGACCAGCCACCTCTTCAGCTACTCTGGTGACAGTTAATATATTGGTGACGTCACTATTTATTTTTAATGCACTGTCCCACTCACTCTTGTGACGTCACATAGTGGAAGTCACCTGGTAGAAGTTTCATGGTGCCCACAGATAACATAACGTTACATAATGAAAATCAGTTTCTATTATTTGTTTTATCCCTCCTAGTAAAATCTGTAGGCCTACCAGCTAAAGCCGAGACCAATAATTGGCAACAATAAAGCGACACAATCAGGCTAAAATCATCAAAAAATTAACCCTCGCTCTGGTATGAGGAATTCCAATATAGGCCTACATTCTGTCACTGGCAAGGGTTTTTGTTTAAAGAAGGGCAAACAAAACATATTTGGAACAATGGGCAGCACTTCCATTACAGCTGATGATGCCCAAATCCAGTACACATAGCGACATGGTGCGGGGTCGGGCTTCACATTAGTGCTACCCCAAGGTCATGGCAAGGTCATCTCAAGGTGGTCACAGCAAGGTCAAATCAGCTAAAAATGTCACTCCAGATGTCTATGATGGCTTCTTAATATGACCATTAGATGTGAACATGTCCATAGACTAGAATTGCGAAAGTCTTAAATTTTAGGCTGCTGTGGCAACGTAGCAAGTGTATCGAAAGCCCCATTTATCATTTTTTCAGTATTTTTTTATTTTGGACATGCAAGTCTGAAATTAAATGTCGTCCTTATTTCTCGCTTAACTGGCAAATGCGCAACACAATTTTTTTCGCGATTGTTAGACTATGGACATGGTGACATATGGCGCAAGATGCCAAAATAAAATACTGATTTTTTTAGCCTGATCTTGTCGCTTCAACTCATTCAATACGGCACTCTCGCTAGTCTCGGTAGCCTACATGTTTCTGTAGACTGGGATTTTTAAGAATGTATTTTTTATAATTTTCTATGTTTTTTTTTTAATATTGGCACTCGTAGGCCTATTGCAATTATGCAGATCAGATACTGAATGAGCCAGACAAATCAATAAAACCTCAAGCACCTAAATTATTTTGAAATTCCCGTATTTCTTATTTTGGACATGCAAGCCCGACATAAGTAATCGTTAATTTTGTCTCTATATCTAGCCTAACTTGTAAATGCGCAGCACAAAAATAAATTTTAAAACTTTTGCAGTTCTAGTCTATGTAGCCTACATGTTTACATCATATGGTCATATTAAGAAACCAAAATAAAATCACCGATTTTTTAATGATTTAGCCTGATTGAGTCCCTTTAATAAGTAAAAAATAAAAACATATGATTTCCACACTAGCCCAAAGCCATTAATATTGCGTTTTTTTCTAGAGAAATATAAAAGAAATGGTTTGCAAGATCGGGTGGCAATTATTAATAATAATTTAAATACCAACGTAACACACATAATTATAAAAAAACACCTTTTAATAGACATTTTGAACAAGGAATTTCACATATAATACAAAATAAGTGTTTATTATATTTTTCAAGTTTTTCGAGTATGTGATTTAAAGATCTGTTTTCATCTTGAGTAATATTTCGAGCCTAAATATTAACCTGGTTATTATAATATCTCTGGTTTTACCCTCTCGTAATAGTAAATGGCTTGATTAAAAATTTCATGATAAATTGTTTTCAAAATTGTAAAGTAGCATTCACAGATTTTAAAAAAACTTTTGTTGCCATTCGCACAGATCAAGGGCAAGGTCATTTATAGGTCAATAAAGCTAACCCCCCAAATCACTGAATAAAGCAACACACTTGATTCGGGTGAACTACTAGTGGGTGGAAATTCACAAGAATTGTTTACACGTCTTTTAAATTTAGTATTTAAAGTGAAATAAAAATAAAATGCAAAAAAAATAATGACCGCCAAATCACCATCAAAATGACTAGTTGATTATCTCTGTTCATGTTTGCAGTGGATATTTATATAATGCCACTTTTTGTAGGCTACTTATATCATGTATATCGGGATGACATAAGATTTATGCGGCCATCAAAATGTATCAATGTCAATATCAAGGTTATTTAAAAAATAATAGTTTCTGCATCCCTCGTAATAGTCTGGTCTGACAAAACAATTAGACATGACTACCACTGAACATCTTCAAATTAATCTCTCATACAAGAACATTGTCAATAATAAGTCTTACCTCTTTTCAAGTAATTCTGTTAAAGCGACACAATCAGGCTAAAATCATTAAAAAATCGGTATTTTGTTTGGCCCTTTAATATGACCATAATTATGATGTAAGCGTGTCCATAGACTAGAACTGCAAATTTTTAAATTTTTGTGTTGTGCATTTACCAGTTAAGCGGGATATAAATTTAGACGAAATCCCCGATTTCTTATTTCGGACATGCATGTCCAAAATAAGAAATAGAAATTACGCTAATTTCTGCTTTTACTATAATAATTTAACATTTTTTAAAGTTCGTATATTAAAATATGTTGACTACATATAGCATGTATGTTACATGTACAAGCTGACATCTACTATCAATCACTGCACAATATCACCACTATCATCACCAGCAGGGGCGGATCTAGCTTTTCACTGGGGGGGGGGGGTGGTTAAAATTAAAAAAAACTCTAAGGGGGTCGAGGGGCCCGCCCCCGGGGAATTGTTTTTATTTCCAAAGGCTTTCTCATGCAATCTAAGGCATATTGGGCACTGTTTCTCACTCAGTATATCACCAAATCATAAGGAAACCCCTAAATACGATGATGATTTTTTTCTGAGGGGGGGTTTAAACCCCCCAAACCCTCTTTTTCGAGTTTGCGCCCAAGATGGCCACCGGCTTATAGAAATACTTTGGAAATTGTGCAATTTGTTAATTTTAGCTCAATTTTCTTTTGTAATAGACTATTTCAACTAGTTTATTTGGCAGTGAATCCATTTATACCTGCCGTCAGATTAACTTGTATCGCATGTTTTTCGCCGATTTCTCAGTCAATTCTCAACCGATTTTGATGACATTTTGCAAGGACTATTTTCTAGTCACCCGTTAAATACCGTGAAATTTTCATCAAAAAATATTGTATAATTCAAAGGTAGACTATTTGACATTTAGTAAATTTGTAATTACGACGTCCTCCTATAAACCCATTAAACTGGTTAAATTAAAGGGACATGCCCAGGCTAAAATCATCAAAAATTTACTGAAAGTAAATGTGACTTAGACATTGTGCCCATAGATTTATGAAAATTGACAAAGAGGAAGAGTTATCGTGCCTCAGATCATTTTTCAAAAACGTTTGAAACTATGTATATAATATGAAAACAATCATAATCATATAATATCAACAAGGAGCCGAGAACAGATCTATAAGTTTTGATCTTGACAGCACAACATATATCTTCCGCTTGTCCATACATGTGCTGCTGCACCAAGACCTAGTAATTCCTCACCCTTAATACAATTTATCTTCATAGGTTGAAATAGCTCAGTAAGTTACTGTAGCAAGGCTGAAAAGACTCAAATTGCAAATTCAAAACGATTGTTTTGAATGAAATCAAGTTAAATCTGAACAAGCGACAAGAAAATTTTCAGAGATTGATCAAACTCGTTGGGTAAAATTACTTTAAAAGTTAGATATCTACTGATGTATGTAGCCTATGTCTTGCATCAATCATCACCTACAGTACTGATTTAGCAAAATGGGACAAGCTTTTTTAGTGGGGCTAGCCCCGGCTAACGCAGGCTAGCCCTGGGCTAGCCCCATGTTCTCTCCCCACCCCATTTGGGGCTCGCATGTATGCGCCCAAAGTTATAAAATCCTTTAGCCGGGCCGCAATGTGCGTTTTGGTATAAGTTCATATAACTGGAGCCGCGCTCATATCGCCGGGGCTCAAGCCAATCTAGAGCCTCGGCGAATTGAGTCAACGCCTGTATGTGTTAGTCAGGCGCGCTTCTCGTCTGGTCCAGTTTCAAGCTCGACCGGTGCGCCGAGCGAGCCTAACTTTCCAGGTGCCTGCTTTTTCATCTTCAGTTAGGTCTATTCCAGTGACCGTAGCTTCATAAAACCACCCATTTTCTGAATTTATACACTGAACTGCTTTTCCGATACTAAAGATAATGTCTAAATGCTAAAGGCTAAATGCTAAATGGCTAAGCAGAAATAAATGAGGACTGCAACAGGTCTAGATGTATACGCGTACGGACACTCAATTATTGCATGTTTAGATCAACTCAGAGCTGTTTAGATGATGCTGAATGTGGTCAAGCTGAGCGCGCCCTGTCTTGCCCAGAGCGAGCCTGGCCAGCCCGGCGAGATGACACATGGTTCACAGCATTCATGTTAGCCGCCACACAGTATACTGGGTGCAAGCCCAAGTAGGATTTGGGCGGGTATATTTTCCTGGCCCGAACCGTGTGGGGGCTCGAGCCCATTTCATGCGCTGGGCGCAACCAATTCTGCGCCTGTCTCGCCGGGCTTGCGCCCGGGCTAATGACGGGCTGGCCAGAGTTAACGCAGGCCAGCCACTGATGAAAAATCTGTCCCATTTTGTGAAATCAGTACTGTACGTGATGCTTCTTATTCACACTAAGACAATTGGTACCTCTCATGAGTGTATAATCTCAAATTCTCCTGTCAAATATTTCTTTTTATATACATATATACTAATCATGTGGACGTAGACCAGGCTCTACTGATATGTTACAAGTAATTCCTGTACTCCCCACACGCCGTACACTGACCGTCAATTAACCGAGGGCTGTGTGTCTCCCACTGATTAACTGCTTCGCATAAGGTCTATATTCTTTCTTCGTCAGTACTCAGAAGTCAAAGAGACTATGTATAGGATAAAGCCCGGGGAACTCTACATTCTTAGCTGTGGAAAAGGCCAAGGCCGAGGCCTTTTCCACAGCTAAGAATGTAGAGCTCCGAGGGTTTTACCTGACTTAAAACACATATAGGCTATCCGTCCCTAATGAGTATCCCTTATATATTTATTTAATCAACAACTCAGTCACACCTGACTGATTATAGCACCATAGTCCTACCATGATAATTGGTCTGTACTTCATCAGCAATAACTCTCCATTCCCGGATGATTGGATGATTGTTTTTAATGTAGGTTGTGTAAACAGGGGCTTGATTTGGTATACATATCATATATGGCATACATTACTCTTACCAATCATATTATGATTCTTCTGAAGTTGTCATAAAGGTGCCGACCAGACTGGGTGGCACGGAACATCTTGTTCTTTCTATCTACTTTGTCTTTTTAATCCCTATTGTCAAATGAACAGCAACTATTTATATTTGATCAATTACCAATATATATCAGTCATCGCCATCTTGGATTCTAGTCCATGTCCATGTGCGTTATCGTGAAATCTTATGGATATTTATTGCTCAGCTCTAGCGCAGCTTTAGCCATTTTGTTTAGGTGATGGACACCATCTTGGATATTGTCCTCAAACATAATTATATTTTAATAATATTTGTGACAACACTACTTACAATTTAAATTTAATATTGTTTCTGCAATCACCAATAATACATCGGCACACTGAGAATGTAAACTGGAATAATCACCATTTTTTGCCACATGTGTTTTGTGTTAAAACTAGAAAAATGAGACTCACATCCATCCATCTCGAAGATTATCAAATACTGTGATGATTTTAGATGGATGCGATCCAGAATCTAGACCTACATGATATAACTATAAAACATCACAATAAGGAAGACTAAAATATACTGTTATCAAAATTACTTACAATTAATTGTTTGACCTTGGAAGAAATGGCGGCCATTTTGAATTGTAATCCTAATTCAATGTCTAAAGTGCTGTTTGGCCACACCACTATGTCCGGCATACATGAAAACCTTATGGTAGACACCAAAATCATGAATCAGCTTCAATTATGTGAAAAAATGGCATTAGTGAGATCTACACCACCCTGGGTATCACTGTACCATACCACATACCAATGAGCAATATTCGACAGTAAAAAAAACTATATCAGCCAAAACAAGGTTTGGCCAAAAATCCCATTTTGGCTGCCGGACTATATATGTACATTTCTTTAGCACAGCGGTGTGTCATGCATCTATTGGCAGCCATTATTGTTTTGACTTACATAGATTTTGTGGCGACACCTAGTTAAGTACAGTCAGGTATACTTTATAAAATTATAACGATACAATGTCTAAAATGATTTATAGAAACAACACCATGTCTGGTCTGCTGATAAAACTACTTTTGGGCACCAAAATCTTAAATTATGTCCATTTATGATAAAAAATATATATACATTTTGTTTGAATTTTGTTTCGTAGCGGCCATAATGGAAAATTGCATTTCTGGTGCTAAAATGAGTCTGACATCCACATTAGTCTTCATTATGACTATATAGAAATGTTTTGCAGTGGATGTTTGCTTGTAATAAAAAATGTCATCAAAAAGTTATTAGAGCACGAAAACGTGATGTGGCCGACCGCCTATTAGGTTACATTTTGCATTTGTTAAATTTTACTAGACATACTATTTAATATCACAGACATTTATGGGCATGAAATAGTGTCAACTTATCCTTGCTCTCCTTGACCAAAGAATGTTTGAAAATCTGTCAGATGAGGTTTTTTTCATATCATAACTACAGCATAACATAGCTCATCAACTTGATGTTGCTTCTTCGAGAGATATCACATCTTAGAGGCCGAATATTACATGTATTCTATCACAATCTCTATTTTCACTTTCAACCGCTTTCAAAAATGCTTCGCCAAGACCTATAGGCCTACCATGACCTGTTAATAGATTTACCACTGTCATGCCATGTATTATGATGACATGGTGTATATGATCGTAAATCGTGGCGTCAAGCATATATAAGTTATATTGCCTAAATACTGTCAACAATTTCCATTGTCTTAAAATATGTCCATACAATTACTGTCTGGGCTGTATGTCAGGGGAAAATATTTCCCTTTAATATGGTATATCATATCATACATGACTATCAGATGTGAACAAAGTAAAATTATTGGCGTTGCGTTGCTGCAAAAATGATGGTATTTTAATTTGTCTCTTGTTGAACTCAAAGTGTCACTAAAACTAAAATGAATATAGTCGTTATACCGATCTTCCAAACATTTTGTTTATAAGCCTATATTTCACTTGATAGTATTAAGGGTTTTATGGTGATGTGAAAATAATGTGTTTTAGTTATTGAGCTTAAAAAGCCACTCTATCGAAAAATAATCGTTTTTCTGATTCCACGTGCTCTTCAGAATAATGTGTATAAGCCTATCTTTAATATTAATGCATGAAATATGATTATGTGTGTTATGTTGATATGAAAATGATGGGGTTTTTTTCCATGGGACTGAAAGTGTCATTAAAACTAAAAAGACAAATTTACACCTTATTTTTTCAGATTTTTCTACTGAACAGATTGGTATATAGCATGATACATTAACATTAAAATCCCACGGACTTTTGTTTAGCCACATATGCCCTTTACACTATATCCTCAGGGACTCTCATTTAGTCTGGTATTTCAAACAGCTCTGTCTTCTTAATTTTTGTAAATTTATCAGTGTGATATTTTGCATACACACTTTAAATAATCATATTTTTTTTTAAATTATATATACATATTACATAGGCCTAAAGCATATTTAAAGGCCTGAATCTAAACATACATACTTATCCAGGCATATTGTATGATATCAAACAGGTTAACCCTTACAGCGCGGGGATCGACTTTAGTCGTCAGAGTCTGACGTCTGTCGACGTCAGATTCTGACGTCTAAAGTCGATCCTCGCACTGTAAGAGTAAAAATATTTATAATGATCGTAGACCCATGACATAGGTATTCAAATGAATTAGAAAGAGCCAGCTAAGACATTTATGATGGTTTCAAAAAAAACTTATTGGTTTTCATGATTTTCATAAAACAATTCAGCGCTTGAAGTGTTAAATGAATGCGGACACTAATTGACGAAGAGTGTGAAGAGGAGGGAGGCGTGACACCTGTTTGAATGCCTCGTTGACTGAACGGGACAATTACGTCACTGGTCCCTCTCTAAGTTGAGCTGAACAGTATAAGATTTAATAGCAATAAATAACTGTACCCTTTTCGTCGCCGGTCTAATATGAACAAGAGTGTGAACTCGGCAACTCCTAACTATGAAATATTGACGGCAACTGCGATATTTGGCGACAAGGTTGTTTCTGATGTGATGGGAAAAAACGTTATAGGCCTGCTATGATAATGTATTCATGAGGCTGATAGTTACAAGGAACGACTTGCATTTTTCATGTTTTATTATTATATTCAATCGAGTATAATCATTAACGTAGTGGTTAAAATACTATGTACAAAAATGTATATGCATATATTGAATAAACTCATTATATTATTATTTGTGCAAAACAGAAAAAAATATAAGTTTGTATTATCTATGCTCAACTTGTTTTTGAAAATTATTTCAAGTTCGAATATAACTGCATGTCGTTTTTCTTGAAATATTTATGTTTTCGCATGCACTTGTTTTCGAACACAAAGTACGTCTTCAAATATAAGAGCATGCACGATTTTGCGCGGGGATACGTCAATATTCTCCGCTAAATCAGTCATATTTTTCAACCATTATGAAAATTATCCGACAACTATGTGTCAATAATTAGTTTTATGATTTCAGCCTGAATAAGATAGGTAATAACCATAAGCCTATCGAACATGTCCTCAAACGATTCATTGGCAGCATGCATGGCCAATTTGAGCTGCATTTATCAGTGTTTATCACGCAGAATATGCGTCAGGCCTACTAGGTCGTATGTATGCCATGTAAACACGTGTTCATACGTTAAGTGGGGACCAATAGAAAAGTACACTGCTCGCCCTAGACACTGCTACTTCGCATGTTAAAATTTGCAAATGGGTGACGTAATATGTCCCCCACTCTCAATTTCAAGTATTGTAGTAAGCTTGTGATTGACCGGCTGTCTTGCTAAAAAGTACCCTGATCGGCTGGCGAAAATATTATGGAGGGAAGAGGTGGGTGTAGACAGACACTTGTGTGGAGCCCAGCAAACACGAAGATTTGACCCTATGCTGTTTCCATATTGCCCCCCCCCCCCCACCAATGGCGCTGGACCAATATTGAAACAACATTGGGTCAAGTCCTCGTGTTTCCTGAGAGAGCTGTCTGCATTTTGATACACGCGTGCCGTCTGTGTCTGGTTGGAACAGGCTGTACAGTGCTCTGTGTATAGAAAAGCTGCTGAGACGAAATTGTGGTAGGGGCCTACATCACATGAACATTTGTCCTGCGTTTCAATTATATACATTATTTTGGTTGTGGATTTGATTAATCAGTTAATTAGGGATAATGATTAAGGATCGTCCAAGGTTTCTTTCTGTGTTTCGATTCCAGGTCTTTTGGGATCTTGGTGTTGCGATAATGCTTCCAATTTGGCTCGCCTTGTCTGAAATGAAACAAATATGAATTTATCACGGCTTAATTAGTACCCCTATATTTACAATTGAGCCTAGTGGCTCTTTAAGTAAATACCGGCACGTATTTTTTAATAACTCCAGATTTAGTTGTGACAATATTTACCTTGAAAATGTGATTTGTTTCCAATTCGGACTCAGCATTATGGACAAGTGATGACTGATATTTTCTTGAAGATATTTCCGTATCTCTATAAAGGTGGGGTAGTGAAGGTGGCTTCTCAAGTCTACGTCTCAAATTAGCTTCAAGTATGTGCAAAGCATCTATACAACATAATGCATGCAGTCATTGAGATAAGCAAACAATTAAATATGTTTGTCGTAATAATTTCGTCCCCTTGGAGTTAGAAGGTGTTAAGCTGACACTTTGTAAAGTGGCAGTTTAGCACGTTCTAATCTCAAGGGGACGATTAATTATGATTGTATTGTATGTTTTTATTAGCGTGTCATGTACACATAAATCGTAATGACAATATAAAAATGATTATAATAAAATCGTTGGCTGGGTACAGGGCTGACAGTAAAAAAAACAAATTATTATTTGATAATAATTTAACATTCATCCCAGCAAACACCAGGCCAGCGTCGCAAGCGGTGGATCAACATTTCCTGTGTCCGCCGGGATAAATCAAATCATTACCAGGCACAAAAAGGAGAAAGGGACGTGGCACAATGGCCAGAGCACCTGACTGCCTCGCCAGTCATGCATACATCTCGGGTTCGACCCCGCTGTTCCCGTGTGGGGTTTTCAGAGAAAAAACAACGTTTCTCCATTCTCAATGAGACTGGGCGATCACGTTAATGGCGGCCTCGTCGAGTATATTATAAAATAAATCAACTCCAAAATGCACATGCCTGTGATGGTCAAGTGTAGGACAACAGTAGCCTATTGAGTACAGATTGACGGCATTAATATAGCCACTGAACTGATTACAAGATACTACTTAAACGCAACATTGATCCAATGCTGTTTTAATGATAGGCCAACGTCTGCGACGCTGGCACAACATTGAGCCAACATTGTTCAATGTTTGAGAGAAAGTCCTCCTGCCAAGCAAGCACAAGACATTTGTATAACATTTATACAACGTCGGCCCAACGTCTTCGACGCTGGTCCAACATTGCATTGAGTCATACAAATGTTTTGTGTTTACTGGGTGTCAATACAGTAATACAGTACACAGTAATACAGTCAGTTTGTTTGCAAACCAGCGACCAACTAGGGGCAAGGGCCAAGGGCTTTGAATTATTAACTCATAGATGTCGCTCAAGTATATATGAACTTGCTGTGATTTGAGAACTTGCTCGTAATGAGGCTTTGGATATGAAAGCATATTTAGTATTATTATGGAATAGGGCCTTGGCCTACCCACAGGCACTATTGTATTCTGGGGGACCCTTGTCCTGCGAATTTTGACAGTTGACCATACCTTTAAGGATGAGACCGGTGTATTGACGTTAGTTTCGCGCAGGGCCTCATGCTTCCGTATCTGTCACTTTATTATTATTATTTATTACTATTTATTGCACCTCCATAGATTGAGAAATAAAACATACATATATACAATATATTATAGCAGCATCAAACTACAAATACACTAAAATATAATATAGAATTGGCATAATAAATATCCTCAAATCTAGTAAGAAGTGTGACTAGAGTATGTGGCTTGGTGTGCCTAAGGTTATAGTCATGACTATGTACTAGTACCCTGAGAGTGTCCACAACACCATCGTCATTGACTACATTTTGTCTGTGGTGCTTACAATTAAATGCGTTCAACATAAGTGGAGCACCCATATTGATTATGTTAGCTGCCAAAGTTTGAGGAAATACATCACCATGCCCAATATATCGGGCAGCAAAATAACAGCATAAATTACGTAGTGGTGCGTCTACTTTGAAAATCCTCCTCCACAGATTAATTCTGCAATTATTGATAATCTCGACGCAACGAGAAACATTTTTAAATTGTATTTTTGAGAGAGACACAACTTCCATGCCATTTAAAAGTGTCGGACAGCAAACTGTCTTCCACAGGTGTGACTTTATGTCTGTACGCAGACCAGGATAGCTCATACCAGAGGAACTCATGCTGTAAAATGCTTGTCTATATTTCTGTATTCTTTTCTGTACATGTTTTTCACTCTTGCCATCGTTGTTTTATAAAGTGACTGATAAGCCTATGCCTCCCCAATTCCACAAAGATGATTTACATTGTGAGATTAGTGAACGTGCTTTCCTGATAAATCTTCTTCTTTAATAATATAGGTTATCAGTCTCGATTTCATTTATATTTCACGCTGCCATTCGCGCTCCATAATACAGTTTCGTGGTTTCAGCAAGATTAACACATATAAACGCCACCTCTTACACCAGGAAAATACTAATTGGTCATTTTTTGCAAGTTATCGTCTGTATCAGACATTATAACAACAGCATGTGCGCATAAAAAAAAGAAACATATCAACCATCTGTATTACCTCGGGACATTTTTACCACCAAGGCCTGCAGTGCACGAAAAAGTAAATATACAACACAGCCTTAGTTTTAACAGTTTAAAAGAACAGAATAAATAGTACGCCTATATCATACATATATTATATTTACCTTCATCACAGTCGTTCATAATAGCTTGAATTTGCTGGTCTGTCGGATCTGGGGCTTGTTTCTTTTCCCTCTTTCTACGTGGAGGTGGTATAGGTGTTTGTGAAGGTACATCAGGTGCTCTTCTATCTCCAGGAGATGATGGTGGTGGCGAGGGAAGATAGCTGGATTCTGTGGACATCTGTCGATTAAATGCTACTTTAGGTTTTCTTGTTGGGTTAGGAGAGTCATATCTACTCCTCCTTCCACCTGGCTCCTTTATTTCAACGTGCTTCAACTTGTGCTTAACCTGTTTAATTTTCTCCAGGTCGGCGACGTACGCATATGGCCTGAAACAAAGACTCTTACGCCTATATGAGAGTATAATACAATTATAATTGTTATAATAGTAAATCAAATAAGTCATCAATTACCAATATTATTATATCATTGATTGTTGATTTTATGGTAGGTTTTATCACTTTTCGGGTTTATTACAGTTTCCTCATGTATTTACCAACTGCTTACGCACGCATATTAGTGTAGATTTGGGGGGTTTTGCACATCAAGGAATCGATTGGACATAGTTTAAAATGCAATTTTATCATAGGGCACTTGCTATCGTTACTTTGGCCTTGTTTCACGGGTGTGAAAATGTGTTTTCACGTATCTCGGCCTTTTACAGCTATTTTTCCCAAAAAATAGAATCAACTGGAAAAGGGTTCAGAGCACAAATCCTCCCTGCTTTGACAGTGACATAAAATATTTAATAAAGCTTACAATGTGTTAAACTATTCGAAGTGTAGTGCGTTAATGACCCCAGGTATTTACGTCTAAGCTTGCACAGAAACTGACAACAATGTTGGCACACAGCTATTAGACAAAACACAACCAGCAGATATATGTGGGGTTACGTGAGCTGGCATCTATGTCCAGGGTCCAGTTCACATTGCAGTCTATGTGAAAACAGAAAGGCTTGCTATGTGTAAGCGTTGCGCACAATGATGCTTTTACTAGCATTGTAGGTAAAACAAAAACACACTCCAGTTTTTTTGATAAACATAGTCACAAGTATTGGTAAAGAACCAAGTCATCTTATGCTGTAATCGTACAGACATTGACAGAAGCGCTATTTTTTAGAACCAAGTCATCTTATGCTGTAATTGTACAGACATTGACAGAAGCGCTATTTTTTATAAGATAGTTGAGATTTTAATGTTTATTGTGTTTTATTTGTCTGCTACAATATCAATATATAGGGCGGGGACCCTAGGGTAGTGGTTAGCACCGCTGCCTTTCACGCCAGAGTTCGGGGTTCCGGTCTCGGCGGTTTGAAAGAAACAAAAATGTTTCTTCCCCATCCACGTGTGAAAGTTAGTATTGTGGGGAGCCTCCGTGACCGAGAGGTAGCGTGCTCGGCCTCAGACCACCAGGGCTCGTATTTCGAATCCTGTATCTGGAGGACAGTGTCATCTCAATCATCTCACCATCCTCAGGAGGTTCTCCTTGCCCAGTTTAGCCTATATGTGCACAAAGGTGGCCTAAAGCCCGATTCATTTCATTTTTTACAATATCAATATTTCAGATAGTCCTAGGTGTGTAACAGTGCTCTCAATACCCTTGAATGAACCTAGAGACAAATTAATTAAAGTTCACTCGTTTAGAAGGACTGTGCCTAGACGACCTCAGAGGGGACAACAACAAGATTTATTATGTCTCCCCTCTGTACACAGAAGGGGAGACATATAGGTTCACTTCTCACCGCTCATGCTGTATGTGTCTCTGTGTGTGAGTGTGCAGGCAGTCAAACACGATACGTTCACCCAATGCTGGGCTAATGTTGGCCAACCGTCCAGGACGCTGACCCAACATTAGCCCAGTATTGGCTTACCATGTCGTGTTTGGCGCCAGGCTGAATGTGGGTCAGCGTCACAGACGGCGGGCCAACAGTAACCCAGTTTTGGTTCAAAGCATCGTGCCGGTAGTAGCCTACAGCCAGCATTAAGTAGACCTACTGAGTAGGGTTGAATAGATACGGGCCAGCACCGGCGACGCTGGCCTAACATTTAACAGACACTAGGTCGGTGTCGGCTTGTTCTCGCCGCCAGCACTGCCGGACCAGCAAACACGAGGCGCTGAACCAGTGCTGGTTTTATGCTGGGCCAGCGTCGCAGACGGTGGGCCAGAATTGGACCAGCATTGGGTCAACGTCTCGTGTTTGTTGGGGGGGGGGGGGGTTCCACCACATTAAAATACATAGTCTCTACTGTCCACAGGAGCCATTTATTAACATTAATTACAAAAGCCATTGACACTACATCTATCAGTTATCAACCTTTATGGTTATGCTGCTGGAGGGGAGACATCTCCAGTTTTTTACAAACAACTAGACTCTTCTAGTTGCACTTGATGTAGATGTGCTTTCGGTGATGTCAGCCAAAATTTGTGTTTCTGTTTGACGAAGTACTTGAATAATCTGGCTATCGATCTTTTGAAGAGTTTATTTGTCTCCGATTCACAGTTTTTACAAGCATCTCTCAATTTATTAATTAGTTGTTGGGTAAGCTTGCTGTAACCGTTTTCAGGCCTCAGCCAGATTTTGTCGGATGCATATAGTGTTGTCATGCGGCGAGTCCGTCCGTCTGTCCACAACTTTCAACACTATAACGTGTTTCGCTTTACTGGAATGCATATTGAACTTCACATACAGGTTATTTATGACTATTAAAACCTTGATTGAGCTCACATTTGAGTTCAAATGGCCGAATATCGGCAATTACTATTTTTTTAATATGCGTGATATCTGAGAAACCGTACCATATAGCTAGACAATTACCATAGAACAAAATGTGCTGTTTCAGGGGAGGGATATGCCCTGAAATTTGTTTAACTTGATCAAATTCAAAATGGCAGATTTGCGGCCATTACTGACATTAATATACGTAATATCTGGAAAAGCATGCCATATATATAGCTAGACTATTAGGGCCTACTATAGAACGAAATGTGCGGCTTCAGTGAGGTATACTGTAGATGTAATAATATTCGCGAGGTTTTAATTTTCCCAAGGAGGAAAAATTCGCGAATTCAAGAATCTCGCGACAATTATTATTATGTTAGCGCTACTTAAAAATAATATGAAAATTTGCGCACTCTAAACTTCGTGAAAAGTCCCGAAATCAGAAATTCGCGAAAATTTAAACACGCGAAAATCACCAGATCTACAGTAGACCATGCCCTGAATAATTTCAACTCGATTAAATTGGCCGACTTGCGGCCATTATTGATTTTATTATGTGTGATATCTTGAAAACGGTGCCAGATAGCTAGTTTCAGGGAGGAATATACCCTGAAAATTTTCAACTCGATAAATTTCAAAATGGCCGACTTGTGGTCAGCTATTGACTTTAATATGCGTAATATCTGGCAAACCGTGCAAAATGGCTAGACAATTACTATAAAACAAAATGTGCGGTTTCAAGGAGAGATATGCCATTAAAAATTTCAACTTGATCAAATTCAAAATGGCTGAATTGCAGCCATTATTGACTTTGTTATGCGTAATATCTGGAAAATCGTGCCAGATAGCTAGAACATTGCTAAGACAAAATGTGCGGCTTCAGGGAAGGATATGTCCTTAATCAAATTCAAAATGGCCGACTTGCGGCAATTCCTGACTTTAATATCAGTAATATCTGAAAACCGTGCCAGATAGTTAGACCATTTCTATAAAACAAAATGTGCGGCTTCATGAAAGGATGCACCCTGAAAACATTCAACTATAGATCAAATTCAAAATGACCGACTTTCAATCATCATTTATTTTGACATCTCTTGAAAAATGTAAATTTATCTCCTGTTATCTGTCTAGCATGACTAATCTTTAATAAATGGTCATGAGATGGTTAGAATTTTAAAAGTTATAATTAAAAGGAAGAGCATTAAGTTGTTTTAGGCTTTTTAGATCTTTGACAATAACCACCACAGATTCTCCAGTTGACATGCTTGGCTGTAGCATCAATACATGGCATTTTAAAGAAGTAGGCTAACAGTAATAAACAAATAACGTTATAAATCCAGCAAAGTTCTTTGGCACATTGACTGAGGAGACATGTGTCTTACCGTCTGACCAATAAGAGTTTTATCTGCCCCTACAAGATAAAGGCCTACAGTTGTCTGATAAAATAGTTACCAAACAAAAGAATCCTTTTGCACTTTAAACGTCAAAATATACGAGAAAAATAATAATAAGCAAAGTTTTGAAGGATTTTTAATTTGATATTGACATTGGACCCTGATATTGTTATTAAAGATTAAAAATTAGGTCATAATCGTGATCCCTGACCTCTAATGGCATGCTTAGTTAATGCGTGGAGCTCATTTGTAGTGGCGAACATTTAGAAATTTTCCAATATGGCAGCCAAGAGCAAAATTTCGCTTGTCTATCGGCAGATTCTGAATTAACTAGGTCATAATTATTAGCTTGTAAGCTCATCCCATACTATAGACCTACACTTGTGCTAACACAGATGTGGCTTTTTTCAACAACATAATTAAGCCGCCAATGATTACAAAGCTCAGCTTTTTTTACAAATATAATATTATCATATATTCCCGGGCACAAATTGGCAGTTTATTTAAAAAAAAATACGTATTTGAATACTTTTTAAAGTTTATGGTCATAACATATATGAAAACCACGATATCGCATCTATCGCCTGTGGCAGCGTGCATACTTTTTGTGGAATATATTAATATATCTTCTGCTGTAAAATCATCCGTATACATGTACCGCTTTATCAACCTTGCGGGAATTAATTTGATTTAATTTTAATTCATAAATAGCACTCACCTGGATTCAGGGCTGAAATCTCTTGTTCGAGCTTCTGTGATCGCTCTTGGAGATATACTTCTGGAACTTCTTTCAGGTGGGTCGACATTGTCTTTATTAGAACATAATTCACCATTGTTAGGAAGCATCTTCATCGGCCTTTGATTAGCCATTTTCTGGACATAGTAGTTTTGTATAATACCTGACCGTTCAAGCACGTCTCTCATTTCTTTTATTTTATTGGAAGTTTTTCTCATCACCTGTCGTCTAACCTGTGTATCTGTGAGTCCTCCACGAAAATGCATTGCGTCCGATGGGGATTGAGTCCTCAAACACGCAGGAAAAGGAGGTGCTTCTGGAATGAGCGATTTTGATGAAGCCGCTAGTGAAGGCGGTGCTGTAGAAGGCGGAGGAGGTGGTGGAGGAGGTGGAGGAGGGGGTGGTACACTAGGTACAGAACCTTCGCTTTCTTCTCTACTCAACTCACTCATACTCGTGTTGGCTGAATCAGATGAAGACGAAGAAGGTAGTAATGGTAAGGGAAGAGACTGCAAAAAAGACGGTGAGCCGAAATAGTCTGCCGAATGTGCTGCTTTTGTCAGTGAGTCGCGTGATTCTCTCAATGGAACAGGTTCCTGATAATCGTTATCTTGAAAATGTCTACTAGTTCCATGAGCTCCCACGTTTGTAAATGACATCTCTTCTTGTGAGCGTCGGTTCCGTATTGGAGGTATAGGCGGTCCATTGCTGTCCGAGATAGAGTTGTGATATGTTTGTTCTGTTTGTTTCGCTGGTACTGATGGAGGTGCAGTATGTGGAGGTGGTGGAATTTGAAGACTTAACTTGGTCTCAAAATCTTGCTCTTGTCCCATCAGAACAACTGGCTTTGATGGATTACAATAATCTACATCAGTAACATTTGTCATGTCCATATTTTGCATGTCTTGATTTTTCAGATCTTTCATGTTTGATATTGTACTCTGATAAAAACCTTCATAATCATCAGGTTCGAGAAGTTTGTGACAGTACAGATCGTCATCATCATAGTCTGTGGCGATTTCATCACCATAAGCATGACCAGAAAATGGAGATGAAGGCTGAGGATGCTTCATTTCTCTAGAAAAGAAAAAAAATTAATATAATTGTCGATTTATAGTAGTAAATATATTAACTAGACAGTCAGTCAGAAACTGCAAACCTCCGCCGCTCTCGATCCGGATCGTAACCCGGTTCATCCCCAAAATTGAATGAATTATTCCTTGACCCGAGACACACCTGGTTGCATGCAAATCCGTTCATTAATTTGTAAGTAATCCTGCGGACAAACAATAAACAGACAAATAAACCAATAGGACCGAAAACATAACCTCCTGTCGAAGGTAATAACCTTTATTCGATATTGTATCTGCACACTACTTTAATCAAACATATTTTGGGTTTATTATCAATGAAACAAATTATATTACTAACGTAAACGTTACGACATTATGGTAATACTAAGACAATATTTGGACTGTACGACTCAAAGTGTTGTAAAATACCATCATCATCATATAACAACATTGATAATAATTTATTACACAATGTGAATTGTCAATGCTCTAAAAGCATTATATTTTCTTTCTGGGATGTTCTTAGTGAAAAAATGTATTTTAACTTGAATGTGGTTTGCAATAAGTAAAGGGTTAGTGATTTAGATCTTCTTTCATAGTTCAAACCTGATTAATCTACCAATAAATACATATAGTTTCAATTTTAATATCTGAATAGCATTGTTATTTTAACTTGCTATTTTGGAGATCAATCGGTCAAAGTACAGCTTGAAAAGCGTCATTTTTTAATTCAAAACATTCAAATGAGATTAATAAAAAATATTAAAGCACATGCACACCACAATGCTCAAAGCAATCATATTTAGTGAAATCAGGATCTGACTAATGTCATTTACTTGTGAGGTACATTGGGAATTATTGCCAATAATTGGATATTTTTCATTGTGTTTCATTTAGTTAAACAAATGACTGGAATTACTGTTGGGTCTTCTGGATTCATGGAATAATGAGTTTAAGTATAAATGATCATATATATATATATATATATATATACAATTATTCTGAAAATGTATCATATATATATAATTATGTAAGAGATACGTGCATTAGATTATGAAGATATACTGACAATGGGCTAGCCTGTTTTTCTGGTTGCTTTCTATTCAGATGACCGTCACTGGCTCTCCAGTCCGATATGGCTTTTTCATCTAATAGTGGCAGTGTTAACGGTGCCGGCCCTGTAAAGCATAATATAGATCTGATAATATTTTAAAATATTGTTATTATTTCTTATTTCTTAAAATAATAATATAAAATAGCCCCATCGCAGAAGGCAATTACCCTTACAACCGAATAACCCTCGACAACTGGTTGATATTTCTTGAGGATGATTTATTGCAAAAAAAAATATCGATGTAAACATGACTTTTAAGTCCTTACCAAGTAGATGTGACTGTTTTCTGCACGAAAACATTAAAAGCATTCATACCCCAGTCACACATACACGACGCACAGCCCACGCCTTGAGTGACAAAAAATAGAGCGTCGTTGTGCGTCCATGAATTTTGTCAGGATATGAGAAAAGCCAGCGAGTTTAAGACGAATATACTTCGTGTTATAAATAAATCAGGTGTATAAATCAGCGAATACACAGCGTTTCGACACCGCGTTGCGCGTTAGCAGGGCGACAAAGTTAACTAATACACAGCGCATCGCCAGCGCGAGGCACGAATAAGTCAGAAAGAATTCAGCACACCCCAAATATGTTATATGTTCGCTGGACATGCGTTAGGAACACTTTGGATGGGCGTTATATGCGCGCTCAATGTCGGAATTTTGAGTTTTTTCTGACCGTAAGGTAAGTCACGCATAGTCCACGCACGGAACATTGATGATTTTTTGCCAGAGCGTCTTACGTGCGTCTTACTGGTTCGTGGAGGGCAATGCACTAACGCTACGCATATTTTTGTGCGCGGTGTAATCGCTAAAGGAAGTTGGGTTTAAAATATTGAACGCATATGAACGCATAAATGTACTCGCCAGAAGACCGCCAGCAACACGCAGGGCGCGCTAGAACAACGGTATATCAACGGCAAATACGTTTGCTTTGTATCACATGGCTGCCCGTTGAGGGCGCCGGGCGGTCGCGGGCAACGATAAATTATTGCATCTTTGTACAATTACTGTATATATTTTTGTGTAGTCTATACAAAGCCTAATAAATTAATTAATTTGGCCTAATTATTGTTTTTTTCGGCGGTACTTCCGTTGGCATGTAGCTGTTCGCAATTGTGAATGTTTTGATAAAAAACATTGAACAACAAATTTAGATATGTTATAGCAAATTCACCTTTGGCAAAATTCATATTTCAGTTATACACCATACGACGTAAATATTAGTGATCAGTGAATCGAAACCACTAAGCAAGCTGCTTTAACTTGTAAATACATTTGTATTCATTGAATATATAGAGGTCTTCCATGTTTTCACACTGGTGTGAATACTCATAAAACACGCACCTTCTACAATGGCTCACGCGAATCATTCGTTCAGCTTGTGAAAGCAACGTTTCAAAAGACTCCATCGTCCATACAACTGCCCAGCAAATTTATTATTTATTTATTATTATTGGTAATATTAATGACATGACATTTTAATACATTAAAGTTCATCAGCCAGTTTTTAGACCAGAAATAAAATCTATCAATATCTTCTTGAAAATCACAACAATCATTTTGATTTCTGCTTTACAATCATCGGCAAATAAAGCAACTATATATGATGTTTCTTTATATTCTTGGGTGAATCTTTTATGTGCCCAATTAACTGAAAATAAGATAATTGGAGATGACCTGATTACCACTTTCCACCGGCTAAATGCATTGAAACCTAGCATTATTATATAGGTTTTCAGGGTCTACGATGAATTGGCATTGTCCATTTACACGTGCGACTGAAAACCAGGCTATGGCGGCCATCTTGATTTTATCAATTTTATTAAATCGTTCTTATTTTCAGATAAATGCCTTGTAATCTTGCATATTATATAGGTTTTCAGGGTCTGCGAGTCTATTGACATTGTCCGTTTTCATGTGCAACCGAATAAGATGTATACATGGCGGCCATCTTGATTTTATCTATTTTAATAAATCATTCTTACTTTTAGTTAAATGGTTTGAAATTTGGTATAGGTTTTCGGGGTCTGCGACTCTATTGGCATTGTCCGTTTCCGTGTGCGACCGAAAACGAGGTTTAATGGCGACCA